>LJJI01000040.1:0-102662 GCA_001553865.1 Cladosporium sp. BSL10
TTGTATGTTTTTGTCTTTTTGCTCCCTCGAAGGCAAGCTAATGAAAATTGCACATGCATTGTCAATGAACGCGCCGAGATTTTTGTAGTGCGGCGATGAAGGAGGAGTTAGCTCCGTAGTACTGTTACAGTACTGTAAGCCGCGAGGCCGCCTCGCCATCGACTGGTGGATCAAGCATGACATGGCCGCCCACGATACCCGCAAACTATCTTTCGATACTTGCATGGCTGACTTCGCGAACAATTTCGACACCTGCAGGGACTATGGCAGAGAATTCAACTACGGAGGGTTCTGGTTTAGACTTGATTACAACTCCGATTATAGCGTATGAAAGTTTGAGAATCGATCAGAGAGTATGGACAACGTCCAAACGAGACGTGCCAACGAAGAGCAAAATGGCTGCGAGCAAGACAAGAATCAGAAGAATGAGTCTGCCGTCTGCGGGTAATGAACCCGAACAAGCTTCATCCGACGTGGCACCTAAAGATCCGAATGAAAAGCCATTCATGCCCGGTGCAATCTCCCTTCTGAACGTTTGTTTCGAATCACCGTGCCAAATAGCAGTAGCATACAGAGCATCAGTGACTCACGCAAACTCGCGAGCCTCAATGATGATAGTCACAGGATCTTCCATGGAAATGGCTTATCAAGGTGCTGCAACTACTTTTTCTTTCTACCCAATGACACGCCAAAGGAGACCGCGCAAAACGAGTCACAAAGCGAGCTATCCCAACATCTCTCCGCAAACGATGTATACCATGTGGAGGCGAGACTCCTTTCGCAAGATCGAAAAAACAAAAGAAAGCAACAGAAAGAGCGCAAGCGCCACGCTCTTTCGCCACTGCTGCACACTCCCCAAACGCCGGCAGTCCCCAAATCAACTAACAAACCGCAGAAGAAGCCCTTAAACACAAAAACGCAGATCGAACGCACAGGGAACGAGAGATAAACAGCAAAAGTGACAGTCTTCGCAAAGCCAATGAAGAGATAGAGAAAGAATTTGACGAACCAATCAAAAAATCGTTATGTACAAACAGCAAGGAGAGAGAGAGAGAGAGAGAGAGAGAACACCCAACAAAAAAATAAGAGATAGATTTCCTGGACCCTCTTTTGTTCCCCTTTCCGGAGCCCGTAGGCGCAGCAATCGGCGCGTAGCGATGATGGGAAGTTGAAAACACACATAAAACAAAAAGAATCAATGATCCCCAATTCCCCCCTTTACTCTATAAATGATTCCGCTTTGGTTAGATTTCCCCTCCAGTCCCTTTCCAATTCCTATGACCGCTCATCTGAAATCCTCACTAACGTCGTGCCGCCTGCTTGACGAAGGTTCTCGTGATTGTGAGGCGTCGTTGACTTGCAAGCTGGCGCGGTTAGCGCGATTGCGACCTTCTCTCGCGTCCAAGCCGTTGGCCGAGTTACTACTCTCGACGCGGGAGAGGTAAGCGGCAGAAGTGAAGTCGCGACTTGCTTCGAACGAGGCGCGTGTGCGGTCGCAGGAGCTGCGCAAGCGGTCGAAGCTGGGTCTGGGGCGGTCGTAGCTGGGTCTTCCTGGGGCGATGTTGAACGAGTTCCGTGGCTCGGTTTCGTGGTCGAAAGGCGCGTTGATAACGGGGGTTGTGGGGGTGTTGGTTCCGCTGAAGGTTTGTTGGCCACCCATGTTGGTGTGGTCGGTGTTGACGTGAGGGAAAGCGCGGTCGAGACTGAAGCGCTGGTGACCAGTGTAGTCTGTGCCATCCGAGCCATTGTGAGAGCGGGGATTGTGCGTGGTTGCAGTGGGTGCCACTGAGGGCGGGTACATGGGTCGCATGTCTTCACTCATCTTATTTTCGTGGCTCTTACCCTTGTCGTTGCCCTTGGAAATTTCCGATGAAGATGCGGATCCAACGAGCTTGTCAACAGGAGCAAGAGAAACCCTGCTGGGCTCGACATCCTTGAGATAGTCAAACTTGCCCTGGCGAATCTGCTCGCGTATTATGTCGACGTCGCGAGGGAAGTAGATCTTCTGGACTGCCTTGCCGATGAAACGAGGAAGCAAGCAGAGAATGACTGCTATCAAGCATACAGCCCAGAAGGATAGCGCACCGAATACTTGGCTTCCTGCACCATAGAAGGTGAAGCCAGCGGTGAAGGATGTGTAGGCGCCAGTCCACAAGAAAATGAGGAGAGTGGAGACGACGGCGATGAGACTCATGAACCAATCCCAGCGGTAGGTGTTCATCATGAGATATGCGTTGACAACGATTACCGCAGGTATGGCGATGTAGACGCCGAGTCGCTTGTAGTCGTTAATGCTGCGACCTTCCTCGGTCACGAAGTTGCCAACGCGGAAGAGCAGGTAGGGGAAGTAGAAGCAGATGACACTCTGGTACAAGCCATCAATCATGTAGATCCAGAACTTGAGCTGCGTCCATTCCTTTCTCTCAATACCACGGCGGTACAATTGTGGCACGGCGATCGAAACTTTGTCGTCCACGTCCTGGTCGAGGATACCCATGAAGATGACCAAGAGCGAGGTGAAAGCCAGGTTGTAGAGCAGAATGTAGGTGTAATCGAAGGCGTAAGAGCAGTCGAAGTTGGCGTAGATCTGGTACCAGAAAAGGGCGAAGGTCCACACAATGTTCTAATAAGTTGTTAGTACAACTCAAGTCGCAAGGTAATTTCGTAAGTAGTCTTACCTTGTAGAAGAAGTTAGCAATGGTCTCAGCCAATCTTCTGTAACTCCAGCGGCCGTGCACCAGTACCAGTCTTGTCAAGAAGCGGAACTGTCCAATGGCATAATCGGCGCTCATGACGGCCTGACGACCTTCTTCACCAGCGATACCCACACCGACGTGGGCCTCTTGGATCATAGCAACATCATTGGCACCATCACCGATGGAAAGGGTCATGACTTCAAGACTGTTCTTGACCATGCGGACGACAGCTGCCTTTTGCGCGGGCGATACACGACAACACAGCACGGAGCGACACTCCTTGCACAGAAGTAGGAACTTCTGGCGGATGCGGTCATCGAGGCAGAGTTTCAGAGAATCACCATCGATGACCAGAGCATGCGTGGGCGCAGGAGGCTCGTGGTTCTTCTTGGCGGCCTTGAGCTCCTCGTCAGATCCAGTCTTGCCAAAGCTGAGTAGATGCTTGTCAAGCTCTTGTTCTGCGTAGTCCACGCTGTCTTCCTCGAGTTGCAGCAAAATGAGATCCATATCGTTATCGAGGAGGTTACAAGAGAAACCAATGTTGATAGCGGTTTCGACCTTGTCGCCAGTGAGAACCCAGAGCTTGATACCCGCTTGGGCGAGGATGGCAATAGAGTCGGGCACACCATCTTGCAGCCTGTCTTCGATGGCAGTGCCACCGAGAAGAGTCAACTCGCGCTCGATGGCATCGGAAACAAGCTCAAGCTTGTCTTCACGATCCTGTACCGAGGCGGCAGCAAGATCGTGCTCAAGGTTCCATTTCTGATATTCTTCCTCACCAATTTCGCGCATTGCAATACAAAGCGTACGCAGACCCTCGCGGGCAAACATCTCGAGATGTTCGGCAGTTGTCTTGCGCAGCTCAGCTTGCTCACCTCTCTTCAGGCGGGAATAGATGATGCTGTCCGCACCCTTGCAGAGAAGAACGATCTTGCCGTCGGGCATACGAATGATAGCACTCATTCTCTTTCTTGTCGAGTTGAATTCCAGTGTGTTCAGCACTGTGTATTCTGTCTCCACGCCACACTGGTTGACCACAATGCTGCCATCGTTCGAACGGCCCATGACTGTGAAGCCAACGTCCTTCGCTGTAGCAACGAGGGCTGCCTCGTCAGGGGATTGAGCCTTGAATTCGATTTTTGGTGGATCGCCAGGAGTACGCTCAGTGATGACGGTGTGACACAAAGCAAGAGTAAGCATGAATCGTTCGTTGGCTTCCTTTTGGACACGACCTGATTCGCCCGCCAGGTCGTTGATAAAGTCAGGCGCGACGAATGTGAGGTCTTCGTCTCGGAGGTACGGGTTGTCGTGCATGCGTCTGATATCGTTCAACATCCTCTCGCGATCCTTGGCAATCTGTGCTCTTGCTTGAGCGCCAGCTGCGTCCGTGTCGATGCCTTGCCGTTTCTGCATGCCAGCTTGCGCCTCGGTGTACGCTTCGCCATATGGTACACCGTTGATGGTGCACTTCTTGAACTCCATGACGTTCTGAGTGAGGGTACCTGTTTTGTCGGAAAAGATGTACTCGATCTGACCAACGTCGTCCGAGATGTTCCAAGACTTGGGCGTGCAGGGATAGTCGATCTTTTCGTAGTACATGAACGTGTCGCTGTAGATGAAGAACGCCTGAGCAGTTCTCACGATTTCCAGAGAGATATACAAAGAGATAGGCACCAAGTTCTGGAACAGAATGATGGCTGCCCAGAAAGTGATGAATCCGTTGATCCCAGGACTGCTGCCGTAACCAGGTTCGCCACCGGGCTCTGCCACCTCAAAGAAGTCAAGAGACTCATTGCCCTTGCCGAAAGTCCAGCCTTGGACAACAGCCGCTACAAGACACATGATGAAGAGAATGGCGAAATTGTACAAGACGTTGACGTTCAGATCCTTGGAGATTTGTGCACGCTTAGTTGGTGTGATACCAGAGTTCAGCATGATTTTAGTTTCCTCTCCAGTAAAGGCAACAATACCGACAACCCAGTCGGTGTTCCGGAGCGTGCAGCCACGAAGCAACATGTTGTTAATACCAACAGGCTCGGCCATTTCCTTCGGAGGTGCTCCTGGATTTTTTTCATCCTTTTGTTGCCATCGTACAGCTCCAGAGTATGAGTAGAGGTTGGCATGTGGCGGCTCACTTTCGAGCCTGAAGTTAGTTCGCTCGCAGTCCCTCGCGCGCCTGACTTTGCGGCCGGTGTGAAGCGCTTGACGCACTTTCAAATTGGTTTCGCCATCCAAGTTCTTCGTTTCAACGTAGCATGCGCCATCGGCGTCACTTGTTGACAAAACGATGATGTCTGCAGGAATTTCCTCCTCATTGTACAATCGCACAAAGTCGCCGACCTGAACACTTTTCCAGTACTCTTTCTTGAACCTCGCAGTCTCGGGCGCATCAATCGTCGAATCGACTAAACTTCCGTAGAAACGTTTGGCAGGGACATTCTTAGTTGAAGGCTTTCCAGCATCAGGCACCGCAAGCTGTTGACGCAGATCTCCAGGTTTCGCGGCGTCGTTATGTAGCTCCTGGACCTTGTCGTCACCTTGGAAGTATTCTTTGGCCGCGCCGGACTTTTGGCCCGGAGTGGGCGACGGCACTGGTGTCATTTCCATGTCGCCATTCTCGTTCTCTCCGGCTTGCATGTCATCGTCGTCATCAAGTGCCCGGGACCACACACTGTATCTCCTATCGTCTTGTGGTTCTGCGGACAGATCGAGTGCGCGATCAGCGTAATCCTTGCCGCCCTTTCCTTTGCCCTTCTTCTCCTTCCAATCCTTCCATTGCTGCCAAACCCAAAGGATGCCCCGAGTAGTGGCCTTTTTGGTTTTGCGCCAGGGGTTGATCACCTCGTCGGCGGTATTGACGTTCTGCCAATCGACCAATCGATGCACTGGCGCATTGTTGAGTTCGTTGTCGAGTACAGTTCGTCGCCAATCTTCGATTCCATCCTTGACAGCTGTTACGACAATAATGACGATCAGCGGCACAGCTGAGAGACCAGGGTTTTCAGCTCCAAAAATGGGGAAAATCTACATTCGCCGTGATCAGTATTCCATCTGTGTGGCGGCGCAGCGCATCGATACATACCGACAAAATGATGATAAACAAGAAGTACACGTTTGCAATGTTATGGAACTGGAGCCACAAGTTCTTGGGCAAGAAACTTATAGGTGTGTACTTGGCCGTTCTGATCTTGTTGCGTTTGTATTGCACCAAAGGGTGACCCTCATCGTCCTTGGCCTCAGGTGGTAGGGGCTGATTAAAATAAATGGTCCGGTTGCCGGGCGATGGCGCCGCATCCTTCTCGTCGTCTTCGGCCTTGGGGTCGCTTCCAGCAGACTCCCGCTTCTCCTTGGTACTACCCATGCGATTGAGCTGGCGATTCCAGATGCTCTTCCGTTTTTGCGTGCCTGATCGGCCGGTGACGCGCTGAGTGGCCCATCTTATGCGCTTGGTAGGTGCGGAGCGCTCTGGTTCATCCCCGCCTGCGTCGTCGTGTGGTGGTGCTACAGCCATTATCGGCGATGTGGCGAGTGTTGGGCAGCCAGACGTGCAAGAGGTTGTCTCATGCGGCGAGACAATGCCGCGGGAGGCAATTGGACTGGGATGTTTCGGCGAAGGCTAGCTGTTGTCGGCGAGCATGTATTATTATTATTGCAAGCGCGTCGCGACCGGACAGCGAAGGTGCAGGGAGATGTGGAGTCGCAGCGAGGGTGAGGGCTGGAGCGAGGGTGGTGAAGAGTCGAGGTGGCGGAGGCGGTATGGAGAGTTAGTGGTAGTGGTGATGGTGGAAAGAGAGGGCAAGAGGAGACGAGACGGGTAGTAGGGTCCAGCAGTAGTGTGAGATGACGGGCGTTGGAAGCAATCGCTCCGGTCGAACGTGGCAGGGCGCGGAATCCAGGTGCAGCGTGCAGCGGCAACAGCAAGCAACAACAACAACGGTGGAGGCTTGCTGGCTTCTCGGGGACGGCGGAATGGCGACAGGTGGCGGACAGCGAGCGCAGAGAGGCCGAATTGGATTCAGGCGCTGAGGCACAAATGGGATCGAGAGTTTCCGAAAAAGGCTTTCTTCGAGTATCTCTAGAGAAACGTTGCACGCTGGTTCCCTTGATCTCAGCTGGCTGTCGACGGAGCTCCCTGGATACTTTTGGCACCAAATCTCACCGGGCTCCCCATGAGGCGTACGAAGCACGCGCGCTAACGTACCTTACACACACACTTTCTTCTTAACCCCGACTCTGCCGGCCTATCCGAGCGCCCGAGATGCCGCAGCAGAAAAGAGTTATGCGCGCGCAGTTTCATCAGTCTGCCTCTGCTTATGAAACCCGTCGGCATCACCCAGCAAGCGTACTCCGGCGCCCCGTCTTGTGAGCATTACCACCATCGCGGCAGTTCTAGAAGCACGCCTGACAACTGTCTTCACCGTTTTCTCTCTCTTCGCCATACTACTTGATCTACCCAAGTGAGCGGTACACAGGGGGCGTACAACTGCGCTCGCCCCTCTCCCTCCAACGTTCCAGCTCCACCCCCGAGCTGATCCTCCTGTGCGAGATCGCAACCCTTTCCAAAGCTGAGTGCACAATGTGTGGCGCTTCGTCAGCATAGGCTAAGCTAAGCGGGTTCCCAGCCGGCGTAGCTAATCTCGGCCGCTGCCCATCCTGCAATACCACTTACCCAAGGCTGACCTGGAAACCGCTTTCGCTCTGTCAGCATCTGACTATGCGCGCGCCGCCACCAACGTGTGTAGCGCGAAGTCTGCGATGCCATGAGTAAGGTTCAGCCATCATTGCATCACCGTGTGGAGTCGATAACAACCGTACATCATCGTGCCTATATTATTATTGTTTTGCGAAAGCGATGAGTAGCAAGCGAGCCACGATGAGTGAGGAGCTAGACCGTGCCGTTGCCCAGGCAGGACACGAATTAAGCCTCGTATCTGAGGTAGATCCGTTTTGCTGTCGTTTCAGGCAGAGCGTCCGCTCAGGAGTTTGGAGCGTCCGAGGGAGCGTGCGCTTCCGGTGATTCGTCACACTTTTGTCGGCAGTAGTATCTTGGTGGTTATTGTTTTGATTGACGGTGGCATTGGTAGAGCCTCTCGAAGACAACGATAGATCATCAAGAGATCTTACTAGCTAGAACAGTCTTTACCGGCCCTTCCTTAAAAGGAGGTAGTGTGTTTTATTCAGAGAATGAACGCATGTAGACTTCTGTAAGCGTACTGTTACTTTTGATCTACCGACCCCTCTTATCACATGATATCGCGTAGCTCGATCGCGTCAACCTCCAGACGAGGGCGCGTCTTGCAGCTGACTTCGACCGTTAGACACCCACCACCACCCATCACTGAGAATGCCACATGGCGTGCAACAATGGCGCCCATAACCGACTACTTCAAATCATTCACTATACCGAAAAACCGCATCCCGCGCCAGGACGAAGACGATGAGATCATAGTTGCGCCTTCGAACTCGTCGAGAGCCAGCACCCGTGAAAGAACAACATCGCCAGCAAAGAACCCTACGCAAGCATCCGCAGGAAGAAAGAATGCGCAAGATGGGACCAGTAAAGTGAAGCGTGGGCGCGGCCGGCCGCGCAAAGACATCTCTACCTCGCCGAGCAAGTTGCGACAGGCGACACCACTACCGCAAGAGGAAGAGTCTGGACGCTCAACACCAACAAGGAGATCGCCTAGAAAGCATACGGCTGGGATGGACGACATGCAAAATCTTCCGCCAGACAGCTCGGGCCTGACATCGGTGCGGTCGTCTCTTAAATCCACGCCTACCAGAGTGCGGGTTCTCGAGGCTGTTGAGATACCTTCTCCTGCGAAGCGTTCAAGCCCGGAAATGCCTGCGCCCGCTCAACTGCCAGTACAAAAAGCGAAGAATTCAGTGAACACCTCGTTTTCTTCTTTCTCGTCGCTCACGAGCTTCTCTGGCATGAGCTCACAAAGCTCTAGCAGGAGGATCGTTAAGAACGGCGTCCAAGCGGTTACGAACTCCGATTCTGCGAGCATGTCGTCTAGTAGCGAAGATGAACTCGTGGATCTGGAGTCATTTGCTCCACGCAAAAAGCGCCGATCGTCCCCACTTCCCGAAGACAGCAAGAATGACATCGCCAGCCATTCGAGGTCGACCAGGACCAGCACGCGCCTGAGTGGAGAACAGGCAGAAAAACGACCGAAAGACTCGTGGCAGCCGTTAGGTCCTCCACCAAAGACCACATACAAGTACAGTCTGGCCAATATGGCAAAACAGAGTGCAAAGGATGCTGCAAGTGAAGCAAAGATTGCGCGAGCGGAGGCTGAGATGCAAGAAGCTGAGAGGCTAGAGAAGCAACGCAATCAGTTGTTTTCCTCATCAGTCGAGACTAAGAGCATGATGGCCAAAGAGTTTGCTCAGGATAGCGAAGAAGAGGAACGGATGGTGATTGCTATGGAGCGGACTGAAGTCTTGAGAGGCGAGGAGAAATTTCACTTCTTCTGCGGCGAAGGGGACGAGAGAATTGAATTGGACTTCCCAACTGCGGAGCTATCGACCCTCGGGTTAGATTGGGTACAAGATGGTTCAGCATGGCAACATGCTTGCACGTCTGGATTTCTCGCCACTGTGGCATCACAGAAAGGGCTACCGCAACGTCTGGTCACTTGGATTCATAACAAAATTTTCTATGAGCCATCAGAAGAGCTATGCGAAGGATATGTGGCGATCTTCGACGCTCTCGTGAGAAGCGAGCACGATCTTCCCAATTTGCACTTTTCGCTCAGCGAGACATATGCAGGCCAGACTGTCCGAGACGCTGCGGATGACACTACGATAGACGGAGATACATCACTACCCTCTAATCTGCAGCACGCCCTCACGACGATGGCTGTGCTAGCATCTCACATCGGGCCAGTCAACCAAGCTTGCACTCTAGCCGAGCTCATCCTCTTGAACAACGATGAGAATGTTCGAAACGACGTTGAGATGCAACTTCACATTGAGCGTGCAATGCACTCAATCTTGGAGTCTCATGCATCAACCGAGGATCGCGAGGTAGTCTTCCGCGAAACCACTCGCCAGATCCTTCACGCATCATCAATCTCTCGCCACCTCCTCTCTCGCGCCATCGCAAGTTTACCAGCAACGATCTTGCCTTTACATCAACTTCGCAGGAAATTGGCCCTCCACATCTTGCTTGACGGTCCAATCGACGAAGACATCGACGTCACCGACCATTCCATTGGCGTTCGCCTGCTCCTGAGGCTGAAGAAACACGCTTCCTTCCAAATCTCAGAAAGCACTGACTACTCCACTCTCCACTCTCTCATAGACCTCCTCGACATCTCCATCGACGTCGGCTTCTCAGACTTTGCCTTCCTGTCGCATGAAAGCCAGGCGCAGCACAAAGCTGCACCGAAAAGCCTCTTCGGCCACACCACAACCACCTCGTCTCCAGCAGAGATTTCTTTCAATGCACAAATCGACGACATGGTCTCTCATCTGCGCCTCATGAGCAGCAAGATCCGAGACGCGGGCACGAGCCATCTCAAGCGCACAGAAGCCAAGAGCGCACTTGAACGCCTGATAGTCAGGCTAGAAGCTTCTGTGCGGACAAAGCCACGACCACGAAAGGGCGTTTTCGATCGTCCTGGAGCTTTGAGTGCTGGGGCTTTGGACGGTTACTTGATGCGAGTTGGGAGTGAGAATGGCGCGGCGGGAGTCAATAGCAGGGGAAGTGGCAGTGGAGATGGTGGAGGAGCGACAACTAAGCGTGCCGTCCAGAGCGCACCGGGAAAACAGCACAAGGTGACCTGGCGGGACGACGTAGTGGGAACGGGGGACGCTGGGCCTGGCGCGGACGAGGCCAAAAGTGGAGATGGCGATGAGAGCGAGAGCAACGACGAGAATGATGAGACTCTCAGGGATATATATGGCAGTGATACATAGAGAGTGTCTTGTTCAGGGCCTTGGAGGCCAGTAAGAATTGGCACAACACGCACCTTGTCCCCTGTCATAATCAGTAAGAAGCTCCCTCACGGCAGCCACTACTGCTACGTAGAAGTGCCCAAATCACGTGAACGGTTTCTATATGAGTGGGCATACGCAATAGTAGACGAGAACGCTCATATGTAATACTCGACAGAAGTTATAAGTAGAACGAACAAAGGTGGCAAAGAATAAAACGCAAATAAAGGGTCTGATATCTACAAGCTCGAACACGCCACTTCTAGCGGCACGCTCTCTATCCGTGCTTTCTGTCGCAATCGCTTGCTTGGCTGGAGGTGGTGCTTGACAAATCTAGTCCTTGAAGCGACGGTTCTCGTTCTCGCCGAAGAGCGAGAGGCGGACGGAGGGCAGGGCGTCGGTCTCGAGGAGCTTGAGGCGCTCTTCAAAGGTGTTGTTGATCTCGATCTTGCCGGTGCCGTTGAAGATGACGACGCCGCCGGCTCTGTTTAAAGTAATATGTTAGCAAAGACGTATCCTTCATGAGAAACTGAACAAGCAGTATCCCTGGTTAAATGGACTTACGACTCCTCAGGCAGGTTCTCCTTCTCGTCCACGGTGACCTCGACCTCCCGGCCCTTGAGCTTCTCCGAGTACTCCTTCTTTGCTGCCTCAATGGCCTTCTTGACCACCTCGGTGTCCTTTTTCCTGCAGCGGATGGACACCTTGCTCTCCACCAGCGCGTACAAACCCTCAAGCACAAGGCCCTTGAGCACGCTCTCGTAATCCACACCGCCAGCACCGCCGTTCTTCTTGCCCTTCTTGCCACCATTGCCGCTGCCCGAGCCGACCGTCTCAGCGAGCTTCTTGCCCGCCTGCTCAAACAGGCCGTCGAGCAGCTCCTGCTTGCTGGCGAGGACGCGCAGACGCTGGCGGTTGGCAAGGGTGGAAGCGGTGATCTGCTGGCTCATGCCGGCCTGCTTGTGTTTCTTCTCGTACTCGGCGTCGATGCGCTGGGTTTCCTGGCGGACCAGCTTGCTCTTCTCGATGCTGAACTCCTCGTCGGCTTTGAGGTGGATCTCGCGCGCTTTCTCAAGAGCTTCTTGCCGGATGAAGGCGGTCATTTTGCGCAGCTCGGTGTCGACTTGCGAGTCGGACATGCTGTGTATTTGGGACATGATGGGCGATGGGTTGCTGAGATGAGGCCCGTGGAGGGTTGATTGGGAGGTGGTGGTGTTGATGGGTAAAGGCTGTGGGGAGCCTGGAGGTGTGCGTAATTGGGTGGCGGAGGGTTAGTCGAGATGTAATTACCCCCGTGTGGTGTTGATGGCGGTTATCAAACACAGCACTTGGACAGTAGACAGGCAGGCAGCTCAGTTGACGTCGGGAGCTCGCTGCTAGCGCCAGCGCCGTGAGGTCGTCTGCAACTCCACACTTGATGATGCCACTAGACCCAAAGCAAGCAGCACCGCAACGACTAAGACAACGCCAACGTCACATGCAGACAGTGCATCGTTCACAACATCACCCGCACCACGCCCGCTCTACACCTCTCTCTGCTCTACCATACCAGTTCGACCCGACCGCGCTTGCTGGCTACTGTCGCAAGCAATCACTGCCCATTGACGACATCATGGACCGCTCGCAGCGATAGCGACACCACTCCCACCACCATCACCACCCGCCTCCGCCTCCACACTACTCTACACTCTCCACACGGCCTAGACCACGGGCGTCTACTTTCACCGCCTGCATACTACACACCCAACACTCCATGGCCGATATATCACCTGGCGCTGGTGTCGCTGTTGGCATCATCGTCGGCCTACTGTCAACATGCGTCCAGTCTATCGGCCTCACACTCCAGCGCAAGTCGCACATGCTCGAAGACTCCAAGGAAGACTATGAGACACGTCGTGCGCCATACCGCCGTCGGAGATGGCAAATCGGCATGTCACTATTTTTGCTTGCCAACATCGTCGGCTCGACCATCCAGATCACCACTCTACCTTTGCCACTGCTCAGCACGCTGCAAGCATCTGGACTCGTATTCAACAGTATCATGGCGAGTTTGATCTTGAAAGAAGCATGGACTTGGAGGACACTGGCTGGGACGGCATTGGTTGCTGGAGGAGCTGTGTTGATCAGCTTGTTCTCTGCCCTACCGGAGCCGAGCCACAATCTGGAACAATTGCTACGACTGCTGCATTATCCGAACTTCTTGGTCTGGTTTATTCTGTCGCTGGTCTTCGTGGTCGGTGTGCTGATCATGGATTTCTGCCTTCGACACTTTATTTCGTTGCAAAAAAGAGAAAGCCCGAAGATTCTGTTGATACGTGGCATGGCATATGGACTGCTTTCTGGAATTCTGTCCGCTCATGCTCTCCTACTCGCCAAAAGTGCCGTCGAGCTGATCGTCCGGAGTCTGGCAGATCGCGTCAATGAGTTCCGATCTTATCAAAGTTGGCTGCTCGTTCTCGCTTTCTTCGTGCTGGCACTCACGCAGCTGTACTACCTGCACCTGGGCTTGAAGCTCGTTTCGACAAGTGTGTTATATCCTTTCGTATTCTGCATCTACAACATTGTTGCGATTTTGGACGGCTTAATATACTTCCGCCAGACAGATCGTCTACCACCACTACACGCCGGACTCATTGGACTTGGAACATTCATTCTCCTGTCAGGTGTCCTTGCACTCAGCTGGCGCCTGCAGGACGACGACGAATATGACTCCGAGGAAGCCCACCGCCACCAAATGGCGCAAGCAGAAATTCCTCAGACGGTGCTCGCTCCAGGCATGGGCTTCGTTGGTGAACCAGACACCGACACGGGCTCGAATTCGCCGACCGACGAAGAAACTGGCTCAGAAGAAGACCTCCACCGCTCTTCCCGCAGCGAGGGAAGCCCCTTGCTCAGCAAAAGTAGATCGGGCAGAAATAGCAATGGCGGGCACTCACCAGCCACAACTCGGCGCCGCAAACGCGCCTCAACCCTCAAAGAAATCTACAGCATATGGGAAGAGCTCGGTGATGGTGCAGCGGACGATGATGAAGAGCAATACGGCACCTTCAACAATCGTCGCCGATCCTCTGCCGGTAACCACCCTGTTTCGAACACAAGAACACGCTCGCGACCTCACTCAAGCGGTGGTCAAGAAGCTGCCATTGTCGACGGCTCCACCGAAGAAGACGCAATCGCCGACGCCGATACTGAAGATCAGCGCGCCAATCTGCTACGTTCCAACTCGATGCCTCTAGGCGGACGTTCACGCAGTGGCAGAAGGCGAAGGCATAGTCGAACAGGCCAAGGAGCGCTGTTCAGCGATATGCTGCGCGTTGAGTGGTGGCGGTCGAGAAGGAGACGACAGGGCAGTGCCGTTGAAGAGGAGGGTGGCGTAGAGCACAGTGAGCCTACAGGCGAGCGGAGCTAGAGCTTTTCCTTACTTTCCTTTCACGTATCTGATGCATTTATGCCACCTACATTTCGGGGATCAGGAGTTTCATGAGCGCATGACTGGCGTTTAAAAACATGTACCAGAAAACGGAATAGGCGCAGCGCGGATGAAGTTTTGCGTCTGTTTGGTTAACAACACCTAGAACTTACTCCTTTTCTTCATAACTTTACCTTGTCATGTGCAATTAGTCTTGTGAAAATATGCTCATGATGTTTTTGGGGTTCAAGAAGTTACAGATGCGAACGTTGCACGTGAACAACGCATCCCAGAGTGCGTGCCGCTCTCTTGTGGCGGACCTGCATGTATAGGGTGCAGTTGGGCAGCGGGCTGAGCGCACGCGGCTGGCTTGATGGAGTACAGTATCGATGACTCGCGAGCTTTCATTCGATTTACCGATTACGTGCCTGGACAGGGGCCTGCAAGCTGAACACTGACACGACCAAGGTCTCACAGTCACACCCATCCAAGCAGCCTTTCCCGAGCGGCATCGAATTTATCTCGGAGTGCGATGGAACCTTCCCGTAGAGCCGTATTCTTTGGACATACTGTCGCGGCTTTTCTCGGGAAGTAATGCTGCAGGAACTTTTCTCCATCGAGTCGAACTTCGATCTGACGTTGCTCGTGGAAATCCAGATTCATCTTCAGTTGGATCCCGATGCAGTCCAAGTCGCTAGATGATTCTGTGTATCCTTCCGCACATGACAACCAGAAAATCTCGCGCGCTCTGTCGGAACTGTATTCGCGTCCACGATGTTCGTCTGGTACATGAATGAGCTCGTCACAACCCAAGGACACAGCATGAGCCGTCAAGCCGTGGTGGTACAACTCCGTGCAAAGGGGCAAGACGATGCATATAGCGCAAAAAGTACGGTCAAGCCCGAAGCCTACGAAGATCTCCACTCCAAGGGCAAGCGTTATTACGACATGGCCAAAAAGAAACAAGTCGGTCTGTGGAGCGATCTTGAAAAGATAGTTCGATTTTTTTTTTTGATCCATTTCAGACAAGGCCGGTCCATCTTTTAGTGCACGATAGTGGTCTGCGATTAACCCGTAGCGAACGGTACATGTCGCAGAAAGAGGCAATTTCAGTGCAACGCGAATCCCACGAATGCCATTAGCCTTGCGATAGTTTACTGGAGCATGTCGCTTGATGAACACTTGCCGCAGCGATCCCAGACGTCGCGCGTCCCGGTGAGGCAGCTCGATCTTGATCCATGCATCACCATCAACTGAGACCCGACGGTAAACCGGCATAACTTGCGATTCGGGTCCGTTCAGCTCTTCCAGGAATATGCCGTATCCCCCGCGCCATAGGCTGTCGACTTTGTGTACGCAGGCGAGGAAAATCTTGTTCGTGTCCCGGGTGAGTGAGTACGGGTAAACATGCAGTTGAAGATCTGTGCCAGCGTTGTTCGTAGTCCAGCCCCGAGTAATGTTGAATAGAGTCTTGTGCCTCGGCATGTTCAAGGGATCACGACCGTCTTTCTTGAATGAAGAAGGAGCAGCCGCTAGCATTCCGTTCATGGGAGAAGCACGTCCTTGCCACAGGAGAATGCTTAGGTCAGTGCTCACTTTCATGATTTCTTCTTGAAACCTGAGGAAAGCCTTGTTTCCTTCTCCATAAAGCAATGGCATATTCACGTTGAAGAGACCCAAGAGGCAATATGCGGAATCTTCCTCGCGTGTTGTCTGTCTCCGAGCGGCCCAGGCCATCTTTTCTGCTACACAAAAGTCGTCATGCCGGAAGTTGTGGAGAGCGAGCTGTGGGATTCCTGTAATGGCTTCGAGCTCAGCTGAAAGCTCGTATCTTGAAGCTATAGGTGACCACCTGCTATCATAGAATTGTAGGCTGGTAGGAGCTAGCAACTCCTGGAGCGTCCAGCCTCGCGTGAACCAAGAGCTCTCAGCAATACTTCTGTTGCCTTGGACGTCGCACAGGTAGGCGTAGCATATGTCGGCTCGCTCGTACCACATGTACATGCTGTTGATGGCTTCGCCCAGCTCCGCGCTGGACTTCTTGTCTATACAACATGTGTCTACCCACACATATTGAAAGTCGTTCTTCTCTGCCTCCTCGCAAAAAGCCTTGACTTTCTGGTAGCCCTTGAGGTGTTGATACCCCGGCATGACATCGCCGAACGATAATTCTTCGTCTTCCCATCTGTGAGAGAGGATTGCATAGCTGGGTATCTTGCCGAGAAATGCTTCCAGCTTCAAGGTTTGCGTGTTCAATAGCCACATAGCTGAGATGGCGTTGGGATGGACACAGCCGCTGCTTGTCTGATCACTACTGCAAAATGTTCGGCAGCCTTTGGAATGGAAAGACGTGCATGCACATGGGTGCCTTCAGTGGCGGGGCGCAGCAACTATGCACATGCATGTCAACAGCTCAGCCGCCTGAATGGCGACCGAGGCCGTTGACCGTGCTACTTTAAATCAAGTTGAATATTCCTCTCATCTTGCTGGTCGGATCCATGGCAATATCAGCATGGTAATGGTATTCGCGATATGACATTCGGCGCCGGCATGATGGCTTGACAGGATCGGCTGGCTAGAGATTGCTCACATTCGTCTCATACATGGGAGAACGAAAAGATTCCTCATTATGTATAACACTCGTACATTTGTGGAAGTGTTGGTCGATGATAGCATCATGTTTCCCTATACATGTATGCTTTGTTGCGGCCAACTTCGGGGGTGATGATCCGCGCTCGCTCGCCTCCGCTTGAAGCTGTAATCGACTGTAAAATCCACGAGACCAATCCGACTATTATCGAAGCTCGCAGTCAACACCACTCTTTTGCCTATCCTCTGCCACTTTCGAACCTACCATTTTCGACATAGCTGGACTCTACATCCATCACTTTCTCTGACCCTTCTATTCCTCTCCACGACTCTCGGCAAGTGAAACCCAAGGGGAATGCGGCGTGCCTTGGCCACCAATTTGGTCCGTTAGCAAAGACAGCAACCATCTGGCAGCGCCACCTTGGGGGGCATGCTGGAGCGAGCCACAGCATGTCTCGATTCCGGAGCACGTCTATCGGTTCGATGCGCGCGAAGGGTTTCGAGGAGCAATCGCTCTTTGGGCTCGACCTTCTGGAATCATGGAGCTGGCGACCTCGATCTCCCGCCATGGACTGCTGCACACACCCAAAATCCACCGCTAGATGTACATGATAGCACACATCAGCCTCGCCGCGTATCAAAGAAAGAGCGGGAAAGACGTGTCAGTAGCACTCCCGTGGAAAGCCCGTTCTTGGACTTTCTGTACCCTCCTCACGCCCTGGCGTTGCTCCACAGAAACGGCAGTCATCCTGCAGAAAGATGGGAAAGGCGAAACGAAAGGCGGCTGCCCAAAGGTTTTATACAGGCAAATCGAGGATACGCTTCCAAGGCGAAAAGGAAGAGCCGCCGAGCAGAGGAGATGGCCCAGGCAAAGCGTCGGGAGAATGAGAAGGTGACATCCTATCAATGGGATGTCACAGATCGTGATACGGAACAACAATCGGTCGGTAAGATGGTACAGCAACCGGACGCGGCAGATGCAAACGGTGACTTGGCGCATTCTGAACCGCCTGAACATACCGGCGAGCCCGACGAAGTCGAGAAGACCGAGTCTCCTTGGGAGCTGCGCGAAAAGGCTAAGCAAGCTGCGATCACGAATGAGATCAAGGCAGGGAAAGAGCTGCGCTCTCTGGTAATGACCCCGAACCCTGACGCGGCACTGGCATCGCCCGCGAGAAGCCTGAGAGACACAGAACATGCATGGTCGCTGTTCGAGCAGCTAGGCGAAAAAGATCGAGAGGATGTTGGCATCAGAATGAAGCTCTTAGAATGGTTGTCGCACTATCGCAACGAATCTGCAGAGACACACTGTCTGGAGCTATATCATGCCATTCCTGCCACACGTCGAACTTTGGCAATCTACATGTCTACACTACCAGTATTCATGCGGTCTAATCTGTTCGGGCTCGCGGAACAAGCTCATGCTGAGGCACTGGATCAATTGGAGAACGGACATGAAGTGTCCGTCTGGCTCTGCAGCACTGCAATCGAAAACGAGATGTGGGATCTTGCATCGAGAGTGAAACAACAACTGGACGCAAAACACAGTGGTCAAGCGGGGGACTGGGTGGATAACATTTTCTGGCTTCAAATCGCCAAAATTCCCAAACTCCTATCGAAGGCTGTCAATCTGTCCAAGCATTTTCGCATGCTCAAGCAAGCAGACTCCATGACGGCTGGCTTCGATCACTTCTCCGTCAACCTGTTCAGAATTGCCATTATTCAGCAATTCAGAGCCTCCCGTGACAAGAACAAGCGCAGCAAAATTTCAAAAGCTGAAAGAACCCTCAACAACGGCCGTATTCGATACTTAATTGGCCGTGTTCAGCTCACAGGCGCAAATCCGCCAGCTTTCCTGCAGGACATCATACGCACACTCATTGACCCAAGCTCGGAAGTCCACTACCCCGACGCGCACAGGACTATATCCTACATATACCGACAGCACCGTTCCATGAAACATGCACATCTTCATCAAGACGTACACTCGGACCTCATCAAAAGAGTTGTCGAATACACCGACACAGCAGCTGGTAGACGAGAGCCAGCCTGGTGCCTCTCGCCATACATTTTGTTCAAAGACTGGACGATAGAGTTTGGGAAAATCTTTATCGAGATGCACATGTTCCTTTTGGTGCACTATGCTAAGAAGGGAAATGTCGAGCTCGTTCGGCACCATTACGATGGTCTCATTGTAGATTATCCTCACTATAACCAGCATGACTATGTTCTGTGGCCTTTGGTGTACGTTCATGCCAGAAGAGGAGATGTCAAATCTGCGACAGCGGCTTTTGATACGATCCAGAAGTCTGCAAGTGCTGCTGGAGGATTTGTCCACATGCGAGTATGGAACGCGCTACTGCACGCACACTCTCGCGCGGACGACATTGATGGCGCACTGGCAACAATGAAGAAACTCGTCGCGAACGGTCGAACACCCGACGATTATTCCTTCCATGCACTGTTAGAGCTCTACGCTGCCAGAGGCGACACCGATAGCGTCATGGACCTGCTTGGGCAATACGATGAACTGAGTGGCAAGCCTCGCCACACTGCGCTGTATGGCAGTCTCATGACCGCACATAGCAACACGAATGACATGGAATCTGCGCACAAGGTCTTGGAGGCGCTCATACCCAAAGTCAAGGCTGGCGAAGTCAAAGGCACACTGACTAAATGCTTCAATATCTTACTCACTGGGCTCGCATTGCGCCGTGAAGTCGACGAGACTATGCGAGTCTACCAATGGATGAAAGATGAAGAGGTCGAGGTCGACAGCATGACATACGCCGCACTGATGCAATCCCTGGTTGCATGCCGCCAAACGGATGCCGCCTGGAAAATCCTGAATACGGCCTTACCGGAGAAAGGCTTGCAGCCACAGGCGTTCCACTATGCTGTCGTGATGAGTGGTTTTGTCAGACAGAATGCGTTGAAGACTGCGCTAGATATCCACAGACAGATGTTGAAGAGGAACATCGAGCGTACCCTGATGAGCAACGCCGTATACCTCAAAGCTAAGGCTCTCTATGAACTCAGACAAGCCCCAAGAGCAGACATCTGGGAATATCCAGTTGAACTGATTGTCGAAGAGCTTGAAGAGATCTTCAAAGATTCTGCTGCCGGATTGGTAGCTCACGAGCCTCAGTCGTACTCGCCAGCGACAGATGACTCGCCCCAAGCCCTACTAATTAGCCACGTCATATACGCTTACGGTGCGGCGAAGTCGGTAGAAGCTGTGCAAACGCTTGTCAAACGATACGCAAAAGTGGCACAGAATGATGAAAGCAGCAATACCATCGAGCATCTGCCATTGAGACTACTCAGCGTAGTCATGCCTTCGTTCATTCAAACTGGCAGTTGGGATGAGGTCGATCGGTGTTGGCGCCTTGCGAAAGAACAAGCAGACGCAATATCCATCCGGAAACCTGTCCCACGCCTTGCACCAGAAAAGGAGGCTCAGAATGCTCCCGATATCCTGAAGCTTGATGTGGCGAAAACTACCGGCGAGACGGTCAAGCCGGTCTCTCTGCTTGCGAGACCAAGACGCGAAGACCCGTCTAAGCCCGCTCCAGCTCTACGGCACATTTTGTCGCAGGCCCTTCGCCATCACATCACTGCTCTGGCGCTGCAGTCTCGGTTCTCCGAAATGGTCTCATCGGTAGCCAATATCTTGAGCCAAGGCTACATTCTCGACAACAGTACTTGGAACATCTTCATCGAGCATCTGCTTCGCCCTTCACCGCCTTTTGCACTGCTCGCCTTCCGCTTAACGGAGCGCTATCTCATTCCATCGTTCCCAGGATGGATGAAGGGCAGACCTGTGACCAACTTTTCATCCAAAAAGCAGGGCCTTCAGTACATCCAAGCACGTTACCTGAGCCCAATTCAGTTGATGCCGCGATACAGGACCCTCGTCAAACTTGCTGCTGCCGTGCTCGAGATCCGTCGCGTGGATGCTCTGGGACTGGGGAGAAGCAAGACTTCGGATTTGAGCAATGGGGACCTTCTGAAGTATGTTGGCACCATGAAGCAAATTCAGCACCACGCTCCCAAGACTCTTTACGTGGTCCAGACCATGCCGACAGTAGGGGACACGCTACAGACTAGGCATTTGAGGAGGCAGACCATGTCTTAGGACGCGAGGAGATGGCGATTGTACTATTCTTTGTTTTCATTTTTTTGCGCATATCGAGCGTTCAGCGCGGCTTGTACATACTATGTAAAAGATACCGGGGTCACTTTCGGCTTGTGTGAATAAATGTATGTGTACCGAAGTATTCGTCCACGCGTCTACGTTCTTTATCTCCAATCTCCACGGCTTTAACGGATTTACCTTGTGTTGCTGATGACGTCTGTTGTAATCATTGATCGGCCTTAGTCCAATTCAATGCTGCATATATCTACGAAGACCTGACCACCATTCTCTCTGCCACCATCGTCGACAATCAATCACACACTCTCAAACAGACATCGTGCTTCCACCACAATGGCTCCCCAAGTCTTCTTCGTAACCGGTACCTCAACTGGCTTCGGCTACCACTACGTCGAAAAGTGCCTCAAAGAAGGCGACAAAGTCGTCGCCACCGCCCGTAACTCTTCGAAGCTCTCCTTCCCAGCCGCCACCAAAGACAATCTTCTCGCTGTCGACTGCGACGTCACCAACCAGTCTTCCATCGAGGCTGCCTTCGCCCAAGCCATCGCACACTTCGGCCGCATCGACGTCGTCGTCAACAACGCTGGCTACGGCCTCTCGGGCGAATTCGAAAGCCTGACCGATGAGCAAATCCGGACTCAGATGGACGTGAACTTTCACGGCCTCCTGAACGTCACGCGCGCAGCCCTTGAGACCATGCGCGAGAAGAACTCCCCGCCCGGCGGCCGCATCCAGCAGATCACGTCCATCGGCGGCCAGCGCGGCGTGCCGACGTTCAGCATCTACTGCGCCAGCAAGTGGGCGGTGGAAGGCTTCACGGAAGCTCTGCAGCAGGAGCTGAAGCCCGAGTGGGGCATCAAGCTCACTTGCATCGAGCCCGGCGGATTCAGGACGGACTGGGCGGGACGGTCGATGGATTTCGGGGCGAAGAAGAACCCTGCTTACGATCACATTGATGCCAGAGCGAATATGGCGAAGCGGCATGGGACTCAGGCTGGGGACCCTGCGAAGGGCGCGGATGCGATGTGGCAGGTGGCGAAGATGGAGGAGCCGCCGCTGAGGTTGGTCATTGGGAGTGATGCGCATAGGTTGATTATGGAGAAGATCAAGAGCTATGGGGAGAATTATCCGAAGTATGAGAAGATTGCTAACAGTTGTGATGTCGATGGATATGAGAGGCCGCAGTGAGAAGCGTGATGAGAGATGTAATTGGATGTAGCTAGACAAAGCGATTGATCATTTCAGCGCACCTTTTTGGAACGATCGAAATCATATCTTCCATTCCGTGATGGATAAATGTACTCATGCGAGTGTATGTGACCGTGACACGAGGCCAGGTCAAACCGGACGGTCCCATCTTGGATGGCTACTGGAAGGAAGAATCATTGGGAACGATTCAAGATTGTGTTGGAAGTGTGCCCTTGATCGCACAAAAGTAAATGTTGGTATCGTACATAATTGCTTTTTTCCTGCTATGTAATTTCATCAAACCGGTCCGTCTAGCACACCGCTCTCGCGCAGACTGCGCCACAGCTCCGGCTCAAGGAACTTGCCCACCGAGACATCCTCAGCCAGACCCTTTCTCCGACGGGTCTTGAGCACAAAGTCTCTGGCCGTGGCTTGTGCGCTCGCAGGCTCCAGGGCGCGCAACTTGATGTCCTTGTCGAGTGGATCACCGGGCACAAGACTCCAGCGGTCAAAGACGAGCGACACGGTCGCTTGGCCTTGGGTGTGAATGCGGAGATCGGTCTCGAAACCGAAGGAATCAATGACGGGGATGAGACCCTTGACTGAGTAGAGGGGTGTGCCTGGGACGGGGGCGTCTTGAAGCACGTGGCCACGACGACGGGCAAGGACAGTGTACAGGGCTGAGACTGCGTTGGCGGGGCCGAGCATGGTGCATGAGTAGACGGGCTCCATGAGTCGGGGTCCTGCCATGAGGAAGGATGAGTAACAGGCACGTCTTGATGTGGGAATGATTTGTCCACCGCCACGGAAGATGGGCTCTGAAGCAAGATCAATGTCGGTAAGGCGGAATTTGGTGTTTCGGATAGGCTCTTCGCAGAGGGGACCTTCTCGTGTGGCCCAGGAGAAGCCTTGCTTTACTGTGTCACGGACGCTGCGTAGGATCTTCTGGTCGACGTCCGAGGGTAGGGTGTCATTCTGCAAAATGTTGGGGCCCATATCCTCTGGACCGAAGGCCCAAATGTTTCTGCTGGCGAGAAGATCGTAGCCGTAGTTCTCTTCGAAGTACTTTCCGACCTTGCGCACGGGATCCTTGATGCTCACTCGGCCAGACTCAATATCCTCAGCGATGCCGTCGTCCAGAGGCTCTGCCACGAATGTGAGTTTGTTCTTCTTGTTTGGTGTGAGGGCGTAGCATTTGATGCTGCTCTGATCTTGTACAGTCTCACAGAAGCGGGTCACAGGGTCAGAGACCTTGATCTCCATGTTCGCATAAAGTCTGCGGAGGTCGTGAAGAACGCAATCCATGTACAGCTCACCCGTACCCAGAACGATATGCTCGCCAGACTCTTCAGCCTTTGTGGTGATGAGAGGGTAAGACTTGTTGATCTTTCGTAGACCGTCAAGCATCTTAGGAAGTTCTGAAGGGTTGATAGGCTCCACTGCAACCTTAAAGACGCTTTCGAAGAAGTGTGTGACCGGTTTGAAGATGTGGGCGTCTTCGTCGTCAGGCAGCTTGTGTGCTACGATGGTAGCCGATTTGACAATACTGTTGTCAACGCCACCAAGCAACACAAAGTTGCCGGCAGGAACACCGGATGTAGGTACGTTATACCGGCTCTCTGCCATCCACACATCTGAGATCGTGGCTGTGACCATATCTTCTTCATCGTCGATCGAGTAGTTCTCGCCAAGTACTCTCACAGTTGCTCCAATTCGTGCTGTACCTGACATCACACGACCGAACGAATGGAAACCAGAGGCATCCTGAGTGTTGAAAAGCTTTGTGATGTTAACAACTAGCGGTCCCTCAGCATCCGCCTTAAGCATGCTCTCGGCAGTCTTTGAATCTTGAGGTCCAATGTAGTAGTGGTCAAGCTTCTGCTTCGCGCCTTCGACGGGGCTGGGAACGTGGTCTACCAGCATGTCCACGAAGCCTCTGGCAGGACCGAAGAATTGCTCGCAGACCATCTTGAGCAGATCTTTCGCGTTGGCGCGCAGTTGTGAAGGCTTCAGCTGAATGCCGAGATCTTTCAGCGTCTTCTTCAAATCTTCGGGGCTCTCTGAAAGAGTATGGCTGTAGAGCTTGTAGATCGGCTCCATCACAAAGTTGACGAACGACCTCCTGGCACCCTCCTCCACGGCTTTTCTCGTGAACTTTCGTGATCCCGGGTTGAAGAAGATGTCGCCCCACAGCCTCTTGCTGAACTCCTTCACATCGAATGCCGCGGACGGGTAGCTCTCGGCGTACATATTCGCGAAGCTGGGCAGAGTGAAGCACCAGCCCATACTGCTGCTGGCGAAAGCCACGTTGCCCTTTTCTGGGCTAACACGGAATTTCTCGCCACGTCCAGGGATTGTCTCTTCGATCTTGGTGTTCACCTCCTCCACAACGTGCTTAAGCTTGAAGTATGCGTCGTTGGGCGGCAGCTTGAGCTCCAGAATAAGTCTATCCATCTTGTTGATCAGGAGGACAATAGGTAGGTCAACAAGAACAGCGTGCTTGATCGCAAGCTCCGTCTGCACCTGCACACCCTCCACCACGTCGACCACAAGAACAACTGCATCTGCCAGGCGCATTGAAGCTGCCACCTCGTCCGCGAAGTTAACGTGGCCGGGTGTGTCAATGATGTTGATGAGGTGTGTCTTGCCGCTTGTGCTCTCCAGTGGTAACGACATTGGGCTTGACTTGATCGAGACGCCTCGCTCGTGCTCCAGAATATGTGTGTCGGTGTACCTCAATCGATCGTCGCGCGCCTTTCCAGTCTTTCCCTCTTGATAAGCGGATACATCGTGTGTCTGCGCAACCAGCATATCCATCACGCTCGTCTTTCCGTGGTGCAGGTGTCCGCATAGCGCAACGTTTCGTATTTGTTCCGGGAAGCTCATCAAATCTGAGAGGAACCCGCGATCAAAGTACACCGGTGGCAGATCCTCCTCTTGCACTGTGAACTTCTTGCGCTCAACCGGCGCAACAATTGGCTGCTGCAGCGTCTGTGTGTCCTCCTCTTGTACCAGCGTCTCGACATCGGGGCCGTAGACTTGTGATGCGGAAGGGTAGTACTGCTTGTCCTCGTGCAATATCACAGCATTGGAAGGTCCATCCTCATCCACCTCCATCAACTCCTGGCCAGTTGCGCCGGCCTCGTCGGCCTCGTCGTCGTCCAGATATTGCGCGCCATCGTACGCGGGCTGCTGGTCTTCCTCCTCGCTCTCCTCGGGCTCGCCGATGTAGTTGCCGAACTCGTCGTAAAGGTCATCCATGGTGGTGGCTGTGGTGGTTGTGAAGTGTGGTGTTCGTTTCGCACAGCACGCGACAACGAACGACTTTCTAGAAGGGTTGTCGCGGTTCTCGCGCTGTATGCGCGAAAGTCTAAAAGTCTCGATGGCGCACGAGTCATGGCAGCACTGAAGCTTGATGGCCAACTCCTCCTACTCTTCCGACTTTCCGACAACAAGGCTGGGCACGAGAGCAGGCTCCACGCTTGTATTGCACTAATGCCTCGTGCTCCAGAGGTTCGATCTGGGCAGATGTAAGTAAGTCATCGAAGGATGCGACCCATGTCACGCATAGCCACGTACAAAGTGACAAACACTCCCTTCTTCTTTCTGTTCCTCAAATCCACTCAAGGCAAGAAAGAAGACATCACATCTGGTCTTATTGAAATACAGCCATTTTGAAACCGTGACCTGGTTTTCTTATTTCTCGTCCATGCCTTGATCACAATCCCGACGTCGGCCACATACAGACTATGGAACGCAAAGAAGATACCCAACCACAGTCGGCAGCGAAAGCACACATATCCCAGGAGCAGTCCAGAGCAACCGAGAAACCCACAACGTCAGGTCTTCACGACCGGTCGCCCTCACCCTCAAATAGCACGACCAAAAGCACCACTCCAACCCTCCTCTCCTACGACCCATCTTCCAGCCCCCCTCCCAAATACAACGACGCAGGCATCTACGCCACCCGCCCAAACCCTTCAACTTCGACCCAGCAGACCAAGCCACATCCACAACCCAACCCTCGCAATCAACCCGTCAGCGCCGCCGCCCTAAATGCCGTAATGGCAACTTCGAGCTCTAGCACAGACAAGATGCACTCGCAACCGTCGAGCTCGAGGAAGGTCGACGATTGGAACGAAGATCCGACTTACAAGTCTAGGCTTGCATCGATGGTTGGGAATACGCGGAAATGGAATTACTTCGGTGCCGATATTGGCGGGAATCCGTTTCGGCGATCAAAGAAGTAGGATGTTGATGATGCGTATTGTAGCTAAATATCCTTGCTTCTTTTTTTTTTGATTGGTATGTTTACATTGGCCATAGGTAAATGCTGCAGCAAGGGGGCCTGTGCTCGATCTCTAGATCGGACGGAAAGTACATATAATATATTACAAGAAAAACCTCTCCCAAAAATCATACAAATGTTCCGAACTTTTACTTCGTGCCCGCAGCAGCGCCCATCAACAACCCCTTCAACGGCCCAATCTTATTAACCAGATCCAGCCCCAAGCTCCTCCCCCAAACCACAGGCCCCGAACCAGCCGAGTAAATCTTCTGCAGCTTGTCGACGACGCCCAGCATGGCATTGTTCTTCGCCCAGCGGTCGCTGTTGTAGCCGTCCAGACACCAGCAGCTGCCGATGTCCATGCCTTTCTCCATGCCATCGGCAATGTACTTCGCCAGGCTCTCGGCGTCCGCCAGCCCGAGGTTGAGACCTTGGCCGGCGAGAGGGTGCACGGTGTGCGCTGCGTCGCCGATGAGGGCCACGCGGTGCGAGGTGTAAGTGTCTGCGTGGCGCATGCGGAGCGGGAAGGAGGCGACGCTGCCTTCTTGCACGGCGGCGATGCGAGGGAAGGAGACCGGGAGGCCGAGGGAGGTACTGTCGGTGCTGGTTTCGCGCCAGGCGAGCTCCGAGGCTGGGGAGACGGAGGCGTGGTGGGTAAGCATGAAGGCGATGTCGGTGGGGAGCAGACGGAAGGCGGCGTTGACCATTGCTGTGAAGTCTGCGGGAGAGAGTTGCTTGAGTTGTGCGGCGAGGGCTGGGGTTGTGCTCCAGACTATGCTTGCCTTGTTGTCTGGGAGTGGGAGCAGAGCAATGGGTCCGGTCGGGAGGAAGCGCTGGTATGCTGTGCGCAGGGCGGTAGAATGGAACGATTTGTCGAGAGTAACGGTTGCTACAACGCCATGCTGGCCGTAATCCCAGCCGTGGGAGGGAATATCTGCGAATTGTCTGACTGGACTGTTCGCTCCATCTGCTCCTACAAGCAGACGAGCAGCAAGTTGGCGGTTGTCGGGAAGTGTCAAGACTGGCCACTGCGAGAGGTCTGGCGCATCATCGGTCTCTGGTTCCTTGCCAAATTGTATTGATTCCACCTTGGTCTTGTCCAAAATCTCGGTAGCCTGACCTTCTTTCAATTGCTGCAACAACGCCGCAGTCAGGTTCCCATTCTCACACATCGTTGCCACAACATTCGGATCGCCCGTCTCATATTTCCTTCTGCTCGCCAAGAAGCGCGACCCAGGCACCAGTTGTGCTAACGAATCCAGCATACCGGGCGTCTGATCCACAGGATCGAAGCTGATCTTGCTCCCACTCACACCATCCCACACCTCCATGCCATGATAGTGCTGTGTCCGGATATCATTGACGCTGTTCCAAGCGCCGATTTCTTTCAGAAAGCGTACCGAGGCCGGCGTGAGCGAGGAGCATCGATTTGAGAATGTTTCGTTCTCGGGCGTTCGCGAGGTTGTGAGGTCCTGTCCGTCGATCAACGTGATCTTGAGGTCTTTTGTCAAAGGATGTGAGCGGAGAGCTGAGACGAGAGAGAGGCCTGCTGGGCCTCCACCGACACAGACGACATCGTAGATCTCTGGCTTTCGTTCGATGGCTGCGGCGGGTGAAGGTGTGGATGCTGTGGACCAGAAGTTGCGGCGCACGGCTGGAGGAAGCTCGAGAAGTCGTCTGGCAGTCCGCATGGAGCCAGAGTGCAGAGGTGAGAGAGCCATGGCGGCGGGCGATATGCTGGGTGGTGATGGTGAGTATGTCCACTCGCAGATCGCAGTGGGAAAGCACCGCGGTTCCGGTTAGACTTTACGGTTAAGCTGTGCTGCCGTACCTTGATCTTGATAAGGCTGGCGTGATTGGGAGTGATGAATAGAGTGCGTACAACAAGGCCTAAGTGGGTATATCTGATCATAGCTAACAAGTTACCCGACGCTCGTGTTCCCACTCCAGCCCTTCCTTCCCTGGACCGCGCGTGCCGGACCACAGAGGAGAGACTTCCCTTCCAAGCATTTGTATGCCGATGTCATGCCTCCCGATCGTTGGAATCAACGGAAATTTCCACTCCTAGCGCATCGACTTCAGATGTGAATACACATGTAGGTGCCACAATCATGTTTTAATCGTGAACATCTCTCATTCTCAACACCTCGCCGCGCTGCTACATACTTCACTCGCTCGCCTCCCCGGCACTTCAGTCGCTTCAGATCCCCAAGACAGCGTGCAATGACCATCCACCGTCCTCGCCACAGCCTCAGACGATTACAAACACTCCTCACTCCCTCTCCAAACTCCTCCCATGACTCCTCCCGTGACTCCTCGCCACCAGAAACCAACAACTACAACTCCAGCAATGAACCCTCCGGCCTAGCCTGGATCATCCTCGGCGCCGCCGAACACGCCTCCACCACCGACGAGATCAACGCAGTAATTCACGACCTCCTCGCCCCAGCCCTCTTGGAATCCCCCGGAATCACTCTCCTATGGCACCTGCACAATACCAACCCCAACGCCCGCAGCGGCACCCTGCAAACCGCCTTCAAGCCCTTGAACGGCGGCTGCTGCGCCCTCGCCGTGCGCATCCACAACGTCAACTCGCAACAAGCAATGCAAGCCTTCGGCAACCTGCCCGTGCAATTCGAGCCACCGCAGCATCTCGCTCCCAGGCGCTTGGAACACCGCCGCGGCTCGATCCCCGCGGAGCACTTCGGCGCGCATCTCAAAGGGTACGAATTGATCCAACACTTCGAGCCGCCTAGACTGAAAGGCCGCCCCGCGAAGGGCAGGTGCGTGGTGGCAGTTGGGATCGAGCCTGCATGCGGCGACGAGGAGGCGCTGGATCGCTGGTATCGCTCCGAGCAGCTGGATCTGATGGCGCAGAATCCGATTTTCGTGCGTTGCACGCGGTATCGTTTGCTGGGCCCCAAGCGGACGGGGAGCGAATCTAGCGACGATGGCGAGTTGGCGAATGGATCTAGAGAGGACGATGCTCCTCGGTTTCTGGCGCTGCATGAGTATGAGAGTCATCAGGCTTTGTTAGATCATGCGATTGAGTATGGGCAGATGGTGCCTGAGACACTGATGTCGAAACGCATTCTTGACGCTGCGCGGAAAGTTGAGCGCGCGATTTGGGTGGTCGATGAGGATTACCGATGATTTAGGACCGGTCTGTGATACGAGCCTGTATTACTATGGGTGGGTGGCGAATTTTGATTACTCGTAGCATTGTAGCAGAGGCTGTCAATCAGTTGCTGGAGCATGCGCAGGCGCAGGCGACATGCTGTCAAAAACATGTACTTTACGGTAAAAAGTTAGAAACCTGTGTTGGACGGCTATCAGTGTACCAATAGATGCGCATCTAACAGGGGCATGATATATATAAACAATGTAAAACTACTATCTAGAACAGCCTCAAAATGTTATGTTTTTCAAGCCTCATGGCAAAAAGGGTATCGTATGAAAGAGAAGAAAAAAAATGCAAAGGTAGAAAGAAAGAAAATGCAAGCCGTCCATCAACATCCCAAGCCATCACCAACATCAGCTGAAGTGATCGCCTTCGCCAACGCCAACAGTCCCAAGCGGCTGACCCTTCCGCATCCTCAGACGCCTCCTCATCTCCTTCGCCTTCCTCTCCTCCTCTAACCTAGCATCTCTCTTCCTCATCCACACCGCCTTGATGGTGCGCCTAGTCTGCTCCTTACCTTCTTCGAAATTGGCCTTCGCCAATGAAACAACGCTCTCGATCTCTTCCGGCGTGTACACGAAGTTCCACGTCGACAAGAAATCCGACTTCTGCGGATCCACGCCAGGAACCTTCTCATTAGCAGTCAGCGGGAAGTAGATGACCGCGATGCCGGCGTCGGAAGACATGATGTGGCTGTCGTCATCGTGGGGCGATAGGCGTTTGCACTGAGGAGGTTCTTCATCAGTTTTCCATTCGGTTTTGGAGCCGACCCATACTGTGCAGTGGGAGAGGGTGTCTCCATTTCCAGATTGCTTGAAAGGGCCGTCGTGCTTCGAAGCTTTTTCGGCCTGGTCGATGTCTCTAGCGATTTCGTCGCTCGTTTCATCGCCGGATGGCCAGCCGGCGCCCATGGGCCAGCCTTTGATTTGGCGCTGGCGGGCGTAGCCTTCTACTACTTTGATCCAGTTATCTTTCTCGGCTTCGGCTGAGGCGTCGAAGGCGACGACGACATCGATGTCTCTGCCGGGGCGGAGAAGAGGGTAGATGGGCAAATTGTTCGACATTCCAGCATCCATGAGGCGTAGGTGTGATTCCGAGTGAATACTTTCGGGGCATGTGGGCGGTAGTTGGCCTTTCAAGCCAAGTGCAAAATTCGGGATCGAGGCAGGGTCAAACGGGTGCACCTTGGTCATGTCCTCGTCCCGTTCAGCAAGTAGCGAGTCTAGGCCGCTGAGAAGCCCACTGCCAATGATAACCGGTCTGATCTCTTTGTAGTAGTGTGACAAAGTCGCGCAGAAAGCTGAGCCCCAAATGCCCTGATTGAAAGTTAGAATATGCTGCACCGCTAGGAGAGAGACAGCTTACCATCATAAGAGGAATTTTGATCTCAGGCAAAAAGAGTCCATTATCTCGCTCCACATTCCGTCCCCCATCGAAGGTGCGACCGACAGCCCATGTCGGGATGCCAGCCGAAAGTTCCTCACAGAAGAACTCGTATGGTGACCATTCGAACCATTGGAAGTAGTCGTGCTTGTGAACAGGTGGTTTGGCACCGGGGAGAGCTTCTCTGCGGTCTTCCTCCGTCATCGGAATCTCGTGTCGAACCGCAGCATAGATAGGCAGAGGCTGGTCGCCGTCGTCGACAAAGTATCTTTGATTGGAAATCTTGAGGTCCCAATCACTGACTCGGAGCTCGCCTTTCGGGATCAAGAGCCGGCTAGCGAGGAGGGTTCCGTAAATATCGACAAGCCCAAATTCGGCGTCAGGGACACCTTTAAGCTTCTCCACAATGCCGCTGAGAAGGAACTTGTTCGTTGGTGCTTGACTCAGTAATGATAATGCTGCTGGCGGGAATGCAATGTGCACGCCCAACCGATCTTTGAAGTGGTCGATTAGGCGACCATAGTTGGTCTGGCCAATTGATGAGAAGTACAAGGCTTGCAGCCAGCAGCTCCCACTGACGCCTGCGGTATATGTGGCGCAGTCGAAGAGTCCAGCCTGCTGTGCTGAGAAATAGGATGAGGTACCAGCGACTAGTGCTCGAAGTCCACCACCTGAACCGCACATGGCAATAACAGGGACATCATCTGGATGGACTTCTGATTCCGGCACACCAATGTATCGAGCAAGAGCTTTTGCGATGTTAGGCTTGCGTTTGGCCAGGAATTGCCGTTCTTCAAGGCAGAGATCGTTAGAGATGCGGACACGAGCGTCCCATACAATTTCCGGGTTGATTTCTGGATCATGAGCTTGCTCCCAGATTTCCCAGGACACCGACCACGGAGCCAAAGATAGCTCGTCCTGTAATTTGTGAATTGCGTTTGGAAGAGCAAGCACCCATGCTGGTACGACGGCTTTCGTGAGACTTTCGGTAAGGCCAGCGATGTCAAACTTTCCAAAGCTGGCGAAAATAGACGTTATGTTAGGGATGGCACCGAGAGTTTTAGCATCACCGTCCTTTCCCGTACACGCAGCGCCATGTTCCTTGATCTGCGATGGTGGCTTTGGACCACGCTGCTCGGACTCGGTAATGAAGGCACGTTGTTTGCCTGTTTCGTCTACATGACCAGATTGGGATGCTCTTTTGACATTGTTGATGACAGTAGGTTTTCCATCGAAATCGGCAGAGGCGGCATTGCTGCTGTCGGCCAAAAGCTTCGCGCGTGGTCGACTTTGGACAGAATATGTGAGGGTGGCAGTGTATGCGAGACTGGTGGCCAGCAAGAAGCGCCTCCCTGGCTTGGCTCGCAACATGGCTTTGTCTTTCAGCAACGTCGGGTCATGTACAGTGGAGATCAGACATGACAGTGTGCCAATGGGTGGCCGTGAGGATTGAAATGCAATGGAAAGGAGTGTGGTGGAACTGGCGTTATTACTTTACCGCAAAGTGGCAGTGCGCCTGCAACGCAAAGACTGACACGCCATACTTTACACTTTCGCGCATAACTGGGCAGAGTGCAAGAGCGCGTCTGCACGTGCTATGATTGAAAACGTACGTCATTCAACCCGGATTCGTCAGTCCGTCGGGGATCACACGAAACTCGGCTGTGAGATGATATGCTACACGCATCAGAGAACAAAGCATGTGTCGTTGCTACAGACCAAACATTTACATATTCCCCCAACGAACAGCAGTAGTAGAAATGCTAAGCAAATGATCTGGCAAACATTCAGGAACAAGGAACGCTCGATCTGTCCCGTCCAAGACAAGGTCTTGCGAATACAGAACGGCCCGCTGCACGTCACCCCTCACACGGGTTGGATCGGTTGGATCTAGGCCCGCTGGGAAAAATATAAAACGCCATTTTGGCGATGGGGAAGGTCTGCGCCCTTTCTCATGTTCGAACAATCAGCCAATGACTCGCTATGGATACGTGTCATCTTGAAAAGCATGAACATCGAGACACGCACAGAGATTGCTGGCCTTGTGAAATGTCCGTGTACACTCATCAGAGAGAAAGAATGTGAATAGTAGATATATTAAAGTGAAGTATGTACAGGAAGGCAAAGCAAGACGATCGGTCATTAGTTTGTGGACTGCCAATAGTTCATGTTTCTTGAAATGTCAAACACTAACCCTATTTCCCCTACTGTGCACAATTAAATGTGTACATGCAGGTAGCGCATGGATAGATATATGGAAATGACGCTGAAGATAGATTGTAATTGTTGATTAGAAAGTTGTTCGAGTAGCCTCAGTATTCCAACGAGAGATCGAATCCTTGTATTAGATGGTCACCAGGTGAGAAACGGTCTGCAAATTACCTAGTTTGCATCATTCGAACCACAGTTCACGGAAGACACGATAACATTTTTTCTAAGCAAATGTCCACATTCATTCATCTAATCGTTACGCTACGGCTCGGTATTCTGATTATTTCCGAGCCCACGGACCACAAAGCAATCGTGTACCTGGGCATACACTCAACTTTTGGAGTAAAGCTCTACTTCATGAACTTGCTGGCCATGTTGAGGAGGCCACCAACGCCACCGGAAGAGCCACCAGAGGCACCACCGTCGCTGCCGCCCTTGAGGTACATCTTGAGCGCCATCTGGGCTGCAGAGGCGACAACGTCCTGCTTGGAAGAGCCGCTGGGGGCGTTGCCGTTGGCGTTTTGCTGGTCTGTGAAAAGTGTTAGCTGTGTTAAATCTCCATGATGCATCAAACCCGGACAAAGTACGTACCGAACAGCTTGGCCGCCTCACCCATGGCAATACCAATAAGTTGGTTCTGGCCGGACTTTCCGCTGCCAGAGTTTCCCTGGTTGAACATCTTCATGGCCTGCATGGCTGCAGCCGCGCCCATGTTGCCGCTGCCGCCGGCATGGTTCGAGTTGTTACCGCCATCGTTGTTGTAGTACGCCTTGTGCTGCTTCACAGCGTTCTCCTCGTCAATGTCATCCTTGTCATCCTTGCCAGACAGCATGCCGAGTGCCATAGTGAACAAGCTCGAGTCTTCCTTGTTACCAGCGTGAGACTGGGCGTGGCTCGCAGCTTCGGAGAAGTCGTTGTCATCGCCGTATGATCCACCGCCGTGCTGGGGCCTACCTTGGCCCTGGTTGAACGAGCCCTCGGGACGGCCGTGGTCTGATTGGTGGCCATAGCTGCTTTCCTGCTGCTGGCCGCCGTATCCTCCACTTTGTCGGCCACCGCTCGAAGAGCCATAGTCGTCGCGTCCACCGCTTCCATAGTTGTCGTTCCTACCATGGGATTGCTGGGAGCCATAGTCCTCACGTCCACCGCTTCCGTAGTTGTCACTCCTACCGCCATGGTTGCCTCCCTGATTCTGCTGGGAACCGTATTCATTGCGTCCACCGCCGTAGTTGTCATTGCGTCCTCCGCCATAGTTGTCATCCCTGCCGCCGCCGTAGCTGCTGTTGTCATTTCTGCCTCCGCCGTAGCTGCTGTTGTCATTTCTGCCGCCGCCGTAACTGCTGTTGTCATTTCTGCCTCCACCATAGCTATCGTTGTCGTTTCTGCCGCCGCCATAGCTGCTGTTGTCATTTCTGCCTCCACCGAAGCTATCGCTGTCACCAGCGCCCCCAGGAGGGTTGCCGTAGCGGTCGCGTCCTCCGCTTCCCTGGTTGTTGTTGTTGCGTCCATAGGAGTCGTTCTCCTGGTAGTCGTTCTGACGGCCGCCGCCGTAAGAATCGTTGCCGTAGCCCTGGTTTCCGTAGGACATCTTGGGAGAGTGCTACTAGAGAAGTTAGTGGCTTGAAGATGTTGTCTATGGATCTTTGATGAGCTTAGTTTGGACCCACGATGATGTTTGGTGCTTGAGTTCGGGTGTTACTTGGAGTTAATGATAGTCGATGTGAGGGTGTGGTTCAGAGCAAAAAGGCTCATTCGAATTAAAGCATGAGCTATTGAACACCTTGATTGTTGTGGAAGCGTCCGTGTGCTTCTAGGCCCACCGACACATCATCAGAATCCCCCACCAATGAATCCCTCCTACGTCAGCGGGGCAGGCGATGCTTGAATGTGACGAAAGACCAGGAAACTGCTTGCCTGCGCCTCGTGCCAACATTGATGAAACTTGATTGGAGCTATTTTGACCAAACCACTGCATACCAAATAATCACTGCTCACGACCTATCATTGCAATTAGCATACCAGACCTGCTTGTGCAACATCAGCCTACTACCAACCACAACCAACCGTTACCACCTAACGCATCCTTGTCAACAAAAGCTATGTCCGTTCTGGTGATCATCCTCGTGCTGCTCGCTGTCGTAGCTGGCGGCGTCTACCTGCAAGTCTATCCCGTTATACTTCATATGATCTGCACGCTAACATATCAACCAGGTTCGGCATCCCACCATGGCTCAAGCGCGAGCTCGAAGAGAAGGCACTCGACACCATGGGCGAGAACAAAGCAAGCTATCTCACGAAGAGCTACGTCGAGAAGATTCCCGCAAGCGACCAGAAAGATGTCCGCGAGCTCAAGACTGGCGTTGGCAATGCTGCTGGTGGAGCTTTGCAGAACCCTCTTGGTAAATTTGTAAGTTTGTGTCCACGTTTGGTCTTGAAGTGATGGTCACTGACATCCTTATCACTAGGCTGGTAATACCGCGGACGATGTTACCAAGCCTCTCACTGGTCGTTGAAAGTGCTGAGCGCCTTGTGAGACGATCATACAGCCACCAAGCACACCCTCGCATCGAAGCATGATTACGATATCATGGAGACAGCTTGCAAGCATTCGGAAAACACCTTCTATGATTATTCTCTTATGCAACTGAATTGTACAATAACCCTAAAGCGTAGCATCTGAAGCATCGTTGGAGCGTGGCACTGATGATGCACAAAATCTAGAATCATTACTGTGTTGTATCAATGCATTCAACCTCATCAAGCACCACTTGCAGTATCGCAGAGAATTCTTGGCCATGGCGAAGTGTTAATTTAACCATCTTCGCCGTTTCAACTTTGCGATAATCACGAAAATGGACTCAAATGCAAAACTCCTGATGCCTTGTGCTCAAGCCGATATCAGCGATACTGGCTCACCCGCGACCACAATCGACAGGTTTGACCGACTCCGACGAAGGTAGTAGTAAACTACGATACCAAGTTACGGAAGAGAGAAAAAGATGGCCAAGAGGCGAATCGGTATCTTGCGGGCAGTTTCGGATCTAGGGTTCGAAGCATGAAAGTAGGCTACTTGATGCGTCATGAGTCTATGAATCGTGGGGAGAGTGAGCTGAGCCTTGGTGAGGTCGGCAGATGGACTTTTTCTCGCCTTCGATCTCTCGCCTGCATGCACGTCTGATGCGTCTTCCACTGAGCGCTTGGCCAATGTTGTTTCACAGCGCGTTGTGGTGAACGATGCTGTTTGCAAAATTTGGCCATGTGAGCGTGCGCAATACGACATGTATCACATTCGAGCGTTGATACCCAAGGACGTTATACCATACTGCCGCGAGGGCTCAAGGGGAATCTTCTCCCTTATGTTATGGATGCCAGTACATACCCTCTTATATTCTTGTTTACCTGTCCAGCATATCTTTGACAGCATCACGTCCTTCGCTAGTACAAGAAAGCGAACAACTCAAAAGAAAATCTTATAAATCAGCCAGGCCAAATGTCGAAAGCACTATCACCTGCAGCTCACACACCAGAATCTTCGCTAGCACCTGCACAACTCCTGCCAGGGACGCCGGCGGAGCTGGAGACAGAGAAAAGCTCTCACCCCGCTGCAAGTGTCTCGGAATTCTCATCGCCAGTCGAGCCTTTCCCAGAACTTGATCTTGAGGTCGGAGCCGAACCAAACCCAAGTCCCACATTTTCCCATGAATCAGGCATGGATATCTTGCCTGGAGCCTTATCGTTGCCCGCCCCAGCTCTCCATAGAATGAGGGAAGCTGAGACAGGCCCTTTGGTGATTGCTCGCGTGAAGTGGGAGGAAGGTCAGGAAAGCGAGGAAGAGCAAGGAGACATGAAGGAGGCGACTGCAAGAGCGCTGGAGTGGGCCAAGAAGATGTTTGGGGAAGACACGGAGGGGAGAGTCGAGGGTGGAAAGGAACCAGGACACAGTAGTGCGGAATGAGAGTGGTTCTGAAGTGTCCTTGCAACATTATCCACGAATTTAGGCAAACTCTCTATATCACTTCCACGGCTCCTGTGCCTGCGACATCTCCTGTGATCGCAGCCTTGAAAATGTTCATGGCATCATCGTTCTGCTTCTGTAGGTCTGCGTTGTTGGTGAAAGCTGCTGCGCCTGCAAAAAATTGCTTCATGCTGGCTGGATCCTTGTGCATGTCGTCTTCTGCGTATGCGTAAACTCTGCCAAACTGCCTCGCCAGATCTACGACTTTCTGCGAGCGCGGTCTTCTCACAGTATCGAAGGCCTCAAAAGCGGCTGGAATCTGCGAGGGATCGGTGATTTCAGAAAAGAGATAGTCTAGTACCGCCGAGTCTTCAAGGGCTTGCGCTGCACCGTTGCCAGCGAATGGCATGCTGGCGTGTGCAGCGTCGCCCATCATTGCGATGTGTCCCTTGTGATAGTATGGCGCATGGTCATGGTCCGCAGCCGTCCAAGAGGCACTGGTGTCTCGCGCAACCAATTCTACGATCTTGCGAGCGTCTTCGCTGTAGTTCGCGTACAATGCTGGGTCAAGAGGGGGCGCTCCACCATCAGTGAACTTTGCGCCTCGCACAGCAACACCAGCGCTAAGACGTGTACCCTTATTCACTGGGATGCAGTTGACATGGCCTTGGGGTCCGAGAAGGATTGGTACGCAGCGGGTCCACTTCTCATTGATATGCTTCTTCGCTTCATCGACGGAGACCATGGTACGATACACTTGCCAGCCGTCGTGGTTGACAGGCTTAGTGGCAGGATGATCAGGTCCAAGCAGGTATTTGCGAGTCTCGCTGTGAATGCCATCCGCGCCGATCAGGCAGTCGGCCTGTGCAGTAGACCCGTCCTTGAAAGCGAGGTGAATTGGATGTTCGTCGCCCGCAACTTCGGAGATCTTTTCGAGCTTCTTGCCAAAAGTTATGCAGTCCTTGGGGACAAGTTGTAGTAGACCATCGAGTAGATCCGACCTCGCAACTGTCTTTCTTCCCTTTGCTCTTCCCAGCTCTGCGACCAGCTCCCCCTGGTTCGGTCCCTCGCCCAGTATCACTTCAGTGACCATCTCGACATTTTCGTCGCCTTGGCTGAGCGCTTTATCGAAATAGACTTGCTTGACTTCCGGTCCGATCAGCGCCATTGCTTTGATGGCGTTCATGTGGAGCGCAAGGCCGGCGCCGACATCTTTGTATTCTGGTACGCCTTCGTAGACGTGAACTTCGACGTGTGGTTTCTTCGCGAGACCTGCAGCGAGTGCTAGACCTGCAATGCCACCGCCTGCAATGGCGATCTTGATCTTGCGTTCCGGTACTGTTGAGCCCATGGTAAACAACGGATAGATGTCTTGGGAAGCTAGCAATATTAGAGCAGCTGGATGATGATAGAGACGGATGGAATGGAATGAAATCGGCTACCCACCGACCGTACTTTAGGCATCGGACATTCTTCTATAGGCCTGCAGAATCACGTAAGTCTAGGTGTCGGACATTGGTTGTAAGCATCATCCGTGCATATACTGAAGTCCGAAGTGCGTCGTCTAGATCTCGCATCACGAATGCGATTCGACAGAATACCAAATCTGGTAGTGGCATTCATCCATCGGCAGTCATAGTCGTATATCAGAGCTTTTGTGCTAATCGAGACCGAATCTTAGGAATTCAGAATGGTGTTTGTCAAGAAGATGGACATGTCCGGCTCGGGGTATTGGTGGCGCTAATGCAGGTCCCAGCCCCTCTTCAATGTTGATGAAGTCATCGGTATCGAGATGTGCGACGTCGGACCTCTTTGTCCGTTATCGCGCAAGTGGTATTCGAATGCATTTTATTATGTTGCAAAGGAAACATGAATGCTTTGGTCATTATCATAAGTTTGCGAAATCATATAGCTTCGACATTCCCGAGCTCTCATTCCGCCACCTCATGCGCCTTATCGTACTCAGCCTGCTCAACTTCTTCCCTCCAAGACGTTTCTACAACAACACCATCGTCAGCAAAGCTCATTAATAGCAGTCAGATAACAACTCACTGCCCAAAGAAATCGCCGTATGGGCCATAATCGTACTATTCGTAGCACCATGCCAGTGCGTCTCGCCCGCAGGAATGTGCACTACGTCTCCCACCATCAGTTTCCTCGGTGCCTCGCCTTTAGAGCAAACAAATCCCGTTCCGATCGTGACCGTCAGAATCTGGCCGCGCTCGTGCGTGTGCCAGAATGTTCGTGCGCCGGGAGTGAAGCAAACGTGGTTGCCCATGCAATCGTCTGCCGTGAAGATGGGGTCCATGTGCACCGTTCCTGTGAAGGTTTCGGTGGGCTGCTTGGAGGCAGTGTTGGGTTTGTGGGCGGCGCGGATTAACTGCATTGTGAAACGGTTTACTTTTTGGTTAGAGATTTAGTTCAAGACAATGGTAACTTTAGGATTAGACGAGTACTGAGGATACCTGAAGTATGTCCTTGGCGACGACATCGGAATGGTGTGATGATAGCCTCGGTTAAAAGTACTTGCGCGTGCATTTACTTGTTGTGGCCCATGTCACCAGAGTATGTTTATATGTACTGTCTATCTAGAGCCAAAATCCGAATGCTCCAACCACTAAGACCTTGCTTACAGTTTTAGCTTACAATCGCAACTTATTATTATGAGAGGACCTTGGCACCATACATATAGATGGAATATGCTGGTCACGTTCTTCAATCATGTACATTATATCGCTGTCACGGAGTATGTAGTTTGCAGCGTCCGCCTCCTATCATTTTCATCACTTCCTCACCGTCTTCGTCTCACAAAAAAACCATGAGCCATTCGTAAATCATTCCTCATGGAGGGTCATTACACATCTGACACCGCATCATTGATGCCGATCTATGTCTTGATGATGTTGCCTGCGACGCGGATAGCCGCCGCAGTCTTGCGCACCCACTCTTCTGCGAGAGTGAAGTTGCCTGCATCCACGGCTTCTGTGATTCCAGGGAAGGTAACGGGCGCATATCCTGAGAATGTTAGCAAATCTCCACAATTTTGGTGTGGATGAACTCACCAGTATCAATGCCAGGAGCGAAGATAGTGTGCTGGTAGAACTCTCTGTTGACAAGACCGCCCTGAGAAGTAAAGCCGCGTTGGAAGTCCCTGTATTTGTGGTTCACAACTTGAAGGAGCTCGGTGTTATTGGTGCTGACTGCCAACTGAGAGAGTTCCGCGACTTCGTTAGCCTGAGATCTGAAGGTGTCGATCGCATCGCGCAGCTCGGCGATGCTAACGTTGCCGGAGCTAGCGCTAATGAACTCGTTGAGTTCTTCGAAGTAAAGGTCCATCTGGTCCGCATAGTTGGGAAGGTTGAACGGGATTAGCTCAGCGGTTGCCAGGTTGTATGCAAGGAGCGACAGGTATTCACCCATAGCTTCGTGGTGGTGGAAGCCAGGGTCACCATAGGTCGACATCCAGTAGTAGGAATCGTAGTTACTGTGGTAAGGGTACAGCGGGTCCGTGGGACCGCCATCACTGCCCATGTCGATCTGTTCTCGGTCAGTTCCAAAATAATTATATCTTAAGCCAGGCCACTGAAGCACTTACGGAGCCAATACCGCGGTGGACGAAGGCAGTGTAATCGCTTCCGCTACCAAGCACGCCAACAGTGCCGTTTGTGTCCTCATACCAGATGTCGTACATGGTCCGGTTTGTATTGGGCCAAGAGATCTTCTTCATGACATCCGTCGCAATTGTGTGGAGCTCAGGTGTGGCGGCAATCATTGGGTGAGGGCCACTTGCTGCAATATCGATGTTGAGATATGACACGGCGGTGCCGGTAAGCCACGGGATGTACTCCTCAACCCACTCGGTAGAACCAACTAGGCCATATTCTTCAGCATCCCAGGAGCAGAGAACGATATTGCGTTTTGGCTTCCAGCCCTGCGCGAGGAGTTTGCCGAACGCACGACCAAGCTCAACGATCACAGCGGTGCCCGAGTTGGGGTCGGCTGCGCACAATATTTAGCATAGATACATCGTATCGATTTAAAGAGTTTGCTTACCAGCACCGCCAATGATCCACGCATCGCGATGGTTACCAATGATGATGGTTTCATCAGGGTTGGTGCCATTGATCACGCCAATGCTGTTCCAGATAGGAGTGTACACTTCTTCCATCATGTTCTGGACGTTGAGGATGACACCCGGAGCAGGGCCACTGCTGTAAGAAGAGCCAGGGATAGCTCCGACGTAGCCAGTGCGGTTGACCTCAGCACCAGGAATACCGTGGCCTTCCAAAGCCGCAAACAAGGGCAGAGCATCTTTTTCGGAAATGGGAATGGAGGGGATTCGTGGAAGAACATCCGAAGTGTCCGCACGGGGTGAATCGTTGCGGGAGGGATAGCCTGGGGTTGATGGATCACCTACAGAGAGAAAGGCAAAAGTCAGCATCAAGCTTGGCCGGCTGCGATTATTTTGCTCGGAATCATACCTGGGTAAGTGGAAAGGAACTGGACTGAGCCTCTCTGCACCTGAGACGGATTGCGAGCACCACCGTCTGGGTACTCTGCATAACCATTCTCGACGGTTACGTTTCCGTCTTGAGCAGGATCAGTGTAGATGATGCAGGCAATCATGCCATGATCCTGAGCATTCTTGACTTTGAGGCCGCGGAAGATGCTACCATCTAATTATCATGTCAGTCCCACGCATGCAAATTCAATACTAAGACGAAGATCCCAGTCATCGTCAACATTGTTAGACATACTGAATTCGGAGTCAGCAATGCTCAACAATGACAGCATAGACATCACATCTTACCATTGAGCAAGGGCAATTTTACCCTCAAGCTCGACACCGAGGTCTACAAGTCGCTGATAGTCACGTTGCTAAACAAAGTAGAATCAGCCCGCTGTGTGTCGATGATAAGACATTCGCGAACTGGACTTACAGTTCCCAAGCCGACGTATACAAACTCAGCACTGGCATTGCCGGTTGCAGAGTAGCCGTGGAAGCTGGGCAAGCGATCCTCGCGTGTTGATGTCTCATCCGCTTCGAGGACATCTTCGACAAGGCCAGCAGTGTAGACGCTGCCATTGGCATATGTCATTGATAGCGAGTTGTTCAAAGGATAGTTCAGAAACACAGTGTACTCTGCCAGGCTAGAGGGAATACCGGCTTCTTCCCATTTGTCGGCAGTCCATTGTGCTTGACTCTTGTTACGACCCGCAACGTGATCTCCATGGGTGTAATAGTACGACCAGTCGGAGATGGAGTTGTTGGAGAACGAGTCGATGATGGTCTGTTCGTTCGCCGTGAGGCTTGCCAGTGGAGTCGACTGGCGTTTCAGGATTCCAGGGGCGTGGAAGTGGCGCTCTCTCGCGCAACCGCTGACTAAGTCAACGAGAAATGGTACGGCTAAGAGTCCTCGGTGCATGATGATTTGAGATAGACTTGGGGGACAATTTCTCTCCTACCGGAACAGCACCGTGATGGTCACAATCTTCTTATATGTAACACAAGCTCCCTCCGACCTCCAACAACCTCGTGCTGCCTACTGCAGCTGCACTGCGCTCCTGGCTTGGCAAGTGACGGTGCAGACCAAGGGCCAGCATCTCGGGGTGCGGAGTTCGTCAATGTGTGGAGATACTGAAGAGCAAAAGCTGTGCAAAAGTGTTATCGACCTTCTATCTCTGGTATCGCGCTGCTCGGCGTGGTCAGCGAAACATTGGAACTTCCCGGATCATCATCGTCATATCTGTCTTGGCACCGACCTCCCACCTTCGAATGCTGTATAGCGCCATTGCACTAGGCAGTAGCGTAATGAACTCCGTGATCGCTGATGCCTTGAGCGCATTTTCCATCGCGATTGCGAGCTGAATCGCGTGTCATCCCGGTTTAAGGCTCCCAAGGTCCGTCCTGGAGGATCACAAACCTCGAAACCCCGCACCATCATCAGCATTGCAAGGAATGGGTCCATACTACCTACCATGAAGGCTGCGACTGAGCGGATTGCATTGCTTATGGCTACGATGTAAGCACAATCTTAAGTCATGTCCGGACATGGCAGGCAGAGTCTCCCAAGCACGAGACGAGTCGACTCGAATTGGAACATGGCGATCTTATCACAACTATCAGCAATTCCTCCGCGAAGCGCGGTCAAGATGGGCATCCTGCTGCCTTACGGCAAGGAAGACTTGCCGAGGGCTCGCGAACTCCAAAGTCCTACGCTCTGGATTGCGAGCATTGCTCGATTATTCGCTCGTCGATACGAGATGTCTCAATGCTCTCAGCATGTGGATTGTCTTCTGTGGAAATGGAAACCGTGGGATGCATGTAAGGTTATTCTAGAGCATGCAGAAGAAAAGCACACCAATACCACCGACAAAGAGATCATGTAGCATGCAGATACTCATGGTTTTGGTGTGTAAGTACCTGGTAGCTCTACAGCCTGTCCATCCAAATACCTCCCGGGCACCTCATTTGGCCTCTCCTTCACAGGCAATTCATGAGCAGGAATCCGAGCAGATGGAAGCTCATGAGCCGACTCTCCAGGCTTTTCGTGCCATATCGGCGTCAGCTGCTCAGATTCGTGTCCGTATTTGGTCAAAGCGATGTCAGTCTCGCTCGTCGAGCGCTTCGTCTGCCGCCTCTTCCGCATCCAGCAAATAACCAGCGCTGCAGCCAGTAGGCCTGAACCTATCACTCCGCCTACTACAATGCCAGCTATCACGCCGACTTGCATCCCTGTGGATGGTTCTTTTCCTGATGGGGTTTCAGTCGGCGTGCTGGCAGTGTTGTTCCCGCTAGGGGTTGTTTCATTTGTCGCAACTGTACCAGGTGGCACGATCTTTGGTGGCGCAGTGTTGACTTTAGGCCTCTCAGCACACTCTTCGCCAACACTGACAAGCCGCGTATCCGTGGTTGCATTCGCTTGCCACATCGTCCATGTTTCCGCATCCAAGTCGACCATGATGTACGCAGCAGAGAAGAATGGCCTCCCGATGATCGAGACATCGTTTGCGTTGATGTTAGACGTAGGCGAAAACAAAATACCAGGCGCAGACGAGTCTGTCTTGAAGGCCCCGTCTGACGCGACATACTCCTGGGGAAGAATGAGGATATCGTTTGACAGCGTGAATTTGGAGGTGCCATCTAGGACGAGAGACATATCTCCTCCATAACTGGATTCGTCAACTTTCATTCTCAAAGGCACCGTGCAACAACGAGGGAACTTACTTTCCACCCAGTCTGTACGACAACACCTCCCACGGCTGATCTGAGGGTGTGGTGTCCCTGTAAGTACCCGTGTCGTTCTCAAATCGCTCCATGAATGGGTCGTATCTGAACGATGCGACGGTCGGCCAATCAAGCTGGATACATGCCGAATATAGAGAAGGCGCGAGCATATCCGCTTTTGTACCGTTTGGGAAGCCCAGGATCATGTTGGTGACGGTGACATACATCCCAGATCCGCATTGCACAGCTGAAGGGAGCAACTTCTGCGTAATGTTGGGCCCTGTCACTTTCGCCGCATCATAGCCACCCAGCACGAGTTGACCATCCATGGAGTTCGCAGGTGATGCGCTATTGATTCCCCACCAGAACGAATATGTCCGCGAGCTGATGCGACCACTGTCGCGCAAAGCATTCAAAAGCGTGGAATTTCTCCCGAGTCCGATATTGGCTTGCGTGTCGAATATGCCGCCAAAGTCAAAGCCGGGCATGCCAATTGGAAAGTCATTGAGAGTAGTATTTCCTGCCCTTAGCGTGTCCTTGGCCCAGTCGCTGTACCATATGTGTGTCCCAAGAGCACGAAATGTGTCGCTCGAATCGCCTCCAGCGCCGAAAACATCGAGACCCGCGGAAGAGGATGTCGATAATGATGAATCGTACGTTCCACCACGTATTGTCGTACATTGAGCTTTGGTGGTACCATTTATGCACAGTGGTGTGCTCGCATTGTATATCCAGGTGTTATTCAGGAAGCTGGTAGTTGGCCAACATCAGAGTCCTTATCATGCTGCAAGACAGATGCGACTTACTTGTGTGGTAGGAACGATATGTTTTGAGGAGGGCTGCCAACTGACAAGGGGATCCCTCGCATGGAATGCCCGTTCGCAAGGTCGACATTTGTGATCGGCAGTGACAACGGTGGAGCGTCGGAACATGCTGCTTCTGCTGCCCATCCCGTTCTCACCAAATCGAGACAAAGCAACAGTGGGAGGTAGTACTCCATCATGGCGCGAGTGTGCGAAGACGACGCAAAAATCAATTGTACGTTCTTCAAGATGCTTGGGGCGAACCCGACCTTCAACATCAATTATCGCCTGGCCCATCACGCATGCATGCTGTGCCGCACGCCTGCCGTTATCCCAGCTATGCATAGAACTAGCGGGTAGACGAGATGACCAGGCACTATTGTACGCGCCGACTCTGAGTAAGCGAAGTATATCACTTCCTCGAGGCCGAGTCCTTGCCGCTCCATGGTGCTAGTGCTCGAAGCAGTTGATGCCAACGTTTACCAGTTGATGCCAACATTTACCAGTTGATGCCAACATTTACCAGTTGATGCCAACATTTACCGCCGCCTTGTGGGTATAGTGATATGCTACAACAAGGTGAAGTACTTGCGAATGTTGTAGTTCTTGTATTTATTGCTACACAACTCCCGGTTATGTACAGCTTCGCCGATTCGAGGGACGATCAAGCACGCAGGTCCTGCCGATGTGAGCGGTCGCAACTCCACTGTTTGGCTCGTTAGGACGCGGCAATCTAAAAGTGACATGGGCAACGGGCGTGCGTGAGGCAAAGGTCCAATCGGCTGGCTGGTATCCTGTGGCTAGGGTTAGACGCCAACACGCTTCGTTTCAGTTAGCGCCTCCAGCACCGCGTCAATGCTCAACACTCCCCATGACGGCGCCACGCAACTCCCACAGCAGAAGTGTAACCTATCATCTTCTGGTCACTATCATTGAAATCACCGCTTCATCGTTGTTCTACCCAAGAACGGGCCTGAGTCGAATTCAATCGGCCAAAATACTCTTTCGTGGCTAGCTTTCCGATCGTGTAGAGGAAATGCTTTGCAGCCGGCAATGGATATGCGCTTCTTCTTCCGACGAAGAATACTGATTGGAGCTACCATCAGTCTTCTTGTAATATATTTATTCTCCTCTTCCTCCGAGCGGGCTCTTTTCAAGCCTTGGAACCCGGAGCGTCACCTGCTTGTGGAAAGACAGCAACATGTAACAGCAGCGTTTGAGCACGCTTGGTCCGGCTACTCCAAACATTGTATGGGACACGACTCACTACATCCTGTCTCGAATACTTGCGACGATGACTTCGGCGGCTGGGGAGCTTCAGCTATTGATGCGCTGTCTACGGCCATCCTCATGGAGAAAGAAGACATTGTCCTAGATATCTTGCGCTTCATCTCCGACTTGGACTTCTCGCAAGTGAAGGGCGGCTCCAGCATCCAGGTCTTCGAAATAATCATCAGACATTTCGGAGGAATGATCTCCGCTTATGACCTTCTCGATGGGCCATTTACCAATCTCGCTGTCGACCAGCATCTTCGCCAACGCCTGTACGAGCAGATGGTGAAGCTCGGAGACATTCTCACTTGTGCCTTCAACACACCATCTGGTGTACCTCGCAATTGGCTTGATCCGGCCACTTGTACAACGGATGAAGGCACGTCAAATACACTAGCTGGAGCTGGATCCATGATATTGGAATTTGCTCGGCTGTCAGACATCACTGGCAACCAAACATATGCAGATTTGGCCAAGAAGGCTCAATCATATCTGCTCAGTCCCCAGCCAAAAGAACACGAACCATATCCCGGACTACTTGGCTCATACGTCCAGGTGTCTGACGGCTGGTTCGTCAGCGCGAAGGGAGGCTGGGGTTCGCTCTCGGACTCGTTCTACGAGTATCTCATCAAGGCTTATGTTTATGACCGCACAACATACGCTCAATATCTGGAGCGCTGGCTTATCGCCGCTGATTCTACAATCCGCCTTGTAGCTTCGAAGCCGTATGGTCGCGCTAATGAAGTGTTCCTTCCATTCTGGGAGGACCAGCGGCGCTTCAATGCCATGGATTCGTTGTCGTGGTTTGCGGGAGGCAACTTCATCCTCGGAGGCATGGTGACACAAAACCAGACTCTGATCGACTTCGGCGTCAGGATCGCCGACACTGCTGGGGCATTGTACAAGCACACAGCATCTCATCTGGGACCCGAATGGACTCACTGGACACCCGACTGTAGCCCCGACTGGGGTGAGAAGCATTGTAGCGGCTATAATTCTGTCAGACCAGCAGACACATCTTTCCAGCTGAGGCCGGAAGCTCTGGAGACTTGGTACTACGCTTATCGCGCCACCAAAGATCCGAAGTATCGCGAGTGGGCGTGGGATATGTTCCTCGCCATCAACAAAGTCTGCAGGACAGACACTGGCTTCAGCGCAATCAGCAATGTCACAGCGACAGACGGCGGTCCGAAGCTGGATAAGCAAGAGAGCTTTGTTTTTGCCGAAATGTTGAAGTACATGTGGCTGATCCATGTCGAAGTAAGTACTAATGCCTCTAAAGGTGAAAAATTAGCTGACTGTCTATAGGATGCACATGCTGGCTGGCACGTCCAAGACAGCCGCACTGGCTTGGTGAATGAATGGGTTTTCAACACCGAAGCGCATCCGTTAAGGGTCGCGGGCACCCCGGTATGATTCGCGCTACCAACTAGAGCACACGATGTAAATCCATAGAGGACAAATCACTTGCTCGTATTCGAGGTCCACTCGAGAGCGCATAACTGGAGTATCGACCATTTTCAAGCATTAACATTATTTAAGTGAGGTCCCCTTGGTTTCCATATATACCAAGCCGAAAAGCTGTCACGCGCCCTTATCGCTTTGCTCACTGGCCTGTCTCGCAGTCATGTGCGCCATAGGCATACCTTCATTAAAAAAATGACCAGGACTTGATCACACCTGGCCTTGGGGCTCGGGCTTCCGCCTCCGAACTCTCCACCGCGAGAAGACACCGCCCTCTCTGTGCCCGTCCGTAGAACCTGTTGTCATCTTATCATCATAATCGTAACTACTGCAGTCAAAGTTGTAGGTATTTGAATCGTCTGTCGTGCAGACATCTGTCGTGACTGCGATGTGATCTTCGGTGTACTTCGATCTGCCATAGTACTCATCTCTACAGTCTTCGAGGCTGTCGGCAGCTCGCTGACACTTCTCGTCCATCAGTAGAAGAGATAGGTACTCCAAGAGGAAGATTCCGACGGGTACCAGACAGCGATATTTGATCCACAGTAATCTTCCATGGACCCAGTCCGAGACAAACGCCAGTGTGATGAAAGGAATGATTACCGCGAACGATATGCCGAAAAGTAAAGCACACACTCGATGCAGTGGCCAGTTCGTTTGTCCCGCGTCATCTGCCGGGAATTCTGCAATGTCTAGGGCGAAGAACGAGGCCATGAAAGATAATGGCAAAAAGATAATGGTGACCATTGTGAATATCACCATTACATTTCCCTGCTTGCTGGTCGCACGGGCACCTTCACGAGTCGAGCGTGCTTCCCAGACAGATGCTTGCTTCTGCTGGAGGTCCATGAGATGATTTAGGCCGTTGTGTACTTCCTTGATCTGCTTGTCCAGACGCTCGAAGTTGTCGATTGCTCGGCCGATAATTTTGAGTGGTTCTTTGCATAATTGACCGCCATCTTTGCACGTCGACCGTGGCTCTGCTTGCTTGAAGTATGATGCAACATGATCCATCTGAAGGACTCGCTGCTGTTCATTGAGAATGTGGAGGATGATCTTAATCTCGTCCTCGATGTCTTTCACTTCTCGCAACAATTTGGTCTGAGGTCTGATGTCGAGCAAATTGTCCAGTAACAAATCTTTCTCTAGGGCGTAGTGGCGATATTTCTCGCTCAACATATGCAACTGGCGTGACTGCGCGGTGAATTCTTCAAGCAACCTTGTCTCATCGTCGCCGACCTTGCCAACTGTAGCCTCGAAGAAGTGCAGGAATCTTACCAGCTCCTCTTTTTGTGACCATGAGAAAACATCCGAGCAAGTCGAGACAATCCTGGAAACTAGATCTGCAGTCGTGTGAATGGGCAATATTGACTGACGATTGCCCATATTAGATCCCATGATGTTGCGTCGCAAATCATCAAGAGGGCCGGATTCAACGCCATGCCGTTCTGGGAAGCAGGTCACGACGCTGGGTAGGATATTTTTATCCTGGTCTCCCGCGATCACCCATAGCCATAATTGGTCGACCATGAGAATGTTGTGATCGCTTATATTGAGATAATCGCGGGCCCATCGAGTCACGACTTGGTCTGCATCTCGCTGCCCCGTGTCAGAGAGCATGTAGTAATAATACTGATCCAGTGTCCGACGAATATGCAAGGGCGGTGATTTGGGGAGGTACTCCCGCACCAGAAGTTTCTCTCTGTTGCTCAATGTGATCTTGTCGTGTAGTTTCAGGTCAACACTGGGTCCATCGGCATCAAAACCATTGCCAGCATCAACTGGCGATGCAGGCTCGATAGGTGAGGGAAGATCATCCTGATCATCATGTTTAGAGCGATCCGAGCCTGAGTTGGACCTCGATCTTCCTTGCGAGTGGCTGGAAACGCGCAAGGAGTTGGAACGACGACGACGGCGACTCGATGGCCGGGATCGTCGGTGGATGTTCACTTCTTTGTAACCGATCCATGGCTCTGGGCGATTTGGAGCATGGGACGGTACCACTTCTCTGATGGCGTCGCTGACCAATGCATGATGGTTGCTGTCCTCGTAGCTAACATATGGCATACACATGGCGAGTACGGACCGCCCGGATTCTGTCGAAAACTGCGCAGTATGCGGGTTGATGCATCGGCCGTGCGGCCACTTGCTATCCCTGAACTGTTCTGGCCACCCGTTGAGATGTGCCTGGAATTGATGCCGGAGTAGATCCTCAGCCCATGCCATGTTGTTTGCAGGCAAGTGATACCAATTGCATATGGGCTTTTTATCTCCCCCGTGTGGAACAGGCACATCTTTGAGCGTCGTATCCAAAGGCTTGTTTCCGTATATAGCTTGGTCGATTGGAAGGTGAAGAGGTGGCAGATACTCTTCACTCGATGTGGTGTTGTTCAGAAAGACAGTCGTGGCGACCATTCTATAAGCCTTGCAAACTTCGCGCGCGGACTCAGAGAGAGAAGGCTTTTGATCGCACTTGGCGTTTGTTCTGGCAGCTGACGGACCTTTGACGAGTGGACGGCTTTGGAATAGATCGAGAAGTCGTTGCCCGCTGACGTGTGATTTAGCCAGTTGTCGAGGCGTCTTTCCTTCATGATCAGGTGCATGAGTCTCGGCGCCGGCTTCGAGGAGGACTCTTACAACTTCAACATCTGGAGTTTCCCGAGAGACTGCGTAGTGCAAAGGCGTTCGACCTAGAGCGTCGGTTAAGGCGACGTTTGCATTGCCTTCCTCTATTAGGGCCCGAATGCCCGCTGGGTCCCAGCACATATACTGGCAAGCCACATGCAAGGCAGTCATCTTGTTCGCGTTTCTCCGTCTGTTGACATCGATTCCGATGTCAATGAGCCGCTTCACAGCATTGACGTCGCCTCTTTCGACTGCACTCAAGAGGTCATGGGTTTCCACCCATTCAATGATTTTCGCACAGATGAGCTGGAAAAGCCAGTCATTCGAAGAGGCAAAGCTCAAAGTGTGGAAATCGTCCTTTCCAGCAGATCCATAGTCCAGAAAATGATGCAATACAAGATGCTTTTGCATGGTACCACTCAGTGTTGGCGCTAATGCCCTCAAGAAATTCTTATTAGAAGGCGCATTCGTGGCAACAGTGGCGTCGTTGTCCGTCCTCAACCCAGTTCCTGAAACAGTTGGATCCTCTTCATCAGGTGGCGCATTCTGAGCAATGACACCTATGAGAAGTTTTGTGGATATGGAATCACTCAGGCGAGCGATCGAGCCGACTGCGCGTTGGATGACTCGGCAACCAAAGCCGTGTCCGAGAAAGATTATGGGGCGAGACTTCTCTTGTTGACGCTCGGAATCGAGGAGTCGGAGCAGTTTATGTGATGCATCTTCGAAATCAATGCGATTGTCTTTGGCCTCTATGTCGAGATCAGATCCAACGCAGATTATGCGACTGGGAGGTATCACAGTGGGAAGCATATCCTTCAGCCAATTTGTATTCTTGGATTGGTCGCTGGTGGGCTCTGAAATGAAAGGCTGAGCAGGCTTCCGCGAGTCAAGCTTGCCACTTTTCGGACCCAGGTAGTCCGGTTCGAAGGGAAAGGTTGCATTCACAGTGCTTGGCCCTTCGCGTGACCCATCGGTCGCTGAATTCCGGCTTTCGAAAAACGTTTCATGGGTCTTCTTGCCGGGTTCCCCACGGAACATGTAGACTAACACCAGATCCAGTCTTGTGGGACCATTTCCTGTTGTGGCATGATCATAGGGGGTGTGGTGAACGATTTTCAACTTCGACCGAGAAAGCCCTCCACTTGTGCTTCGCGCAATTCGGCGTTTGAATGACTTGCGCTCTGGCAGGGCGTTCCCAGCACCCGGTGGTCTCTGCAAGGTTTGTGATCCCGTACGTGGCGGTTCGGCTGGGCGCAACTGAGTTCCTGCAGAGCTTAGGCGTACATGCGACTCAGCAGGGTTTTCATGGTGTTCAACGAAGTTGTTCGCAGTGCCGATGCGCTCATCTTCGTGGTGCGAGATCACCAGCTTGGGTGTTTGCATTTTGACTGTTGGGACTGTGTCTGTGGGTGATGTCAGTGAAGAGGTCAGTATCAACTCTCTACCTGGAGGCGCTTACCAGACATTGTTGCAAGTGACGGATGTTCTGCTCAGACCCAATCATAATAAGATACCTATGGATTCAAACGAGGTCAGCGAAAGTTTGTTTGAAAGCGCTTCAGTACATAAGGCAGGGTAGACGAGGCTGTCTCCATTCATGGGACTGAAGGTACTCTGCGGCCGTATCATTACTATCCTGAGCGCGCAAGGCTGTCTATATTTATCCGACGCGCCAAGCCAACCGCAGCCTTGCAGGATGGCGTTCGTCGTGGGTTAGGTCTTTCCAAGCATAATGGATAAAGGTGTTGTGGTAGCATTTCACGGTGATGACTCGTCTTCTAAATCCTCGTCTTGAGTGGTCTTAGATGAGGCCGTTTGGCCCTGAGAGACATCGAGCATAGGTTGAAGCCCCATGCTCCAGTATCGTCCAACACGCCGTTACACACCTCAAGCGAGGCGAGGCATCTCGCTAGGTGTTTGCAGCTGAGCCCCCGCATCATCACACCATCATATCGCAGACCTTTCACAGCCTGCGCGCTGCGCGCTGAGATGGTATGATACATTGCACATGATGTCTGCTAGGGCTGCTGTGATGAAGGTGTGCTGCCCCCGGCTGAGACGTTCAGTTTTTGATGCAACATGTTTCGTTGGTAGATGTGTGTGTCAAATTCCAGATCCGGCTGCCCATTTTTCTGTAGCTTAGAGTAGCTCAACTTAGATCTCGAGCGTGTGGCTATGAGTACTTGATCATATGGAATGGATAAGGAGTTGAAGACCATCGACGCGCCTCGCGTGCGGGCGGAAGTCGGATCCTTTCCCACCGCCCTCTTGGCATTGACCATCGTCTCATCACGGAGGCCACGGCCTCGACCAACCCCCTCCCGTTGCAAAGCGAATGCTCATCTCAACCTATTACCAGCTCTGCTCAATCTCAAGCGAAGATGGACTATCTAACTGGTGCAACCTTCACTCAACCAAAGTTCATCATATTAAGGCAGTGAAACTCTTACACTCGACATCCTACCATTCTTTAGACGAGGCAGCCTTCGATTTCGAGCAGTCTCATATCACCCGAAACACCTCATGGGGAGCCTGAATACTGATTTGGGAACTGTGTTCGACCCAAGTTCTAGAAGTCGATCCTACCTTGCGACGGAACAAGATTTCAATACACGAACAAATAATATTGATACTCCATTATCCGTCCTTAAAGCCTAAATTGAGGCTTCTCTTTGCTCTTGCCATCTCTGTACTCATCCAATGCAGCGTTGACTGCGTCAGCGTCCAGGCCGTTCTGCATTGAGTACGACGTGGGGACGATCGCTCCGCCTTCAACGTAATCTGTCAGACGCTCCCAGAAAGAGACACAAAGAGGATTCCTGTAGAGGAACAACCCAAGGACATCAAGCAACTCATGCCCTCTTGTGTCTTCGACTGTCCCTACAGGTAACAAGCGTGCCACTTTCCCTGGGCGATTATCTGACAAAGCCTTGAGCGCAAGACCAAGTCCTGCAGGGAGATTGACAGCATCGAGGGCATATGAGAGGTTGTTCCCTGTAGCCTTGCGTATCTTTTCAACCAGATCAACCTCGGTAGAGTGACGGTCGAAGACCTGCGTCGCGCCCAGCTTCCGTAGTAGCGCTTCGTCTCCTCCAACGACGAAAATGTTCGGAATCTTTGCAAGCTTTGCAAGTTGTACAGCAAATTTGCCACAATTAGAGCCGCCTCCGACAATCAGTATGTTGTCAGGACGAGGCTTGTCGGTGTGCCATGGTGCTGGAAGGCCTAGCACGTTAAACAGGGCCACAAAAACGGCAGACACATTGGTTGGAAATGTTGCCTGCATGAAGATCAGTTGATGGTTCTAATTGTACAGCGTTCAGAATAACACCATACCGCCTCGTCATCTGAGATGTTGTTCGGGATTTTGGCACAGTTTACAGCATCAGCAAGGGCGTACTGCTGGAATCCAGATTGGGAGGAGTCGGTGACCGTCCCGGAGCCTAGACTCATGACACGGTCACCAACTTGGAAGTTTTTAATACCCTCTCCAACTTGACTAACGGTGCCGACTACATCCTTGCTGAGTACAGCAGGCAGCTTATCTGCGATAAGTAGGCCAGTGTCTCTGCTCCTCTGGTCATGAGGGTTGAGTCCTATCGCCTTGATCAGTATGAGCGCAACGGTCAGAGCTAGAAGATCAATAAAGTCATTGCGCTTCTCCGCGTCTTGACTTACCTGCGACCGTCACTTTGAGTTGGACTTGACCAGGTCCTGCCTTTAGAATCAGACGATCGTGGACAAGAACAAGAGGCTTGCCAATCTCCTGCACAAGGAGAGCTCTCTGTGTGGTCATATCGACAAATTGGTCGGTTGCTTGAACGGGGTTAGATATTCGGGAAAGGCAGCTAATGTAAAGCTTTCTAGATGGGTACTTGTATCCATAATTGCGACTGGAATAAATGTATTAAATACATTGCGATCAACCTGCATATCTTTGACATGTTTTTGATCGTCACACGGCACTTTTCGCCGTGTCCGTAGCTCGCTCTGTTGAGACTCACATGTTTGTAAGCGGTCATGGCGCCAACACCGATTTGTCGCTAAGCTGAGTGCGGCTGAAGGCTGGAAGCTGTATTAGCCGAGTCTGCGAAATGCTTTTTTGGAGATCGGATCGAGAAAAGTAGGTCCTGGCCCGTCTGCCAATCTCGCTGTCGCTACTTGGCTTCCTACTTCGGAACATGAACGTCTATATCGTCTATTGTAGGACGTTCAATGCTGAGCAATCCATCGGTGTTTCGGCTTTTACAACGCCTCTCAAAAGTTATTGCAGTGCGGGGACGGCCTGAAGCAGTGGTGTCGACCTGCTAATACGTTTAGGCGTGTACTTAGAGGCGCATTAAGAGCTGTAAGGATCTTACTAACACTTCCTAATGCGGTAGTAACGACGAGTTTATGTTATAGACCTAGGTAATATATAAGGATTATGAAATAGACACTATTAACTTCTTAGATTAATTTGGTGGCCCGTGAACACCACTGCTTCAGGCCGTCTCCGCACTGCAAGAACTTTTAAGAGGCGTTGTAACGTTGCGGGAGGCTTCTTGAAGGCACAGAGATCTCGCAGAGCAACACCACCCAGATGACACTTTATGCCATGGTGGGTCACGTAACAGTCGATGGATCAAGTGGAAGTATGTTCATGTTTCCAGGTTTGTTTGAAAGAATTCAGGTTGTACATGCAGGCGAGACGCGAATGCAAGAACTATCAACGAAACACTAACCCTGCTACTAAATTCAACGGTAGATATTCCCTGTTGGGAACAAGAACATGAGAACGATTGCATGTGACGATAATATCTAAAGAAGATCACATGTCCAGCATAATCATACGAGCAGAAATGCTCTTCGCCGCTTCTACATACTTATTAGAGATCGAGGGAGTTTGACGCACTCACGACCGGCGTCTTATGACGCTTGGGTGATGGGGATTGTCCCCATGAGCCTACTGTCACCATGTGAAAAGTTCCCGAGTAACATTCTAAACATTTCATGGCAATCCAAGGGTATATTTTTTAGAAAGATTTGGAAGGAAGAGCATGATGCCGCACCGTGATCCACTTTCCGACATTCAGACGCCATGTCCACGGCGTAACCTGTGCAATCGTCATGGTGACCTTGTCCCCAGCTCATACACCATATGCGTCGAAGTCGGTGATTTGTACCGGTCATTGCTGTAAACACAGTCGAGCTCGATTGCCTCTTTACCTGAAGGAAGCTCTTTGGGATGTTCCGCGGCATTCAGCTCTGATGTCGCCACATTATGGAGCTCATGGCGAGCCTCAAAGCCGCGGTACGAACCGTGTTGGTCGCCGTATTGTGCATTGTCGTCAGACGACAAGCTCTTCTCGGTGCGTGATTTTCGCTTCTTTCTCCGTACGAAGCATGCGTAAATAATGATCGCAAGTGCAACAAGTGAGCTTGCAGCCCCAACAGCTATGCCCACAATTGTGCCTGTGGAGAGAGCCTTGCTCTTGGTCTCGAGGGAGCCTTGCGCAATATCATCAGTCTTTTGAGTGACCTCTCCTGTCGGGGAGCTCGACGCCGGGCTTTCTTCTGATTCCGGAATATCGCAATTACCGCCAACGGATACCAGTCTGGTCTCTTTGGTGTTGTTCGCTTGCCACACTGTGAATGTTCCAGCATCATGGTCCACGAACAGGTAAGTCGAGGAAAAAAACGGCTTGCCGACCATGGGTATGTCCGCCGCATCGTTTCCGAGCGTGGGTCGTAGCAGAACTTCTGAGTATGTAGTGTTGATCTTTACCTCTCCAGAATCGTCGATCAGCTTCTGGGGGACGACTAGCAGCTCATTTGGTATCGTGAGTTCTAAGCCATCGTCCAAGACTACGCTCAGGCTTCCTTGGAAACTGGACACCTTAGCGACAGCACATATCATTAAGGAGAAGTGGCCATCTTACACAATCGATGGATCATACAATGGGTTCCACCAATCGATTCCAAGTGAATTGATATTTGACCATGACTGGGCATTGTCCTCGAAGCGGTCATAGAAAGGTCTGCGGGCAAATCCAAGCATCGCCGAGAAGTCAATGTGCAAGCAAGCAGGAAGCAATGCCTGAGGAGCCTGTGGTCGGGTCTCACATTAGCTTTTGTGCACACAGAGTGGTCAGGATGCGGCGCTTACGACGATGATACTGGCGCGGGTACCGTTGGGAAATCGCATGACGAGGTCTGAGATCGGCATATACATGCCAGACATGCAGCTAAGTGTTGGTGTCTTAATAGCTAACGTGATGTTGGGTCCTTGTGTCTTCGCGATATCGTACCCTCCGAGAATAATGGATCCGTCCATCTGAGCATTCGAAGTAGCTCCGTTTTGACCCCACCAATATCCATAAGATCTTGAGCTTATGTAACCCGCGTTCTTGAGAGTTGACAGCAGTGTAGAGTTCTGGCCCAGGCCAAGAGCACCCTGTGGGTGATCCTGTGCGCCAAATTCGAATCCAGGCGACCCGATCGGAAATCCCTCCAAAGTGGTATTACCAGCGCTCAGATTATCCAGAGTCCAAGAGCTGTCCCAGATGTGAAGCCCTTCAGTACGATCGGTATCGCTTGGGCTCCCACCAGCGGCATATACATCCGCAACTGCCCTCGCGCTCGACGATGTATCGGGATCATATAGACCGCCACGGTAGGTCTTACAAGCCTCGTTTGTTTTCTCCTCGGGGCAAAAAGGCGAAGACGCGTTGTAGATCCATGTATTGTTGAGGTATCTGCTGTACATCAGTGACAAAGATCGTAGCCCAGATCAACATGGGCACTTACACTTGAGGTATCAGAGACATGTTCTGAGGAGGACTCCCAACTGTCATCAGAACTCCCCTTATGGAGTTCCCGCTCTCGAGCACTACATCTGTGATAGGCAATGAGATAGGCGGGCTCTCCGGGCATGAGCTTTGGCTCGAAACGACGCAGAAAAGAGACAGCAATAGGAACTGATACGCCATTTGGTGGAACGAAATCACTCACGGCGGCGGATGGGACGCGTGTGCGCAGGGTTTTGTTCAACACATATGCTTACCCGTGGACGATCTGCCCATATGCATGCCGACCGGCGACTGCAAGGTGCGGCACACTTTGTCTCGGTTAACTGTATGAGTATCCTTAGTGCAGCGCTTCGTAGTCAGTGTAAGATGGCCATAGGCGCCGAGCTATCAGTCTATGCAAGCGTGCGGCGCAATCGTAGCAAGCGGTTTCATGAGTCTAGGGCGTTAATGTGGAGTGCCACGGTTGTAGGGATCATCGTAAGAGCATTCGTGCAGTTTTAGTGTAACACAACCCATCGTGCGGCCCATAGGAGCTATTCAAAGGCAGTGTCGAAGTATTCGAACTCGAAATCGTCAATTCAGAATTGCCTCTCGATCGAGAAAAGTGTTCTGTAGAGATGCTGGAGAGGAAGACGTGCAAGAGAGGCTGGGAGGACGCGAAGGATCTCTTAGCGTTGCCCATCCGGACCACGCCAAGTCTTTGGTGAAACGGCGGGGATGGGGGCGGCACGGCAAGCAGTCGGATTATCATTGCGTTGCGATATCATGCTGACTGTTGAGACTGGCATGGAAGGTGCTGCCGTGGCTGTGAATCTCGGAATTTTGTATTCTCAGCTGAATGATTAATTGGTTTGCATGACGCCTTTTAAAGATAAGGCAGCACGGCGTGAGTTGTGACCACTCCAGATCTAGCCAGCAAACAGTACGGAGGTAACAGGGGCACAGGATCCACTTTCACGGCGGCTACAGACAGAGCGCTGTGCTGACCATGCCGCTCACGGATCAGTGTGACGCCGAACCTCAAAGGCTGGGAAGAACCAGAATTCATGGTTGTTGCATTGCACTGACGACTTGACATCGAAACGTTGCCTCGATCTCCGCATTTGACGCGGCGTTACAGTATCCAGTTGCTCACCCTACTTGGGGTTCGAAATCTTCCACCTCTGACATCTCTTTCTTCCATAAAGTCTCTCGTTCTCGCCTCTGCCGTTGCCAGAAACGCACATCTGCCGAGTAATCATGTTAGCAACTCGCCACAGCCATGAACAGCGGAAGACAAGGGAGATATCACTCACACTGTAGAACTGCTTGAAGCAGATGTCCTAAAATCCCAACGTCAGCAAACGGACCTCACATCTGTATCACTGACGAAGAGCTTACCCAAGGCAACCACTGAGCAGGATTGCAACCAGCATCGATGGTGACACGAGCATTACCGACAGGTACGGAGACTCTGTTGCCAGCGCCACCGGGGACGTACTAGACACGCATGACAGGTCAGTCTCTGACCACAAGCAAGGCAGAACAGCCAAGGGTTATACGTACACGGCCGGCCTTGCCTTTGGGAGGACGACAGTAGTACTCGATGGCCTTTTGGACGTTAGGAGCGCGTTTGATGCAAGCGCCCTTCCCCCACTGCGACGCCAGTCAGTCGGCCAACATTGATCGAGGGCAATGGAAGATATGGAGTTGCGAGAAATCTTACGTCACCGGGGTTCAAGCCAGCATGTGCAAAGGTTGCCAGGAGGGCTACGATGAGAAGGAGGAATATGCTCTTCATGGTGGTGGTTGCGGTGCAATTCTGTGATGCTACGCGGTAAGCTCGACGAATGGCCAGACTTGTGTTGGGAGCTAGATTTGCAACAGAGCAGTATTTGATTGTATTTCATAGTATGACATGGACATTGTGTTATGAACAAAGACGGGGCCTATCTTGCTTGCTTTGTGTCGATGTCGAGCCGAAAGCTCATGTCAATAGCGACTTGGAGAGGGCAATCGACTGAGTGGACAAAGAGAAGATCGAACAAGAATTGACGGGAAGAATATACGAACACGGAAGAATTTTTCGCACGGCAGACAACAGTATGCCACTGTTCGCAAACATTTTCACACGCCATAAAGAGTGGTTCTTTTCCTTGACCCAAGGCCCTTTGGCAACCTTGATGATGTCGAGATGTAATGTGGATCAGAACTGTGAATCTATTTGTGGTCAGATTCCGAGCGAATTGCTACGATTGAGCTGAAGGGGACGCAGTGGACTAATTGTAAGGAATTTTGTAAATCAAGGCGTCGTCGAGGTGCATTCGCATCGAGATCTAAGCTCCGAGGTTATTCCAATGCCTGTCCGTTTGTATTCCTACTACCCCGTCTTGGTCCATGAACGAAAAGGTGCCTCAATAGCCCATCTCAGCCCTCCAATCGTCCTCCGAAGGGAACACAACAATGCGGTCAAGATCAGCCCCACGAGTACCATTACCGTTATCCAAACCACCAACAGTGATCACATTATCACCCTCAGCCAAATCCAGCTCCAAAGGAGTCGACAAGAGAATCCCTTTGTGCGAGTCACGCTGGTACAGAGTCTGCATGTTCTCAACGTCGCCATTAACGACGACGCTGCTGATGCGGCGGATCTGCCACGTGCCGCCAATGCGGTCGGGCGAGCCGCCTGGCTGGTCGCCGAAGCCGAAGTCGTCGGTGTTCTGGTAGTAGAAGGAGACCCATTGCTTCTTGCCAGAGCCTTGGATGCCGGAGAAGGTGACGGTGCTGTCATTTCCGCTGATTCCTGTGACGATTCTTCCGCCGGTTGCGAACTTGGCTTCTTGCTTCCATGCGTCGCCGGAGACTTCGGCGTCGATGGCAGCGTACGAGGTACCGTTGACGGGTGTCACGACGCCAGTCTTCACGTCTAGATCATAGACGTCGTGCCACTCCAGAGACACGGAATTGTTCTCGTCATCGACTGTAAGAGGTAGCCAGATGTAGCGGCTGTCCCAGACTGAGCGGAGATCCCATTGGTCGCCCAAGTAAAGATATGTCGTACATTCTGAGCCGACGATGCGAAGCGAGAAGCCGGACTGGGAGTTGTAGGTGCGGGTGTACGGATCTGCGATCATGAATGGCTGCGACCATGGGCCGGACAAAGAGTCAGCGCGGAAAGCCACTACGTTGTTGGGCCGGTATCCGGTCTTGTGGCTCATGAGCGCGTAGTAGCTCTTGTCGGTCTGAATGATAGTAGGAGCTTCGAGATCATATTTGTTGAAGCGGTGGACGACTGACTCGACCTCGGTCAGTTCGTCATTGAATGCACTGATATAAACGTCCCGGCCTTCGACACGGTCGCCGTTCGAGTACAGAGCATAGGTGGAGTTGTCCTTGTAGTCCTTGAAGATACCAAAATCTTGCGACCAGTTACTCAGAGGTGCTGTTGCGTCAACGAAGCTGTATGGGCCGGTTATATTGTCGGATACTGCAAGACCCTGCAATAGGAGGCCGTAAGTGGCATTGTCCGCATGCCACCACATCTGTGATAATCTGTCAGTTCTACCAGAGAGCCATATTGTCAATGATACATAGACGACTTACGTGGTACTGTTGCTCAATCTCAGAGTAAACGACTTTGGGTCGCTGTATGATCATGTCAGGCGATAGGTAGGGGTGCTCCTCTTCGGGTGCTATCGATCTTGCTTAGTTGTTTGATGTCTCCGTTGAATTGACGTATCCATACCCAAAGCAAGGCCATGGAACTGCCATGTTCCAAGATCATCGGAGCTGTAGACTCTAACTCCACCACCCTCTTCCTGCTCTTCAGTCTTGTATTCACCAAACCAAAAATATTTCCCAGTGACGTGATCCCAAGTCACACTGCCCGCGTGGGCATTGATAGTGTTACCATCTGTATCTCTCCATCTACCACCGGGAGCGATCCACTTGCCAGACGCAAGAGAGATAAACAGGAAACCAGCAACGACGGACTTGAGAGAATGCATGACGATGATCGAAGAAAGCTGTCTATCAACCAACCTCGTTTAACAAGTACACCTCACACATGATATAGTACTAGCCAAGCTGTTGACCGCGTGGTTTTACCCCGAAGGCCGACCAGACCAAGATGGTTGATTGCGGCTCCACTTGGAGGAGGCGCAGGAACAGTGATTTTTCCGTAGACGATCGTCTCTTGGCCTTGGAGCGGGGTGTAGTATTGGACGATTATTGCGAGCTTTACTGCTTGTAGGCGAGGGAAAATGACGTGGGGAAAGCATGGGGTGTAGTGTCAATGTTGTTCCTCGTGAAAGATGAGGCCGGTCGGCGATGTGTGTGCATCATTTTTTGCTTGGATACCCCTGTTTCTCGTGGCCGCTCAGGCAAGTAGCTCGAGTAAATGTACCATGCAAAAGGCCGAGCATTCTAGGCATGTGCAGCATGGCCATTTCTCGTCAGCCATCACACAAGACTCGACATGTTGAATGGCTTGACACATCAGGCAAGACCGACTGCGAGAGACAAGTATATCGGCACCGCGGAAACGTATTGTTGTCAAGTTTATTCGGCACAAATATGCGTAGATTGTGTCTGCAATGAGTGGCTTGAATGTTGGTGACCTTACTGCCTTATACGGTCACGTGACACTGGCAGCACCGGATCAGCTTTCCTCGACGAGGCGTGTCGCGCGTTAGACGAGCGGCCAGCTTCAAACTTCGAGCATTGGAAGCACAATCTCAAACCACACCCACGCTCCACCATATCCTCACCCATCTTCACTTCAATTCCCCGTCCACTCGGTCGCATTGATTTGCGCTCACTGCCGAGCTTCGGGAAGAACAATCTCAGCACTACAGCCCCGAATCATAGCGACGGGCTAGCCTCCTGCATTTCAATATCTTGCTCTTGTCACCGGACTACTCCGTAAGAGTTCGAGCAAGCTACCTCCCACCCACGAGATCAGATCACCATGTCTGACCGTCGGATGCAGTCTTCTCGCGACGACCGTCGACGCGACCGCGATGGACCAGACAGGCGCAGACGCTCACGCTCGCCGCGCGGCGGAGGTGGTGGAGGCCGCAGAGATTACGGCGACGTAGACTCTTACTCGTCCAGCAGGAACTACAGAGAGAGGGAGCGCGAGGACAGGTACACTGGTGGCAGAGAGGACAGACCGCGTGACAGAGACTGGGACCGAGGCGCTGCGAGGAGGGATGCGAGACGGGACGATGGCGATCGCAGGCGCGACAACCGCCGCGACAGAGACTTGTTCGACGACCGACGTGGACCTCGCCGCGATGACAGAAGGGATCGCGATCGTGACGGCCGTGACGGAGGGCGCGGAGACCCCTCGGACAAGGCGCGCGACAACGACGATATGAGGCAGATGGAGCGCCAGAGCCGTGTGAAGAGCGCATCGCCGCCTCCCCGCAAGCCCAAAGAGCCTACACCCGATCTTACGGATGTGGCTTCGGTCCTTACTCGCAAGCGCAGACTGAATCAGTGGGACATCAAGCCGCCTGGATATGAGAATGTGACTGCCGAGCAAGCCAAGCTGTCGGGCATGTTCCCACTTCCTGGTGCACCCAGACAGCAACCCATGGATCCCTCTAAGCTGCAGGCTTTCATGAACCAGCCAGGCAACCAGGCCAGCACCAATGCTCTCAAGCCTGCCACTGCTCGCCAGTCGAAGCGTCTGTTCGTGCACAGGCTCCCAGCATCTGCCACTGATGACAGTGTCAGCGAATTCTTCAACTTGCAACTCAACGGACTCAACGTCACCAAGGGCGTTGACCCTTGCATCTCAGCACAGGTCAACCAAGCACAAGGCTACGCTCTCCTTGAGTTCAAGAACTCCGAGGATGCTACAAATGCCATGGCTCTGGATGGCATCAACATGGAGCCTCATGCGATGGATACCAGCAACGGCGATGCGAATGGATCATCCAAGGGTCTGGAGATCCGCAGGCCAAAGGATTACATCGTTCCTGTAGTCACCGACGACACGCAGAACGAAGCTGGAGTACTTTCTACCATCGTCCCCGATACGCAGAACAAGATCAGCATTACCAACATTCCGATCTATCTCAATGACGAGCAGATGCAGGAACTGCTCCAGTCATTCGGTGAGCTCAAGTCATTCGTCTTAGTAAAGGACAGCTCGACCGAGCAGAGCAGAGGAATCGCGTTCTGCGAGTATGTCGACGCGAACGTCACAGATGCAGCTGTTGAGAGCTTGAATGGCATGGAACTTGGCGACGCGGCTCTGAAGGTCAAGCGCGCCAGTATCGGCATCCAGCAGGTCAGTGGAGAGATGAGTGTCAACGCCATGAGCTTGATGGCCGGCACACAGGCAAAGGCGGACGCCGAGTCTGGCAGAGTCCTGTGCTTGATGAACATGATTACACCCGAGGAATTGATGGACGCCGAAGAGTCAGAAGGTAAGCTTGATCATTTCCCTACATACTTCCTCTGTTTGCAAACGCTGACTCAACTACAGAAATCCTCGACGATGTCAAGGAGGAATGCGCCAAGTACGGCAAGGTCCTCGACACCAAGATGCCCCGACCCACCGGTGGCAGGCAGGGCGCTGGCATTGGCAAAATCTACGTCAAATACGAGGAGCCGGCTTCGGCGCAGAAGGCACTCGCTGCGCTTGCAGGCAGGAAGTTCGCAGACCGCACAGTCGTGGTCACTTTCTTCGGTGAGGAGTACTTCGATATTAACGCCTGGTAAACACAAAAAATGGGGGCGACGAATGAGTCCGCGGAGGGGTCAATGGAGTTTACATAGCCTGCGCTGGTGTTTGGTTGGAGCCGAAGACGAAGTAGGTTCTTTGTAGCAATAGGGTCCGCAGGCAGAGATCCGTGCGTCCCTTTTTGTATCATATCAAAATGAAATCGCTCTGTATGGCTGCATGTGAAAAGAAATGGCTGCCTGCTTCAGTGGAGAATGATTCGGCCCAACTAATAATAAGGAATAATAATAATAACTTGGACCCTGAAGACATCTGACGACGCGGCGGGCGCTCAGCCACCACGAGGCGCCCGCATTCTTGATGGACTAGTTGTCTCAGCTCCTGGAATAATCTATCCCATACTAAGCCCTTCTACATACTCACCCTCGTGTACACACTGCAATTGAATATCCACAATATCCTCCTTTCCACGAGTCACCCGAACATTTGTCCAACAGCACACTCTCCAGCCACCAGAAAGTGATTCCATCATGCCGTTCGGCATAGGCAAAAAAGACAAGGGCGACGACCTCGACTCCCAAAAGCGATCTCTCTTCGGCAGCCGCTCCAAATCGTCCAGCAAGACCTCTTTACCAGCGCCCTCCTCAGCTAACCCCTACGCTGCTCCGCCTCCGCAAGGCGCCAGCTCAAATCCTTACGCCAACGCAGGCAGCTCGAACCCGTACGCCAACGCCGGCAAGAACGATCCATACGCTCCCAAGAGCCAAAGCAATCTCTCACAGCCACCGACTAGCTCGTTTGGAAGCCTCACTCTGAACGGAAGTGAAGCTGGTGGTCCCCCTCCTAGCTACTCTGGACCTGGTCAAGCGTCTAGGGATAAGAGCCCAGTACCGCCTGGAGGCTATGGTGGCGGAGCACCGAGAGCACCGAATGGAGGTGGCTATGGTCAGTCGAGTTATGGACAGGGTGCAGGATACGGAGAGAACCCCTATGGCAACGGTGCGTCGTCGACTTCGAGGGGTGGTGGTGGCTACGGCGGTCTAGGAAGGAGTAACAGTCAGGAGACCATGGGCACAGATGCTGGCCGCAACGCACTATTCGGTGACGCTCCGAAGCGAGTTGCTCAGCAGCAGCAGGAACAATCTCATCAGGAGCAGAGTCAAGATCACAGCTACGGCAATTCCGGTGGCTACTCTAGCGGCGGCTTCGATTCCACTGAAATGCCTGGTGGCTATGGCCCAGGAATGAGCGCACAAGACGAGGAAGATCAAGACGTGCTAGCCACCAAGCAACAGATCAAGCAATACAATAACGAATCCCGTGATGCTACACGACGAATGATGGCCATGGCTGCGTCCATGGACGAGACGCAAGCCAACACCCTGCAGACTCTAGGTCAGCAAGGCGAGCGCCTCTACAACGCCGAGCGCCACATCGACCAATCTACCGTCAACGCTGAAACAGCCCAAAAGAATTTCAAGTCCCTGAAGCACGCGCAGAGAGGCATGTTCAACCCGGGCTTCAACGTCAGCGGCAACCCCTTCACCAAGTCAAAGAACGAGCAGGCACACATTGAGCGCGAAGTCGCTCACCTGGCGCGCCAGCGCGAGATAAGAGAAAACACTCAGCAAGCCAACTTCAGTGATGCCCAGCGCCGCGAGCGCGATGCGAAAGAATTGGGCAGACTCGGCGGCCCGTCGGGCATGCCTTCGAACAAGCCTTCGCTTGCTGACCGCGCGAAATACGAGTTCGAGCCTGATGATGAGGATGACGCTGCTAACGACGAGATCGATGCTAACCTGTAAGTACACCAATAATGTCTACAATAAGAGACTGCAAGCTGACCCAACAACCCGCAGTGCTGCCCTCACTCGTCACGCTCAAGGATGGAACCAGCGCGCCAAGGTCATGGGCAGGGAGCTGGACAGCCAGATTGAACAGATCGATCGCACCAGGGCCAAGACCGAGAACTTGGAGAATGAAATGGATTATCTCGATGCCAAGATGAAGCGCCAGCTGAAGAGGAACTGAGCTGCTTTTGTGTTCTTGGATTTGTCGATGATCACAGGACTAGGTCATGCGTATAGAACAATGACAAAATATGGCGTTTCTGCTTCCAATCTTGGCATAGCTCGCGCAGAGTGATGACCCAGTCACCACGTAGTGGACAAGATCTGAAGACCGTAAGGTATAGTATGGTACATGCGTCCGCGGCTGTCTTTCAATACTATAGTGGCCTTTGCGGATGCATTTTGAACAACAAGCTCTAAATCCGCCTCGACAGAGGGACAGAATGAGTGCATGTTGTATGGACCTTTTGGTACATCGTCATCGAGGATCCTAGTCCAGCTTCTATACGACCTAATCAAAACATTTCCAGAGACGTCACCCAGACCTTCCCATCCAGACTTCACGCGGCAAATCCCAACACAAACCTCTCACGTTCGGTATCCAGTAAGTCCACTGTACGCAAGTTCTAGAAGCCGTTCTCTGTTACATTGAGGAAAGACCAAGTATTAGCTAGCCCCGGTCTAGTAAATATACCTAAAATTCAAATTCTCCTTATCCGTCAAATCCCCAAACGCAGTTGCATTCAGATCGCGTCCCTCCAAACCTCCCTCCATCGCACTCTGGATCTCATCCCGGCGCTTGTTCTCTCTCGCTAGAAGGAAGCGCAGGGCGAGGATAAGCGCTGCTTCGATCAGGTGCGAGACGATCATGCTCCAGATGCCAAGCTGGTAGCGTGGGGCTTGCGAGGCGAGGTAGAAGAACGGGCCGACGATGTTGCCTGTGCAGTAGCCTAGGAAGAGGACGGCTGGGAGGGGATGTGTTAGTGAGGTTGGGTGGAGAAGGAGAGGAGGATGGGGATAGACGAACCGTTTGTGACGACTTTCTTGGTGTGGCCTGCGGTGTTTGCGGTGCTCATCGAGAGGACCATTACGAACGCTGCGTTGTACGGGCCGGTCAGGTAGTACGAGACGAGTCGTCCGGCTTGGTTATCGGTGTCGAGGAATGCTAGGCCGAAGGCGCCGGCGATATTGGGTGCTAGGAAGAGCAGGATGAACCACGAGCGGGCTTGGCGGCCGGACTTCTCGACGTATTCGTTGGCGAAGACGCAGATGAGGATGCTGAGGGCGATGATGGCGCCGTAGGGGATTTGCATCAGGGTTGTGACGAGGGTGGAGAAGCCGAAGCCTTTGATGATGATGGTGCCGAAGTTGGAGATGCCTGCGATGTTCATAATTAGCTTTGTTGAGCTAGGTATAAAAGTGGAGAGACATTAGACATACCGCCGTTTGGGATGTTGCAAACCATGCCCAACAGAAAGAACATGTACAGTTTCACATCGCAAAAAGCTTCTTTGACCTGGTAAACCTTGAGATGCTTGTTCTCGATACCCGTCTGGTTGCCTCTCAACCTCTCGACCACGACCCTCTTCTCACGTAAAGTCAAGCCTTTGGCGGTGACAGGGCTGTCGGGCAGGAAGATGTACATGACAATTCCCCAGAGGAAGCAAAGAGCACCGATGATGATGAACTCGAACTTCCAGCTCGGCAGGGCAGCATCAATATTGCCAATACCAAAGCCTAGAAGTCCACCAACAGCAATACCGAATCCGTTGGCGATGTACCAGGTGCCCATAGCACGGGGTTGTTCGGAGCGCTGATTATAAAGTCAGCTATACCCATTTGAGAAACTATTGAAGCATCACTTTTGCACTCACCTTATACCACATACTAGTGATTAACATAAAACTCGGATCCGCACACGCCTCTGCCGCGCCCGCAAACGCTCTCAGCGCCGCCAGCCCCCCAAAGTCCCTCGCCGCCGCTTGAATCATCAAGAACACGCCCCAGAGACAGATGTTGAACCCCAGATATCGCCCAATAGGCAAGCGTTGCATGAGGAAGTTCGTCGGAAACGCCCACGCCAGGAACCCGAAATAGAAAATCGAGCTGAGCCAGCTGTACTGCGTGCCTTGGAGGTTGAGGTCTTCGCGGATGCCGAAGATGGCGGCGTACGAGAGCGTGGTCTTATCGACGTAGAAGAAGACGTAGCAGACGGCGAGGTAGGGGAGGATCATCCAGTCGACTTTGCGCTTGACGCGCGCGTCTTCCTCAGGAGAGATGGGCTCGTGGAGCTCGTCGGGCGAGCCGAAGAGCGCCATGGCGACGTCGCCGTCGCCGGAGCGGGATACTTTCCATTTTGATTTTGGGGAGGGTGAGTGGGGAGTTGGGTTTTCGGCGTGGATGGCAGACTCGGGGTCGAGAGACTTTTCTGGAGGCGTATAGGGTGTTGGCGAGGCTTCGATGATTGATGGCTCTTGCGCCGCAGGCTTTCGATTCCATATAGCCATCTTGAGCGATGCCTACGGGTTGTTACTCCAAGATAGTGTGGGTGATTGACAGCGCCGAGCTGTTAAAGTGTAAATATTGGATAAAGCTATTCGTAAAGCGCGTATTCATGTCCCTGTGATTCCTTTCTCAATAGAAGAGCATACGGGAAGCAATGACAATGGAACACATGTAAGCTGGAGCGGAAAAGTAATGGAGACAGAGGAGAGACGAGCAAAGGACATAGCATGTTCATACAGACATACATTTGCGGCCCCAACTGGAGCCGCCCTCTCTATCCACATAACCGCGGCCGTTCGCTCATCATCATGTACAACATCGGCCAAACGTCCCAGCGAGCAGAGCCGATAGCGGGCCAAATCCGTCGTGTCACTTGACGAAATCGCTGGGGTCTTTGCGCGGAGAGATACTGATGTTTGGCATCTCGCATCAACCCCAAGCCCGTGGCGTCTGCCAACCCCGCGAATAAGCTCCACTTCAAGTGCGGAGAGGAAGCGATCGGCAAGGCTTCGTGGCGAGGACGGCGAAGCTTGGGAAGCTTTCTTGGTGATTGGCGGCTTGTCGCTGGGTGCGTCTTTCGGTTCTGCCGATTCTCGGTTGTGATGGTCGTTCATAAGTGATTGATATGTGTCCCATTCCGTTGTGAATTCGGTTCCCTAAAGAGTCGGATCGTGGCATTTCGGGCATGGTCTCGTCTACATCGTGAGAAAATACCGTCGAAGGTGGCTGATTCCTAACAGCTCAGTACTCGCGAATTTGCAGGCATGCAAGCATTCGACATGAGCTCAATATCCGTCGACATCCTCGTTTGACATCGATCAATCCTGAATCTGTAACTATCCTCTCCGTTTCCCACCATACGGATCATAAACTCCATTGAGATCGCCTGTGTCGTCTCTAAATCGCTTCTGTCCATGCCCGGACACATAAGCAGAAGTAAATGCATCCTGCCACATATTTGGAGTCACAGTAGGCATGCCCGGGAATGGGCCGCTTTGAATTGGCGTCTGTTGCTGTTGACGGACAGCTGCCACCGCGGGTGGCTGGTAGAAGCTGGCTGCCATTCCAGCGCTCACAGGCTGCTGTGGCATGGTCTGTCGCATCATCGAAGCAGAAGAGACCGGCGTATATTGAGCGGTTGGTGGAGAAGGCTGCTGAGGATTCGGCTGAGGTCCAAACGCAGTGTTCCATTGCGAGAAGATCCCAGACGGATCCCAGACGGGTGTAGTGCTCTGCTCATTGCTTGAAACTCTTTCAAGAGAGTAAGGCTGTTGGTAAGCAGTGGTTGTGACGTGGCTGAAGTTCTGCGTGGGATAAGCCGTTGATGATGGGAGATCGAAACTGTTTGTGTTGAACGCCACCGGGTTGGCTCCCGGCATCGACGCGCTAGCAGTCGTTGCGTCGAATGATTGCATGTAGTCAGATGTCGGATTCGTCGTCTTCGGGGAGACATCGTTGTGTGGCAGCGGCCAGCCCTGACCCACGGCACTTTGCATGACTGCAGGCTGCTGCATCGATTGTGTGGTGATTCCATTCGTCACTGCATGCTGATCCATGACAGGGCTATGCATACCCAGAGTGTGCTTCAGCTCGAACGGCTTGCTCGTGTCCCGGCTGAAAGCTTCGCGAAGTGCATTAATCTGCTGTTGGATCTCCAGCTGTGTAGACGAAGTGCATTGCTCAAGTACACGCATATGTCTGGTGAAGTATCGTCGCGCTTGAGAGTTCAAAGCCGGATCCGGACACGTGATTGCAACCTACATTTCGTTAGCAGCCTCAATCATGTGTCTGCGGACGGTAACTTACAAGATGAAGCATGGTGCATGTCAGCACGCAGTACACGGTAAAATTGATTCCTCGGAGCATGAAATGCAGCCCATGAAGCCCAAAGTCGCGTAGCAGCGCCTCTTGTAACTTACACATCTTGATGGCCGAATCTACACAAATATCAAGATGGCGTCTCCAATCGGGAAGCTTCATCTCGAGCCTTGTCTGTAATTGTGGCCGGTGGTGCATGACAACAACCAAGTGGAAATATGCGTGAGCGTCAGCCAGGAAGTGGTCTCCGCCGAGCCAAGGAGGACTTCCATCCTCCGGATAATGAATCTGTAGATCTGCCGGCAAATTCTCGAAGAAAGCGTCAAGATCTTTATCATGTTGTCCCATTGAAGGATCGAGCGCCCAGGTTTGTGACTTTTTGCGCTTTCCAATCTGCATCATGGTGTTCGTCACTTTGATGGCATGTGCAGCTTGGGCCATCATCGTATGACGCCTACTGCACTGATAGTCGAAGACATCTAGTTCAGGTGTAGGATACGGGAAGTCTTCGTCAACAGTTTCGGCCTCAATTAGGAGGTCGGACCTTCCTTGAGGTCCGCCTATGATGAGTTCATGGCCAAATAGTGTTTGCCAAATCCTCGTGTACATGAAGCAATCAGCCCGTGGAAGTGTACACGGGGTTCCAGCGCCGTGTTTGTCATGATGTTCATGCATATCCAGATCCATCGCCATGGTGATGATATATTTGAGAGCCATCCAAGAGCGATAGAAGTAACCAGGTTTAGGCGCGAATTCGCGAGCCTTCATCAAGATGATCAAAGCCTGCACAGTGCTGATTCTAGGCACATCTTTGTAGCTTTCTTCATGCCTAGCGGCCAATGCGAGCCACCTCTTGCATTCAAGAGGATGGTCAAGATATCGTGAGACTGAGGCGAAAATAGCTTCCAAAAGAAGCGGCGGGACCGTCTCGCGGTCATTCTGCCACTGATCGTAGAAGGCCTGCTTGTTCAAGACCGGGATGTAAGGGTGGACGTGGTTGAAGTAGTACCCAAAGTAGTCCATAACTCGTTCATCATGCGGCATCATTTCCGGGGGTATCCGCACCGTAGAGTCTGTCATCACGCTTGCCGGAAGTGTGACTTCTGGCTCGTCGCGCATGGGCGTTTCTTTGGTGCCCCTATGGTGGTTGGCAATCCACGGCGAAGCACTTGTAATCTCGACGCGCAGATCACCCATCTGGTTCGTAAGGCTTTTGACAGCAGCATCGACATCCTCCGGATTTCCATCAGAGCTAGAAGATACTTCACTCTGATGCCGTACTGCCCGTGGGATAGTCTGGGATTGTTGATACGGATTCACGGCCGCAATTTGATGGTACCCATATTCAGATCCAGGGAGGAGAGCTGATTGAGCTACGCCCTTGGGTGGGAGGTAGCCAGAAGAGGCAGCACTATCTGTCTGTGAAGGAGCTGAGGTTGGTGCTGTGCTGAGTGGCGATCGGGTAGAATTGCTCCAAGAATAATCGGTGGGAGCAGGGCTCGACGTATTCTGTGAAGACTTGCTCGTATTTGGGTTGAAGGTAGTGTTCTGGAAGGTGAATTGGGTGTTGCCGGCGGAGCCTTCGGCAGCCTGTGTGATGGGATCATCGTCCGGGTCCAGGGTTGGCGGCACGCACTTCAGCTTGAGCCGTACACAAGCACCACACGGCCACGGGCCATTCTGCAAGGCGCCATCGCAACGTATCTTGCGTTTACGACAGCCGTCGCAAGCGCGCATGACCTTGAGGCGCTTGTGTCTGTTGTATTCGTCGACGAAGACATACTGTTTGGTGTGGGGAGCAGCGGTAGCAGTGGGCTCAGCCATGATGACAAAGTCAGACCTTCTGCAAGGTCGACAGGGTAGTGGGCAGGCGTGTGTTATTGTAGTGGACGGGGGTGAAACTCGTCAAATGGTGTAGGGAGGTTTGGGGCGTCACACATGAAGCGATCTAAGGAAACAACGACTCCGGATGATGTATCCGAAGCGCCATGCCCCGTTCCGTAGCAGGGCGGGCACCGGTGGTTTTGACAACAGAAGGATGCGGGTGGGTTGCCAGTGGGTTGGGTTGGGTTGGGTTGGTTAGAGGTTAGCTGAGGTGCAGCAGGGGTGGAGGCGGGAGTGAGGTGAAGAAGTGACGGCGCGGTTCGGGTAAGGTGCACAAGAGCTGGCAAAGGTTCAAAGCGCAAAGGGGAGGGCACTGTGGGCACTGAGGGCGCCGATGGCACACACACCGAGACCCGGGCGCAAAGCCGTGGTAGATTTGATTTGAGCAAGGTGCGAGGAGACGCTTGACGTGCGGGCCCTTTGAGAGACAGCCAACTGCCTAGCGTTTCTAGCGCAAGTGGGGAACGCTTTTGACTTGCGGAAGGACTTAAGGCACGCACATCGCTGGCCGCCGCGACGCTGCCAGGCTGGAGAGATAGCCGGTGCTGCCAGGTACCGCTACGCCTGCACGCCCACAGAGCACGTCACTCTATCCGATGGCGCTGCACTCCTCGCCATGGCCTGCCATGTCGCTCGCACGAGCCGTGCCCTCGCGCAGTGACACCGTGGTCTCAGCTAGCGTCGCTTCGTCGCGAGAGTTCAGGCGTCTGCAAACAAGCGTGGCAAACGGTGGGATGGCCATCTTCTTGCGTGCAAAGTGCCTCGGCATGCTGCTGCCACGCCGTGCCACTTCGCGGAGTCGTGCACGTGAAAACGGGCCGGTTGACATCCTTCCATCCTGTTAAGGTTGTAACTGAGACACGCACTCAATCTCGATTCTGTCAAGATCGCCCCGTCCCCGTTTGGCGATGTGACAGCGCGGATTGTGCGAGGGCGCGAGTTTGTTAAGGCTGCAGAGAAGGTTACAATCATTCCCACCTCCTAGTCACGATCAGCGAGCCTAGATCTGAGAAGATCGTCCGTGTTGAGTGATGTGAACCCCACCACGTACGTCTGAGGAACATCACTCTGCACGGTCGTATGTGCTGGACGTGCGGAATTATTGCACCGACTCTTCAAAAGGTGCAGCAGCGGACACTCCACCACTGTGGCCGCACTCGTTTCTGCAACTGCCTGGAGACTCGTGGTGTGGCGGAGGGCGGGTACCAGCAATGTGGTCTCAACGTCTGCTCGGCAAGCCACACAACCTGCCAGGGTGCGTCTGCACTGCACTTGGGCGTTCCACCTTTACTACTTCTCGCTACTACTGTGGGCCAGATAGATGGACGCCTCACGACTAGGCGATATCATTGGCATGGCACTGTTGTTTGCCAGCACCACCACTTTCCAACAGGAACGATTACAGGCCAGCTGTGCTAGCGAACAGCCTCAGCAGCGTACCTGGTTCATGCGCGCTAGACTCGCACGAGCGTGTAATCCTTCGGTATCATCCGGAAGACCCTGAGCCTAGGACTGAGGGAGAAGGAGAAAGGTCCCACGGGTCCTTTGGTTGCATCGCTGTGTTCTCGTGGGCCTCGGGGCTGTGTCGGACGGCGACGATTAGAAAGCGAGCGGAAGTTCTCGCATGGAGATAACGTGACCAGCTGGATTGCCCGGGCAGGTGGCGATGACGAGGTTGTGAGACTTTTGTATAGGCTCTCGCCTGGATATAGTTTTCCAGGTGCCGGCTTGCGCAAGACGATCAGTATGCAATGTAGAAGCAGGTTCAGAAGAATCATATGCCGTGGTGGAAGGATGAAACACGGTTTGCGAGCGTGTCAGTTGTAAGGCAGGCAGTTAATAATCGTCACTGCCCAAATTGCAGTGCAGCCGACTTCCGAAGCCGGACGGACGGTTTGCTTGCTGGCTCTCGTCACACTTGACAGTCGCCTCCAGTCCTGCTGTGAAACAACACTACGCTTACCGAGTGCACCACAAACAACCAGCTATCTACACTCTACAAATCGTCACACATTCCACAAGCAGCCATGGACGCCGACAAGGACAACCCCAACCCGACCATCGTGAACGCCTCTGACCTGCCCTCACGCCGCGAATCCCACCCCACCACCAAACGCCCAACGCTCTTCGACTCTCTACTCGCACCTGCCTACCCATCCTACGCCGCTCCGCTCGATGCTGCTTCTTCGCCAGAAGCTTCCGACAACTCTTCAGACGACGAAGATGATGCGCCGCGCGAGGAGATAGACTCACAGGAAATTTACGACCTCATCGCCTCTATCCAAGACCCCGAGCACCCCAACTCGCTTGCCAGTCTTGCCGTGGTCAACCTGCCCGACATCTTCATCACTGGCCCGACCACTCCCACATCACGTATTTCCACGGTCACTGTGCTCCTCACCCCGACCACCGCTCACTGCAGCTTGGGAACCGTCATCGGACTGGCTGTGCGTGTGCGCTTGGAGAATGCCCTCCCGCCGCGCTTCCGCATCGATGTACGTCTGAAAGAAGGCACGCACACGACAGCCGATGCTGTCAACAAGCAGCTCGGTGATAAAGAGCGCGTAGCAGCTGCAATGGAGAACGGAACACTGGTTGGCGTGATCAGGAACATGCTGTCCACATGCGAGTGAGGTGGACCACTTTTCCGTCGCCACCAGTACACTCCGCCACGCAATCTCGTCAAACGTCACATACATATTTGACATCTTGCTCGCTTATACACACATAGCGGATCGGCCAACTGCGACGATAACGATTTAACGAACAATCAGGTAAAGCTTTGGACCAAAGCGCCGCCGTTGACGCAACATCCGAGCGTCAAGCTAGAAAGAAATGCCTCAGGCGGAAAGTTTGCAACACACCACTACACTTGAGGCTACGCGAAATAGTGCCATACCACACGACTCACGCAAATAAGCTTCTTCGCCACGTGTGCGGCTAGAATACGAAACTCAAAGCTATGCCTTGCAGAAATTGATCATGATGCTGCGCCTCGTTCATCGCACGGCATATCTATGTGATACTCCATGGAAGCACGTCGTGAACTGCCGATGGGCTTCATGAAGCACTGATGAAACGTGTGGAGACGCAAACGTCTAGAAGGTGGAATTTTACCGTGCCGCCCATTGCGTCAAGTTCCAGATAAGGGTTCTGTAGGATCGCATTCTTCGGAAGCGGTGGGGTGGATGGTTGTTGGATGTTTTGGCGAGTGCGTATAGCCCTTGGCAAGAAATATCATGTACATACCAGGGCCTTTCGCGTGTTGAAACAATTTGAAACTTCGTTTGCGAGATTTCGTATCATGGTTGCAAATTCATGATGATGCACAGTTCAGTCGAGGAGACAGGTCCTGGTCAGGACGCCAAACATGCACCTCAATACTCAAATACTCGATGCTTGACAGGGCGTGCTGGAACAACCCTCTAGAAAAACAAGATATAAAGGAATAGACCCCCAGAACTCCATAGCTACCCACCGATTCAAACCCAGAAACCTTTGTTGGAAAACAATCAACGAAGGAGAATACCTACACCCCCCTAGAAGCAGCAGCACCAGGCGCCCGCACCTCGCTGCTTTCACCACCTCCACTCCTGACCTCCTGATAATTCTGATCCGCCGCAACCTTGCTCCCTCCCTGCGGCGGCTGGTACACTGGCGGCGGCGCATCTCCAGCCTGATAAGCCGGCGGTGGCGGCGCGAAGTTGCTGTTCTGCATGCCGTAGCTGTCCGGGTGCTGCTGGCCGTAGTATGGATTCTGCTGCTGGTTGGCGTACATGGGCGCGCCATGGTTGTTGGGATAGTAGTAGCGCGAACCGCGGGTGCTGCGGCGCAGCATCCAGGCGTGGTAGCGGAGCGGTGGGAGGTTCTTGCGCGCGCGTCGGCGGGCGTGCATGTAGCCGCCGAGGAAGTAGGCGAAGAGGAGGAAGAAGAGGACTGCGACGATGGTGTAGCGGACGGCGGAGCCGGTCTGGGGAGAGGTATGTTAGCTGGGAAGGGACAGGTGGTTTCGTGCTGGATTGTATGGGCGTACGTCGCTCCACCACCATGAGCAGCGGCCTTCTTCGTAGCAATTTGAGTGGTAGCTGTAGTAGTAGTCGTCGTCGAGCTGACGACTTGTGAGGGTGGCCATGACTGTTGCTATGTGTGCGGTGTCGTGTATTCTTCTTGTATATTCTTTTATGGCAATGAGCCTTGAGGATAACCTGGGGCCAGATGGAGGTTTGTCCTGCTGAGCCCAGGGATACCGTATGTATAGTTGCACGGGTGTTTGATAAGCGCCGAGGGCGTCAAGCGCAAGGGAGGCGCAGCGCTGAATGAGCGGTGGTGATCAACTGTTAGACCGGGTATGCTAAGTTTCAACAAAAAGCAGACTGCGTAGTAACTCTGAACAGGCAAATAGAGAGGAGAGACAAAAGGACAACAATACAGGTGCCACGAGGATAAGACAGTCGACTCGAGGAGGACGTTGCTAGCTCGCTGTGGCTGTGGCTGGGAGTGCTTGGGCCTAGCGTTGCGCGGCGGGCCTCGTGTGTCTCAAACCAGCCTCATTGTTATTTGCCTTTTGTACATGTACGATGCCACGATCTCATTCGAATTAGCGAGCAGGCTGTATCTACCAGCAATGAAAAATGGCAACTTGGTCTGTTGAGATGGAGCTCACTTAGCATTGGTATGTTTGCTAGGTATTAACACCGATCTCCGTTCGTCGCAACATCTGCACGTTAAAAGAACCATGATGGGACAAATGCGAGAAGGACATACCCGCAGCCTAATTATACACATATTATGGGCACGATCACAGCTGTATGATATCACGAACAGCGAGTGGTCATATATAAATCTCCACATTTCAGCGTTCACACATAGTATGTCACTCCAGGACACGTCCACAATTGAAAGATCCAGCCACGCGGCGTGTTCATGTTTACGGCTTTGTCATAGGCCCATATTCATGATCATGTCGAATGCTAAAGGAAGCTACCACCAGAGAACTTGGACGAGAAGCTGCCAGCTTGCTTGAGAAGTTCTTTCTTCTGGGTCCGGCCAATACCACCCATGCCCATGTCCTTCTCGCGGTCGAATGCACGTGCACTAGGATCGTCTTCCACATGTTCAGGTTTCCGTCCTTGGTGTTGTTCCATAAGAGAGGGACCTCGAGCTTTGTCCTGTGAAGAACTATCAGTATCACCACGTTTGCCCCAGTCTAGCGCTTTCAGCACACTCACAGTGCGTTCCTTCAAGGCCTTCGCCGCAGCATCGTCGCCTGCTTTCTTGTTTGGCCCTGCTGCTTTAGGGACACCCGGCGAAGGCCTCGATACACCCATCATTTCATCTTCTAGCCTCTTTCGCTTTTGTTCCGGTGTCTCGTGCCATGCCGAGCTGTCTCCTCCCTTTTCTGCTGGCGCCTTTGCACCCTTTCCTGTATTAAATCCTCGCGCGCGTAGTTTGCTAGGATCCATTCGTGAAGCGAGCCCGTCCTGTTCTGGAGGCATAGTCATCCAACCGTCCCGCTTTGGTTTCGCTGGCTCTCCTTGCGCTTCTGATGTGTATTCTTGTGGTTTCGTGCTTGGTCCGTCGTCCTGTGCTTCGCCTCCAGCTGGAGGTAATGAAGGCCCAAAGTCGTCATCATCACTGCTGCTCTCGTCTTCTTGTGGTTGCGCAGTCGCAGGCTCTGTAGGTCGCTCTTCTAGAGGTGCTGGTGGCATTGCCGGTCCGATAACTCTCCTTCGCTTGTCTGCGCCCTCGGGGCTTGGTATTCGCTTTGCGCCGGAAGCTACAGGAGGTGCATCTTGGGTTTGTTCTTCTTGCTGTCGCTTCCGCTTAGCCAAGAGATGTGGTGGAAGCTCTGCGCCTATGCCCGACATGTTTATACAGATTGAGTGATGTGGTGATGGAAGTGTTGCTGGCGGGCGTCGATGATGATGCTGGAGGGCTTTGGTGTTTGTTCGCTCCGCGGCAGCTTGGCTAGCTCAAGGCATCCTCCATCCTAGAACGACCGCTGCTACTTCGATTCGATGTGATGCACTTTATCACCGACGTCGCTTGACAATACATACTAGACCGTGGAATCGACATTGCCACTACACTGGCCTTCGCATCGCTCCGTGGTGCCTGGACGATACCTACATAAGACCTCTCCCAACCCAAACGCTTCCGCCTCAACCGATCAAGGATCCAAACATCTGGACGAGTCGTGAACACAGCATTGAAGATCCACAAAAGAGCTGGTGAAGCAATGTGCGATTACTGGGGACACAGATGAGCTCAATTTCGAGCGGCAGCGACGCAAGCGCTCATAAGAAAGATGTCGAGGCAGCAGGCACGGATGGTACAATAGCTCCGCAGGCGGTAGTGGAGGATGTCGATAATGAGGATTACTTCCTGCAGAGCAGGGAGGGCAGTGAAGAAGCATTGCACTCAACTTTGGAAGATGAACTAGAGGGGGAAATGCTGGATGGTGACAACACGCTTGAAGATGATGCTTCTCCCCCAATGGACCTGGATGAAGATGTCCCGCAGCTGGAATATGAGAGACCTAGCACTCCGGATGAAGCGCCTCTTGATCTGCCACCTGACCCAGTCACACCGACAGCAGGGTCTCCCCTCGCGAGTCCATTGGACTCCGGATCAATACCAGACGACACACTTTCAGCTTTGGGCTCCCAACCATCAACACCGAATCGGACACTTTCCTCAACACCTCGTAGATTCCCTTCTCGATCCGCTTCGGGAGCTCTGCAACCCTTTGAGCGCAGATTCGAGGGTAGACCAACACTATCACCATCTCCCTCGTCGCGTGGTGCGTCCCCAGCATTTCTGTCTCCACATTCAAGACAGATCTCGCTGTCTTCGCAACTGTCGCCTTTCAGCGGTTCTTCGCAAGGCGATGCGACATCCGACGAAGCACCGCAGGCACCCTGGGAAGTTGTAAGGTGGACGAAGCTGCGAAAGATCACTGGCCAACTGTTCTCTGAGGTGGGCAAACGAAACTTTGGTAGGCCGACATGCTTGGCAGTATCAGCATTGATTGCCGTGGGCACGTCGAAAGGCTTAGTTCTCGGCTTTGATTATCATCAAACTCTCAAGATCATCATTGGACAAGGAACCAAGGCCGCCGAATGCGGCAGCGTAACTTCTTTGGCCATTGCGGCCGACTACACCACCATTGCTGCCGGGCATGCCAACGGCTACATCTTCACATGGGAGATCAACCGTCCGGCTAGGCCATTCCTGCAAGTTCCGCCTGTAAGCCTGACCGATGTGCAACGGCCACAACATCCGGATGGGCACGTAGCCGATCGTGCAATCCTGCATGTCGGCTTCCTAGGCACAAGACACACTGCACTTGTTTCCGCTGATTCTGGTGGTATGGCCTTTTCGCACTTGGCCACGAGAGGTCTCGGACCTGTCACACGTACGATAAAAACCACACGTCTGCTTGGCCGATACCCGTCTGCAGATCCTCAAGCTGAGCGCCTCCGGAAGCCTAGTTCGGTGCTCGCGTTTTCGGCCCTGCCACTGGGGAATGTCGAGCAGGACACTGATAATATGGGCTTGACTGCGTTACTGACGCCGTATCTTCTGGTCATCGTATCGACTACACCAATCGCTCAAACTCAACATAAATCTGCACGACCCAAGGATGTGTCTCCACACAGCACGTTAAGCGGTTGCCTCGCGTGGTTCCCTGCTGTAAAGCTCAAAGGTTCAAGCAAAGATTCGGAGAAACAAGCTTCAACCACCAAATTGGTGTATTGCTGGTCGAACGTTCTTACCGTGCTTGATGTCAAAGTCATTCCTCAAGATGACTCTGCGGATAAGAATAAGCCTCCAAAGCTGGAGTTCAATGCACGAAGTCGATGGCGTGCAGAAGAAGCAATTGTTGCTGTACAGTGGCTGGGCCGCTCAGTGCTAGGCGTACTCACTATCAGCCAGCGCATGCTGATCCTCGAAGATGGCGGTTTACAAGTGACTGACTCGGTCGATCTGCTCCATCGCCACTTGTATCACCAGGACACATTCTCGCGCCAACTACACAATGTTGTAGAGCGACTGAATCCAGAAGATCCGTCGATGCACGGTGTAGTGGCCGATGCGTTCTACATGAGCTTCAAAGCTTATAAAGGCCGAACTTTCTTACTAGGATTCAACGACTTGACTGTCGGTTCGCTCTCGAACTGGGCGGACAGATTAGTTGCTCTCATGGAGACGGGCGATCACATTGCCGCGATCAGACTGGCCACGGACTACTACAGCGGAGTAGCAAACAATGTCACTGTCGGCCTACCCGATGGTGACGAAAGCCGCCACGAGATGGTGAGAGAGCGCCTGCTCGCAATGTTGTCCGCTTCAATGGACTATTCCTTCGCGCAGCACGATGACTCGCGAGACGACCGCTTGAAGGAGCTCGCCGATGTCTGTTTCGACGCTTGCACTATAATGAACGAGACCGAGTACCTCTTCAACAAATTTTTCGAAGTGTTCCAGGACGCCGATCATGAGGACATATTCGTAACTACACTGGAGCCTTATGTGCTTGACGGCGACCTGAACTTCCTCCCCCCTGAGATCGTGAAGAGCGTGGTGGCATACTTCATCTCACAGAACGAGGCAAGACGACTAGAAGAGTTGCTATGCAGGCTGGAGCCGACTTCCTTTGATTTGGAAGAGATCACAATGTTCTGCCGACAGCACAATCTATACGACGCCATGATCCATGTCTGGACGCGTGCCATCAGAGACTTCGTAACACCACTCGTGGATCTCTTGCACCTTGTGAAGATGCTAGAAGCCGGGAGTGAGGCTGAGCACGCAATGGACAACCCTTACTTCGCTGCCGCCATGAGAGTATTCCCATATCTGGCCTTTGCTTTCACAAGCAGGCGTTATCCCGATGGCGAAGTGATGAACGAGGATGACGCTTCGCACGCCAAAGCCGATCTGTATGGATACCTGTTCTCTGGTAGATCGATGGCGTGGCCACCAGGAAGCAAGCAGATTTTCCACATCGAGACGAACCCGCAAGACGAGCCTGCATTCCCTTATTTGGTCCTGCTCCTGCGTTTCGACGCTGCCAGCTTCATGAGTATGCTAAACGAGGCATTCGAAGATCCGTTCCTCAACGAGGCCGACGAAGAATCTCAGCTCAATGGCACTGCTTCCACAAATGGGAACCGTGCAGGCTACAGGATGACACGACAACACATTGTCAGCATATTGCTAGACGTGATGGAACAGAACAACTTCGAACTCGAAGAAAGGATCTTCCTGGACATTTTCATCGCACGCAGTCTTCCCAAGTACCCAGCACAGCTTGTCCTGTCGGGCTCGCTTCTCAATAGTGTGCTGCAAAGATTATGTGAAGTCCCATCCGCAGAACTGCGGGATGATTGTCAGCTGAGCGCAGAATATCTACTATCGGCTTATCAGCCTCCTGACTCGACTGCTCTGATCCATGACTTGAAGCAAGCAGAATTCTTCAGAGTCTTGAAGACAGTTTACCGCAGACAGGGACTGTACACTGAGCTTCTCGAAACTTATTTCGAGGATCGTGAGGACAAGGAGGACATCTTCGACTGCATCATATCTTCCCTGTTGCCCAACGTCGACCTCGGACAAAAACAAATGCAGAGTTTCAAGCGATGCATCGTAACGCATGCCAACGATCTTACGAACATCAGTGTGGTCCAGACTGCCAGGACACTCCTCGCTAGCGCAGCTGAGCTTCTCGAGCCTACGGCAAAGGCGCTGCAGGACTCGCACCAGCAATTCATGTTCTTGCGCACCTTACTGGAGCCCAGCCTTGTTCGCGAGGACGCATCCCTGCGCTCGAAACATTCCGTCCCAGAGAACGTTCGCACAACTTTCCAAGAACGGTACGTGCAGCTCATGTGTGCCCACGAGCCTGGCCACGTCGCCGACTACGTTGGTCTCTTGCAATCTGGAGACTTACGACTTGATCGAGTGCTGCCGGCTTTCGAGGAGAGCGGTGTCATTGACGCAGCAGTCGTCTTGCTGGCACGAGATGGACTTGCTCGAGATGCTATGGATCGACTCGTCGCGCACGTGCAGAGTCAACAGCATGCACTTACGAGTCTGATCGAGGCTGCAAACGAATCTCCCGACGCTGAGGCCACGAGGGAGACTGCCGATGATCTCGTCGAAGCTGTGCAAAAGTATACTAAAGTGGGAATTTGGCTCTGTCAAGGTCAAAGCGCCACGACAGAACGCCGCCCACGGCCTCGTGCTAGTCTGGCGAAAGACATTGACGAGAACGACCTCGACATGGACGAGTTCCTATGGCTGAACTTAATCGACACCATCGTCCAAGTGACAAAGGAGACGTCTTCAGCCCTACAAGCCCTAGAAGACCACCCCTCGGAAACCAACACCACCAGCCTAGACGCAGACTCGCTTCGACGAGCCCTACGCACAAACGTCCAAGAAACCTTCACAGCCCTCCTAGCCGCCACATCAGCCCACATTGCCAAACGAGAACACCAACCCTCCCCTCAGCACCCGCCCCAACACCAAACCAACCTCTCCTTCCTCCGCATCCTCCGCGCCTTCCTCACCCGCGCCGCCACAACCGCCCCCTCCCTCTCCGACCTCCGCTCCGTCCTATCCGACATCTTCAGCGCCTATGCCTTCGAGCAAAACGTCCTCTCCCTCGCCACAGACCTCCTCGACAGCGCCGTCTTCACCGACATCGCCGCCGCGCACACCCGCCGCCAGCGCGGCTGGCGCCCCAGCACCTCCGTCTGCTACACCTGCAAGCGCCGCGCCTGGGGCCCGGGCATCGGCGAAGTCGTCTGGGACGAGTGGGTGAATCGCGAGACTGCGCGGGAGCGCAGCAGGGCGGAGAAAGCGCTTGCGCTTAGCGGCGGGGAGGAGGCGAGGAGGCGGTCCAGGGGGAAGGCGAAGGCGATGGTCGCGGCGGACCCGACTGCGGATGCGGTGGAGGATATCATGGGGGAGGACCGGACGAGGTTGGCTCTTGTGGTGTTTGCTTGCAGGCATGTGTTCCATCGGGTGTGCCTGGATGAGAATGTGAAAGGGGATGGGGAAGGAGAGAGGGTGTACAAATGTCCTGTATGTGTAGAGCAGAGATGAATTGAATTGAGATGTGTTGATTCTTTTGGCATTGCATTTCGTGTGCTCATGTGTACTCTTGCAATAGAGTCTTTCTTAGATTTTCGCCGTAATGCGAGAGCCTGATATAGGACAGGAGTGTAATCACGTCGTGAGAAATACTTCCAAGGAGGTATACGCCGTGACGTGCAGTCTCCAAGTGCGACCCAAAAGCAATCAACATCTGCAACTGTTTTGTTGTTGTACATATGAACATACACTGCTATACACTTGCGACGACTACACAACACAATACAATTGCGATCCCCCTACTCCACGCCAAAACTCGCCAGCTACCATGCAGCCTCAACGAAAGCCAACCCACCATGTCAACGACAGACAACAACACATTTCCTCTCATCACAACATCAGAATTGCTCTACTTCTTTCCACCCTTCTTCTTAGAAGGAACAACCCTGAAGTTACCGTTGGCAGGATCCTCCTTGGGAGTCTCAGGCTTAGCGGGACCCTTCTTCGCAACCTCGCTCCAACCACCCGGAGCCGCATTAGCGGGACTACCGCTCTTAGGCGGGGTGGAAGTGTCGACGAGGCCCTTGTCCGCAAGCCTCTTGCGGCGGATGAACTCCTCGGCGAAGTGGCGAGAATCGATGGTAGAGCTGCTGCCGTGGACGGCTTCGGTGATGAGCTCAGCTTCCGCGGGGAAGAAGATGAGGTCGGCGACGAATTGCTCGGCTGTGAGCGGTTGTGTTAGCTTGTGTCTTGTCTTTAAATGTGATTCTGGTGATAGGTACTTACCAGTGAGACCCGGGTTCAGGTCGGGGCGCAGTTCGTTGATGGCCCACTTCCTGAACTCTTCCTGGGCGTTGACGGCGCCGGAGCCGGTCAGGGTAGCGCTGCGAGACGGTGCCTTCTTGACGGCAGCGGACATCATCGGCTGGACTGCGGGCATCATAGATGCGCTGGGGACACGAGCGGCAGGAGCAGGAGATGGTGCTGCAGGAAGCTTAGTCTTGCCACCAGCACCAACAGTCGTCCAAGCACTGCTGCCAGGGGTGGCAGATGCCTGAGCCGACGGAGGCATGACCTTGCCGGCGAGGTTGGCGTAGCTCTTACCACCAGCCGGGCTGGGGACGCTGGCCATGGCAACCGCCTGGGCTTGCGCGGCAGCGGCGGCAACACGCCTCTTGCGAGCCTCTTCTTCCTTCTGGATCTGAGCCATGCTCTTAGCAGCAGTGCTGGCCGGCTTCGGCTGAGCAGCCTTGGCCCAAGCGCTTGTTCCTGAAGAGACAGGAGAAGCACTTGTTGCAGCCCAGGTGGACGAGGACGGGAGACCTGGCGCGGGAGGCGCAGCAGCGGCAGCAGCAGTCTGGAGCTCAAGCTCTTTCTGGAGAGCAGCGCGACGGGCAGCAGCGGCGAGCTCCTCCTGTTCGGCAGCCTTCTTAGCCTCTGCTTCCTGGATCTCTCTGAGCGAAGGACCCTTGGGAGGACCGGCGGGCTCCTTGGCCCAGGGTGCGACAGTAGTCGGGGTCTCAACGCTAGGGGTCTGAGACCTGGAACGAGACTCGGCGTTCAGGTGTTCAGCGACAGTCTGTCTGCTAGTCCTCTGTGCTGCAGGTGCAGGAAGCGGAGACTGAGAGGGTGCTGGTGGGAACGGTTGGGGAATACCAGTGTCAACCTTAGCCCATGCCTGCTGCACCGGTGCGGGCGACTGCTTAGCAGAAGCTGCCTTTTGAACTTGCTCAGTGAGAGTAAGAGGCTCCTTCGTCTGAACCTGCTCTGCTTGGGTGGGAACGGGTGATCCGACGCTGCTCTCAGTAGTGGTGGACTCAGCCGCCTGGGAAGGCTGCTCCTGAGTCTGCTGCTTTTCGGCAGCGGCTTGAGCCTTGTCTTGCTCCTGAAGCTGTTGGAATTCTTGAAGACGCTCGTTGGGAGCCTGCTGTTCAGGCTGGTCCTGCTCTGCAGCATCCTGCCTGGCTTGCTCCTCGTTGAGCCTGGCACGGTCCTGGAGCATCTGTTGAACTTGCTGTGCGTGGGCATCCTGGGACTGCTGTTGCTGAGAGAAAGGCTGACCGGGAGCGCCAAACTGGTTGGGCTGTCCAGAGCGGGTGCCGAGGTTGAGCCTGTTCATGATACTCGGAATCTCTTCTTCAGCGATGTGACCCAGGGAATCGACACCGGCGCCTACAGCACCGAGCCCGGCTTGCGGGTTACGGAATGAATTGTCAAAGAAACCAGTAGGTGCTCCTGCAGCAGGTGGTTGAGTAGGGCTGGCCTGGAATGCGCCTGGGCTTGTGATAGAGCCGAAGCTTGGCTGCGAGTGGAGGCTCTGAGCGCTAGAGTGACGGTGCAATTGGCCACCCTGGGATGCTGCTCCAGGGGCAAAGCCTGGGTGAGGACCTTGGATGTGCTGCATGCGGTGCGCGATCTGCGCCTGGGCGAGGTGCTCCTTCTGGCGAGCCATGAGATATTGCTCCTCTTGCTTCCTACGCTCGAGGGCATTCTGCTGGTCGGCAGTAAGAGTGGTGCCAAAGGACGGGAAGCTTGATGCGAACGGCGGCTGCGCGCCACCAGTTGGGGCAGCGGCAGCAGGAGGTGCAGCTGCAGCCCATGGTCCGGGCGGCGATGCAGTGTTCTGGCCGTGAGGGATTCCAATCTGGGGAACGAGGAAAGGCTCCCTCGAGTTTCCAATCCTGCGGATGAGTTGGGCGAGAGGCTCATAGTCGGCATCCTCGGCCTTCTTGACAAGCAGCTCCGGCGAGAAGAAACCCGCCTTGTACCAGTCGTGCATCTCGAGGCCCGACCAAGGGCCTTGAGTTTGACCCTGAGGGTCGCGGTAAATCCAGCGCATCCTGTCGGGCATGACCATGGTGCGCTGCTGTGGAGGCGGCGGCTGGTTGGAAGCAGAACTTCCAGGCGGCTGATGCTGGCCAGCCATTTGCTCCTGCAAGAATTGGTCGCCATCATGCTGACCGCCAAAGCCTTGTCCTTGGAATGGGTTGTCCACATCGAGTCCGCCCAGTCCAGCGAACTGTGCCTGTCCAGGTCTCTCCTCGTGCTGGTCGCCCTGGCGCATCTGATCTTGCATGCCTTGGGGGAACATGCTCGCCATTCGGCTGCCGCCAAAGCCGGAGCCGACGTGAGGACTCATAGCGCTACCTCCACCCAGGCCAGCGAGGTTGGGGGACTGCATGTCTCCGAGCGAGTTGCCCAGCATACCTCCGCCGAATGCGTTGGACAAGCCAACGGTCTGGCGACCAGGAGTTCCAAGGCCCGGCTGGCTGGTGGGCCATGCAGATGGACCACCAAATTGTCCAAGGCCTCCCAAACCAGTGAAGCCGCGGTTAGGACCAACACTGCTGGTCTGGCTGCGATCATCGCTGGCAGGGCCTTGTCCGCCAACATGGCGTCCAAGGTTAGGCAAACCACCAAGACCACTAAGGCCTCCACCCTGGTGCATGGCGTCGCCACCATACCCAAGGCCTGGCAGAGGGGCGCTTGGGATGTCCGGGGTATCGTCAAGAGACTCACGGAGCTGTTCGCCGCCGTGTTGCTCCGGGGACTTGTAAGGGTTCGTATCGGTAGGACTTTGGGGATCATTCGCAGCAGAGATGCCAGGGCGTCCAGGAGTCTGCTGGTTGGCGGACTGCAGGAATCCAGATCCGAATCCACCAGCATTGTCCGTGGTCATACCGAAAGCTCCGAATCCAAAGTCACGATCGCGTGTGTTTGAGCGGCTTGGGGTGTCGAAGCCACGGAGTCCCTGGTGAGTGTTGGGCGGGGAGAGGTCGGAGCCAGCAGCCAGCGCGGCACTTCCAGATGGACCATCATCTTCGTCAGGCTCTTCCGTGAGCGCTCCAGGCGCGTCATTTCGGTCCTGGGGTCTCCAAGATTCATTCTCGTTGACCTTGGGCAGATTGGAAATGCTGGTCTTGTGCTCCAGAGCCTTGGCACCAATGTCTTCATTGCTGTCCTTAGACAACAAATTTTTGAACCGGCTTTCTGCTCTCCCACTACCGAGGCCAGCTCGTTTCTCACCAGGCGTACCCTGACCAGATCCACCCAGGCCAAAGTTTCCGAAGGAGCCCATTGGAGAGAATCCAGCACTTTGAGGTCCGTTTGCCCAAGGCGACGTAGGAACGCCGAATCCAGCTCCTCCCAGTGGGCCAATTGGATTGCGCTTCACCCCAGAAGGAGTAGTAGCACCTTTCTCCTCGCCTGCAGCATCCTCGGATTTGCCAACATCCTTCAGATCGGTTCTCCTACGAAGAAGTGAAGCTGGTGGCGACGGGGCACGCTGCTCCTCTCGAACAGTCGGAGAAGTGACAGAATTCGGGAAAGGATAGGAATCGCCTGTCTGGCGGCGAGAGCCACGGGCTGTGCTGGGAGATTGCATGCCAAACCCGCCAGGAGAATTGACAGACAGTTTACGACCCAAGACACCGTTAGACTGCTGAGTATCCTTGGTGGTAGTCGGTGGTTTGAGCGGTGTATTGACCGAAGTGGTGAAGAGCTAGTCAAAGTGTCAGTCCAGTGCTGGGTGTTGAAGAAGTATTCCATCTATAGATACCCACCTCTCGTTCTTCGTCGTCCATCTCGGTCAAAGCCAAGGGCTCATAGGTCCCATCGTCGTCCCAGCAGACATCCGGACCAGGAGGTTGCTCTCGGCTAGCATCGTTCCTGCCCCATCCAGCAGCTGGAGCTCCGTTCTGGCCGTTTGGCTGCCAGCCTCCAATGTAGAGATTCTGAAGATCCTCCTGGAGGCTCTCATCCGCGCTCTGCTGCTGTCTGTAAAGGTCGAGAAGCTGATTCTTGGAGTAGCGCGGGTCGCTCACGGTTCCGTTACGGTGTGGCGGGACGTAGCGCGGGGGTTGTGAAGAGACAGCAGGATTGGGGAGGTTCTCGATGTTCTGCGGCGCGGCGGTGGAAGTGTTGACAGCGTTGGAGGTGCGGCGGAAGGTTTGCGTAGCCCCGTTAGGTCTACGCGCCCTAGAAGTCAAGATGGTTAGCACAGATGCTGGTGTCTCGAGTCGTGCGCCGGAGTGGATGCGATGGTGATGGCGATCGCATGGCTAGGAAATGGGCCTTGGATGTGCATGCAGAGGGATAGGTAGACGTACCACTCCGAGCCGGCATCGCGTGGTTGCGCATTTTGCTGATTGCTGCCCGCCGCCGCCGAAGCAAAGGTAGAGGGTGCCATTGTATTGGAAGGTGGTTGGAGGTGAATGACCAGCTCGGGCGATCGAACAGGAGGTCGTGGGTGGGTTTGGTTGGTGGAAGGTCGAAAGAGTCGATGGCGCTGAAATGCGGGAATGGATTGGTTGTGGGTGGTGAGAGTGCGGTGCGTTGTTCAGGACTCGTCAATTGTCGAATGGCGTAAGTCTCCCGGTCGTAGTCGCACGTCCAGCGAAAAGTAGTTACGCGCACGGGCCCATTCCCGCTCGGCTCTTTCCTTGCACGCGATGTCTTGCTGCAAGGAACAGACAGCAACAGCACATGCGATGCTTTGCTGCTGTGTCGTCGAGGCAGCGGAGAAGGAATATCACATTGATATCATATCTTCTTCACTCTGCTTCAGTGCTTTCCCTGAGATCACACGCAAATACGCATCACGTGAAATAGATAGATCGTGTGGCCACCTGTCAAAGCGCGACGCGTCAAGCATCAATCACCAACCACCCCGTCCAATTCACTCACTCAATTTAGCTCTCAGGAGGTAGCACGTATACCACCCCTCAGGCATTGCTGCAGACGCTGTTGACATCCTTGGGTGTGCTACCTCGAATACTGTCACGTGCACTAAGTAGCTCTGGGTGTCCCATCACACTCCCCAAGGACATTCATGTAACACTGCTCAACGACACCCTAGCTGACCATCACATCCATATTGTTTGCTACAGCACCAGCATCCCTAGCCTTTCTCCGCCAAAGACTTCACCCGACAGCCTCCATCCGCACCATGCATCGTTTGCCTCGGAGCAACTTGTCAAGCAAACCATAGCTCATCCGTCTGCCCCGTCCACTGACTACATTCCCCATCCCTCCTCCAGCCGTGACAGTAGCTTGATAAGGCAACCTCTTGTGCCACCAGCTCCGCAACAGGGAAAGCGTGGCAAGGCCATATATTCGGGCTGCGAGACCAGCTGCTGTCTCTTTATTCGACATGTTGCCATACACTCCTCTAGCACGCAAAGCTTGCTTAGAACACACAGCCACTTCTTGTCGATAATCAGCCACGTATCACACGATACATGACGTATAGTCGATGAACCCTATGGACATGGCCATGGTTCTTTCTCCTATGAACAGGCATAGCGTGTACGGTATGATGTTATCACCTTTTACCTCTTTTCGTTAACAAACATGACGGTCCCTCAACACGACGATCGTTCACATAACCACATATAACTCACCACCCCCTCCAACAGGTCTTCCACCCACATCCATGCCCTACCCTCCAGGCCTCATGGGCCCAGGCATCGGCATGCCCATGCATCCCGCGCTCTCGAGCCACGACCCCATGGGAATAGGCATGCTGGCTTCCTCCGCTTTACATCCAATGGGCATAGGCATGGGAATGGGAATGGGAATGGGAATGGGAATGGGTGGTTTCCACCCAGCCATGCTCGGCGGCATGCGCTCGCGCCACAGTCCCTACTACCATCAAACGTACGCCTACGGCCCTGGACGCAGTGGCGCTCGCTACCTGGACCCCTACGATCTGTTGGATGATATCTTTGACGAGGACGTTTATGTGGACGACTACGATGACATTGACGACCCATTGATCATGTGGATGCGGATGGCGAGAGGCGGACGCGGTGGACGCAGAGGGCGGAGGGGACGGTATGGGAGGTATGGCGGAGGCGGGTTGGGATATCATGGCCTGCTGTGAGATGATCGGCAGGAGGAGAAATATTCGTTCCTGACGGCCGTTTTGGGTTCTTGGTTTGCTGCTTCGCTTTGTGGATGACGATTTGGCGTTGGTCGGAGAGGATGTCGGCGTTCTTGGGTCTACGATTCTTGTCTCTCTTTGTGATAGGCTAGAGCGACACGTTCGTTGTTCTTCCTGATGGTCTGCGGCAATCCTCTAGCCTCGATCCAGACAAACATATAACGCGAACATGACGAGCAGAACTACGAGATGGCTGGACCAGATAGCTCACAGCTGCGATCGCTTCAAGATGTACATGATGAATGACAACAGACCCCAGTAAGATCCTAAGGCCACATCACAGGCGAAGCAAGCCTCCCTCATTGCTCGTTCAGAGATAGTGTTTCGGTGGCAAGGCCGGTAGTCTCGAAACCTGCAGTGGAAGACACCAACATGTGAGCGTGTCGGATGCGCATCTTGCTTCTGAAGCATCCCCATGGCGAGAGCTTGTTGCGTGCAAAGAGCATACCGGTCGTTACTATCACAATGATGGCTGAGACATCAGTTGAGCTTCGACGGGATCTCTGTGGCAAGTACATCGAATTTAGCAGCGATGACTGACGGCGCTTGTTCGCCCGTGACTGAAAGTCGACCTTAGCCAATATGATGTCTCAATGGCAGGCAGAGTCTGTCTCACAAAGGTGCATGAAGAAAGTTATTTGCTAGCCTGCAGCCCAAGCGAGGTCAAAGCGAGGTGATGCCTAAGTACGCGAGGCATGGCTGACAATTCTACTTCAAGCGCAACTATGCAAATGTAGAGGACAGATAGCTGAATGGAACGAGGTTTAAAATTTAGCTGGTGATGAGACATTTTCATTTGCGTACTTGATTATGTAATACATGTTACACAAGACATCACTTCGAATAAGGTATTTAGGCCTTAATCTATGGACCACTGCAGCCACATACAGACTGCCGCGGTGAGTAAGAGGTCGTTCCAAAAGGATGAATCTCCTTTTCACCAAAATAGGGCTGCGACAAGGTAGAGAAGGTCGGGCCCAGAGTGTTGGAAAAGTTGGCAAGGAAAACAAGACGAGAGGAGAAGGGGAAGTGAGATGGGACGACGGAGGAGCAGCCTGGAGGCTGAGAGCTGACTGGGCTTGTTACGGCTGTACAGCTATTCGAAGGATGAAAGACGCAGCAGACCGACTACTGTTTTCAACGCCGGACTCCTGAATTGTGGGTATCATGAATTGAATCTCAGGCTTTTGTGCCTTCGAAGCAAGTTATTGCATTGGATCTCGTGTGGCGCGTAATATTTACTCCTCAGGGACTGTGAATTCGTTAGCAACGGTCTTTCGGTGTGCGATTTTCGAGCAAACTCACTCTCAATCTCGCCGGACTTGATGTCGTCGGAGACGCTCTTGGGGGAGCGGCCGTCGATCTGGCAACCGGTGGAGAAGGCAGTGCCGACAATCTCAAGGACAGTACCCTGGAGGGTCTTGGCCATGGACTTGTGGCGCATGGTGCGGCCAATCTCGATGATCTCGTCAAGAGGGATAGACTTGGTGTGCTTGATGTTCTTCTCCTTTTTGCGGTCACGCGGGGGCTCCTTGAGGGCCTTGATGACAAGGGAGGAGGCGGAGGGAACGACAGAGACGGCGGCCTGACGGTTCTTGATGGTCAAGCGGACAGTGACGCGGAGACCCTTCCAGTCGCCAGTGGCCTTGGCGATGTCTTCACCGACCTTCTTGGGCGAAAGACCGAGAGGACCGATCTTGGGCGCAAGGGCGGAAGAGGCACCGACCTCACCTCCGGTGGCACGGAGGTGGATAATCTTCTCCTCGTTGGGATCGAACTTGGGAGCTTTACGATATCATATCAGCATTGTCGCATTGAGGACGTGGAGACGTCCGAGTCTCAGTCTGAGCTGAGTAGCCACGGATCGAAGAGGTGATACTTACGCATGGCTAGGGCGTAAGGTAGTCTACCTTAATCGATTTTTGTTTGTCGGAAGGGTCGTCGGGTGAAAGAGAGGGAGAGTGTGCGACGATGTGAAGTTCTTAAGCAAATTGTCGAATTCCCGCGGTGTTGTGGCCCGCGCGCGGCGCTAGCCGAACGACCAGCAGTCGATGCCTCAGGCGTGCGTGGTGAATCGACGACCTCAGACGCACGGACTCTAAGTATCCTGCAACGTTAGGCTCTCTGACACTTGAGACTCCGGACAGCTTGCAGTAATAAAGTCGCAAGGGTCGGGGGCGTACTTGAAAGTCGCAAACACCACTTCCTTCGTTCCTTTCAACGCCACTTCATAACGCGAAACGTATTCGACTATATACGACCACTTCACACATAGCCACCACCAAGATGGCGCAACCACAACCCCCTCCCGGAGCACAACCTGCCGGGTTCCCGCCCGGTGGAATCCAACTGCAGCCAGGACAACAGCCAAGTCCCGAGCAGATTCGTCAAATCCAGGCCCAAATCGCTGCCGAGGCCGAGAAGGCTGGAATGTCGGTGCCGCAGTTCATCGAGCGACAAAAGGCCATTCACAACGCCAGGATGCAGCAGATGCAGCAACAGGGCGGCCAACCCTCACCTGAACAGATCCAGGCCATACAAGCGCAAATCGCCGCCGAGGCTGAGAAAGCTGGTCTCACCGTGCCACAATTTATTGAACGCCAAAGGGCAGCCCACGCCGCTCAAATGCAGCAACAGCAGCAACAAGGTCAACCTTCGCCCGAACAGGTCCGTGCCATGCAGGCTCAAATTGCAGCTGAAGCAGAGAAAGCTGGCCTCACAGTCCCTGAGTACGTCGAGCGCATCAAGGCTCAGGCTATGCAGCAACAACAGATGCGTCAACAACAGCAGGGAGCGCAGCCTGGCAAGCAGGTGCCGATCGCGCCTGGACCACCCAAGCCTGAGGGTATTGCAGTCGCAAAGTTCTTGAGGAGCCAGGACCTGAAGCTAAGGACATGTATTTTCAACGACCAGAGAAAGGATATGTTCAAGGTCAAGCGCGCGATCAGAGCGCTTCACTCGCCTGCGTATGAGAAGGCCAGGAAAAAGAACCCACTTCTTCCTGAGGTGAAGGACAGAGTCACAGCTGAGAACACCCTCAAACTACTGCCGCTGAGCATGCTCGCACTTCGTGTGTCGAAGATTGATCCCCACGAGGGCCACGGTCATGGTAAGAAGAAGGCAGTGAAGGGTCTGTGGACCGTGAAGGTCGAGCCGCAGCAGGAAGCGCAGGACGACTACCACTACGTCTTCCTTTACGAAGGTTCGCAGTGGAAGAACAAGCTCTACGCCGCTGGAGCTCTTGGTCTGATTCTCGCCGTCGTCTTCTTCCCTCTCTGGCCCTACCACCTCCGTCTCGGTGTTTGGTACCTTTCCATGGGTATGCTCGGTCTGCTTGGTCTCTTCTTCGCAATGGCAATCTTCCGTCTAATTCTCTTCCTCGTCACCATGTTTGTTGCCGCACCTGGATTCTGGCTCTACCCCAACCTCTTTGAGGATGTTGGATTCTTCGACTCTTTCAAGCCTTTGTGGGCATGGCACGAGGATGAGTTGACAATCAAGAAGCGCAAGAAGGAGGAGAGGCAGAAGAAGAGGGCTAAGCGTGAGGCCAAGGCGAACGGCACCTTCAAGAAGACTGAAACTCCCAAGAAGGCTGTCCAAGCTGAGACCGAAGTCACCCCGCCTTCATCAAGTGGAAGCGCAAGTGGAGCACCAGTGGCTCAGACACAAGAGGCCGCCTCTACAACTGGTGCTGAAGCTACATCCAACAACGTGCAACAGCGCAACCTCGGCGCCAGGGTGGAGGAGGTCGAGGACGAGTAGGCTTCACGGATACACGGGTAACGGCGTTGTCAGTTTTGTGGTCGATTTAGCGAAAAAGGCACGTGTACACCTAGCATGCAAAAGCTTTGCGTTGCTGGACCTCGCACTGCAGGAGCGAATGGCGTTGTCGATTAATGCAATCACGTTGATGTTCTCCTTTCGAGTTCAAGTTCACATGTTCTCACGATTCGGAACAGTAATCAGATGTTTGGTATCTCCACGACCGCTGTGCAAACGGTGCATTATTGTCATTTCGGTCAGTGGATGGAGGTAAAGTAGCGAAGAGCTAACGCGATCTTTATGATGGGTATTTGTAATGAAGTCGAATTTCTGGTCTGCGATGTAGCCCCAACCCTAACCCCGATTGCTTGTCCTGGCACACTTCGGAAGAGGAACTAGAATAATATAAATGCGCAATATAGCGAATAGAATATGGTAGGTTACAGTTCAGCCAGGTTGAATAGGATAGTTGCATGAACCTTTCTGTTTTGGGGCTTGACTGCTGTTCGCGTTGCAATTTCATGTAAAAGAGTACGAAGCCTAAATGAAGCTTTGGTAGGAGTGAACGGCTCAATTGACCTCACATATCCACTCTGTATCTTGCTACGAGACGACTACACGCAGTTAGCTGAGGCAGCGTGATCTGATAATAAAGAAACGGTCATATATACACGATTCAGAACAATACTAATCGGTCCTAGGGACGTGAGTAAGCTGTTCGAACTGCACAAGCTGTCTCGCGGTCTAGGTTCAAACTCCGCACTGGCATCTTAGCGGTAAGAGTGAGCATATGTTCCATCTGCGCATAACGACAACAGCATATTGAACACCCAACGAAACGTACAACTTGTATAATATGTCAATATAGAAGACTAACATATAATAGCCTGTAGGTCGATGATGACAGTGCACTATAGGTTGTTAGAAAATGCGAGCATAGCTTAGGAACTTTGAGGCTAGTCCGCGAGGCCATGCGCATTATGTTAAATGGCGAGCATTGACACAGACCAACCACTGGCAGTCTTCTTACAGCTTACGATCGAGGTCTACTTTGTTCGACACGTCCATTTGAGTAGGCTTCAATTACTCATAGATATTTGCTTAGTGGACAGAACATCGAACTGAGTTGATGACCAAAAAGCTCGTACTATGCTGGCCAGCTTGTGTGATGGGCAGGTTTCGTGAGTGCACGAAACCCTAAGTGGTGACTAAAAGTGAATACTGAAGAAGACAAGTCTGTTGTTTACCCGACACATGGTCTTATTTTAATTGATTGATGCGGCTCTGCGGATCGCATCGTCATCGGAAGGTCTCCACATAGCTAAAGCACTTCCATGCGCTGATCCTACAACCGTGGAAGCCTGCTCGCGTGGCACAGCCTCAAACGGAGCCAACTCAAGTTAAGCCACCTCCATACCGACTCAATCACCCAGACACACATTTGCAAGTCGCAATAGCGACGCACCGCACCACCGCGCCGCCATGCCAGAAATGGCCCAGCGCAGCGAGTCGCTTCCCAGCAACAGCATGCGCCACTCGTCCGCCGCCGCCGCCGTTGTCGAAGACGACGACACTGAGCGCGACCCGCACATTCCCGGCTCCATCCCTCCATGGGTACACATATCCTCCTCGGAAGACGACACACTTATCCCCCCGCCCGTACGACCAAACACGCGACATTACAAGCCACCGCCTTCTCACTACAAGCCGGGACGAAAATGGGACACCATACGAACCGCCGAACCCCCGCTTATGAGCGCGCCTATTGCCGACCACCAGACTCGATGGCTGCCATTCATGCAGAGCGGACCTCACCCACCATGGCACGAGCAAGGGGCACGACTGATGAGCCCGGAGTGGATGGAGGATAACGTCCCCATCACTGTCCGGGGCTGGGAAGAGGAGGACGAAGCGCTGGCTGACAAGCAGGAAGAATTGAAAGGATTTTGGTTGCTGAGTCCCGAAAAACGAGAAAGAACAGTACGGCTTTTCTGGGTAAGTTCTTTCCATTACAAATCTCCTACGGACAAGCATTTTTCACATGCTTGATTCCTTTGCGTCGCTGCAAGCATAGGCGTGTTCCTGGCGGCCGCGCTTAATGCCGGACCATCCGATCGACGGCCACGCTCACGCGCTGCAAGTCGCGTGGATGTGGAGCTCTTGGCAGACAAGTGTCATAAACCCACATTGGCGCCAGACCATCATCGAATCAGCCGCTTTAGCTCACCTGGGAGAGCGCCAGACTGAAGTTCACTTCATGTCAAGCATTCAATGCGATTTCTGGAGGTACTGTGTTCGATCCACAGAAGCGGCATCGATCGTTATATTTTGCTTTCTTTTGCTCTTCTGCTCCTTGCAGTATGCCTGTGTTTTGGCACACTATTGAGTGTGGCTTTGCCAATTTTTATTTTTGGTTTATCATGCATACTTTTGACCGACTTGCTGACACAATCAACAGAGGCTGCTGTTAAAGAACCCCTTCATACCATTGATCTTCCGGATCTTTGTTCTGGCCTTTTCTGGTGCATCTCTAGGTATCTCAGCGAGAATGTTTGAGAAAATCCAGGCGGTCAATACAGACAACGACCCCGACAATCAATGCGCGCCTCGAGCATCAACATACATGGCCATTGTCGTAGGCTGTGTAGCAATCCCATACACTCTCTATGTCACGTGGGATGAGTACATGAGCAAACCGTACGTCCAGTTCCATAATCCCTTAGTGCTCACCACATCGCTGACCACACATTTCTCAGACTCGGCCTACGATCTGCTGTCGCCAAAACCTCACTCCTTCTCTGCGATCTTTACTTCATCGTGTTCTCCGCCTCGAACCTTTCGCTTGCCTTTGATGCCCTCTTCGACCGTCGCTGGGCATGCTACGAAAACCACTCCACGCCAGTTGGCTCCGAACAGTTCCGTATACCAGCCACATGTCCCGACAACCCAAGTATTTGCTACCGGCAAAAGGCCCTGGGCGGCGTCTTGTTCATCAGTCTCGTTGCGTGGTTGTCCACTTTCAGCATCTCAGTTATGAGAGTCGTGGAGAAGCTACGGTAGGACTGTTGCGATTCTGTTTCATAACGACCTTTTTTTCTTTTCGGCTTTTGTGCTGCTGGTTTACGTTGGTTGATTTCTTTTGATTTCTTTTGATGTTGGACAACCAGCTGCATGGAGGAAACGGGAAACATCATTGCATTGCGTCGGCGCTCTTGGGTCTATGGGAGTCTGTTTTCTTGTTTCTGGTATTTTTGGGCAGCGGGAAAGAAAAAAACAGGGCTGGCGATACCCAGGGTGGGATCTTCTTTTGTCTCGTTTCTTCTTGTCTTTAGCGAAGGGAAGCTGCTGGTAGGGCCCGAAAGCTGTATGTGTACATAGTGTTTGCAACCTCACGAAGTGAAGTATAATCTAAATCAGACCCAAACAACCGAACAACAATCATGACATGAATATTGCAAAAGGCTACCTATACCAAAAGTACGGATATATATTTTGCGCATATGCGTTCACTCATCCTTTGCAGCGCGCGACACTTCCTCTGCCGCAGCGATGACCTCAGGCGACATCTCGGGCTGACCACCAGGGTTGTGGCCCGGATAGGTCTGCTCGACGAGTTGAGAGAGGAAGCCTGGCTTCTCGTCGAGGATCAGCGAGGAGATTAGGATGCTACGGCCGACTGCGTCTGTCCATTGGGGTGTGATGTTCTGGAGAGTAGGGTCGGTGTTGGCGGCGTAGCTCTGGAGCGTAGTTGTTAGTGGCGGGATGTGGCGTTTTGAGGCCAATTCATGTGTGGAAACCGGCTCTTCTGGGATTATGCATGTCGTGTCTTTTTCAAAAGACCATGGCAAGTGAGTGTCCTCCACCCACCGCAACCAGAAAAGCAATCCAAATCTCTTTTTGCAGGTCATAAAGGCTATGGCAACGACAAAAAGAACGCATGTCAACAATAAAAATTCATGAAAGCGCCTACAAGAATCCTCCCCACAAAATCCCACGCAAAGCACTGCGCATTCTTGTCCTTCGCAGGCGTCATGTACATTTGCTGGTTGTTGCGCTGCATGGCCTCGTGCTCGCCGAGAGCCTTGATCAGAGCCAACAGCGAGTTGACCAGACGCGTCCACTTCGCGCTGACACTCGGGTCGGTGGGCAGAGGTGCGATGGCCAGGTAGCTGGCTGTGAACTCGGCGCGGGTGGAAGTGTTGGGGTTGAGCGACATAGTTGTAGACTTGTGTTGTTTTTGGGTATGTTGCGAGAAACGATCGTTTTGTTTGAGATTCTACAGAGCAAAGGACGCGTCGATAGTGAACCCGCGGTGCGTGGCAGTGACAAGATGTGATGAAGTCAGAGGTGTGGGCCGTGATCTGCAACAATTTGATCGAATGTGTTGTGATGATGCACAAAGGTCTTTTCTGCATCTTTGTTGCCATGTCGTGATCAAACGGTATCACTCATTCAGATCTCTTCTACAAGCCAACGTCGATTAAAGACTCATGGAAAAGCATTACAAAACGAAATCGATCTATTCAGTCTACTGCATGTACCTGTCAATAAGCCAACACCCTCCTATCATTCGTAAAAGATAAAACAGTGAGAGCAAAAAGCGAATCAACATCGTCATCATGCAAATACTTCGCTATGCTTCAATCATTCAATGTTCATAAAAGACCCAAAGTGCCCACTTTTGTGTTCGTGCATTCCCTTTCTTTCTCTAAGACTGCTCCTCGCCCTCAGGAGCGTCCTTCATCTCCTCGTCGGGCTTCTGAGCGGCCTCCTGTGCAGCGCGCTGGTCGGCCATCTTCTTTGCGGCCTCGGCGGCAGCCTTAGCCTCAAGGTCGGCCTGTCTCTTCTCCTCCTCGAGCTGGCGCTGCTTCTCAGCCTCGGCCTCAGCCTTGGCGCGGCGCTCGTCCTCTTCCTGCTGGCGGCGCTCGTTGAAGCGCTGGATGACAGAGGCGGCAACGCTGCGGAGCTCCTCGTGCTTGCTGATGTACTGGGCCTTGGTGGCGTCCTCGCCGTCCTCGTAAAGCCAGTCCTATTGAAATTGTTAGCATTTGATTCACAAGGCAGACAGGGTATGAAAAAGCTTACCTCGAGAGACTCGCACTTGGCCTTGATCTTCTCTTTCTCCTCCTCACTGGCGAACTCGGCGTAACCGTTCTGCTCGTACGGCTCATCAACCTTGTTACGGAGGGAGTAGATGTCACCCTCGAGTTCGTTCTTCTTGTCTTCGGTCTCAGCAACGAGCTTGTCCTCGCTCTGCATGTTACCCTCCTGCTCGAAGTACTGCTCACGCAACTCGGTGCTGAGAGACGCGGTGCCGGCGGAGATGGGCAGGTCACCCTTGCGGACCTGCTTCTTGACCTTGCGGGTCTTGGGTGCCTTGTCGTCGGCCTCGGCATCCTTGTCTTCGGGGATGGGCTCCTCGATCTCCTGGTCCTCGACGTAGTAACCCTGCTCGATGTTGAGCACACCGTGGAGGTTAAGACGGGCCTTAAGCTTGCAGATCATGAAGTCGCCCTTCTCGTCAGGCTTGACGTTCTTGACGCTGAAGCGACCAATCCAGGGGTTGATCTTGCCGGGGAGAGACTCGGGCTTAGCGTACTTGGCCTCGAGGTCGAAAGGCTGCTTGCGGTAGAAAGTCAGGATCTTGGTAGAGGGCAGGGCGTTGCCCTTGTTAAAGACAGTGAGCGAGGTGTCCTCATCGGGGATCTCGGCAGATTTCTCCCAGGTGAACTCGATAGGGTGGTGGACGATGTCCTGGATGCTGAAGTCGCGAACGCGGAAGACAGGGGAAAGGATGGCGCAGCAGAATGCGCAGCCACGGGCAACAGCCTCGTCGGCGTTGAGAGTGTAGGAGAGGGTCTTGCCGGCGAAGAGGTCGCCAATGGCCTTCTTGAGGGCGGGAACACGCGAGGCACCACCAACAAGCTCAATGACATCGATGTCCTCGGCCTTGAGCTTGGCGTCGGCAAGAGCCTGCTCAACGGGGGCGGTGGCCTTGGCGAGAAGAGGAGCGACAAGCTCCTCAAGCTCCTCGCGCTTCAAGAATCCGGAAACGTCAATGTCGTTCATGACCATCTCGACGTTGATGGGGGCAGAGGCGTTGGCGGACAAGACCTTCTTCAGCTTCTCAACGGCGGCCTGGACACGAACGCGAGCCTTGTCGTTGGAGTAGATGTCAATCTTGTGCTTGTCTTGCCAGATCTTGCGGAAGTGGTCCATGATGGCCTGGTCGAAGTTGCGGCCACCGAAGTGCCTGTCGGAGGCGGTGCCAACAACCTTGAGCTCGCCCTTCTTGAACTCGGCGATGGTAGCGGTGTAGTTGCTGTGGCCAACGTCGATGAATGCGACTCTCCTGGGCTTCTCCTCAGCGCTGGGAAGGTCAAGCTTGGTGATACCCCAACCGAGAGCGGCGGCGGTAGTCTCGTTGATCAAACGGAGGGTCTTGACGCCAGCAATCTCAGCGGCGTCAAGGATGCTCCTCCTCTGTGCATCGGTGTACCAGGCAGGGCAAGACAGAACCAAGTCGTTGACGGGGAGCCTGAGCTCAGCGGAAGCGGTCTGCTTGGCCCTCACGAGGAACATGGCAATAAGCTGTGTCGCGGTGAAATCCTGCTCCTTGCCCTGGAACTTGACGCGCGCGCCAATCTGGCCATCCTTCTCGATCAAAGGCACTGACATGAATTGCTTCTCGATCTCGACATCGGGGTCGTTTAATGAGCGGCCGGCGAGGCGGGACAGCGAGCCGACGGTGTTCTTGAGGTTGGAGACCTCGAGTGACTTTGCGGCCTCACCGAGGAATCTGCATTTGGGGCCGAAACCGACGAGGGCACTGTGTGATTGAATGTCAGCATGGAGTTCGCGCCGTACCTGATCGACAGTTGTGCATAAAAAGCCTGAATTTTGACTTACGGTGTAGCGCGGTTCGAGACCTCGTTGGCGATAACATCAACACCCTTGTTGCGGGCGACAGCCTGTATACTAGTATCAGCGCATGTTCTTCCTCCGACGCAGCTCTTTCTGGGTATGCCTTACAATCACCGCATTCTGGGTACCGAAATCTAGACCGACGACCGACATGATGTGTGAGAGATCGCGCTACTGATTGCGCAGTGAAGAGGGTGGGTTTGTGGTGTTGTAGAGGTGGTTTTGAGGTTGGTGGAGAGTTTGTGGCGGTAGTGAGGTGTCGGTGACTATTTTTCGTGGAAGTTTGGCGGGGCGAGAGATTCAACGACAGTGACGAAACCTTGGGAGTGGTGGGTGCTCGGGTTGTTAGCTAACAACCTAACGTTTTGAACGAATCTTCTCGCAAAGTCCTGCAACTTCCGACCCTGGCGAAATACTAGCCAATCACGCCTCTGTGCCTTCAACACAAGGCTGTGCGCTATCCTGCATTCACCATGTTCACACGTAGTGAGGCATGCGTGCATCTATGTGCAATGTGCCGAGTGTGCCTCTGTCGAGGGTGACTAGGGCATTTTGACTGTCGCAATATTGCATTCTCCCATGTCAGGTGCATGTGCCCTCTGTTGGCCGTCAATTCCAGCCTTGCCTTTGCCAAAATATTGCGTTGGGTGCTTACCGCGCTACTTGCATGATCCACTGTTTGCATGGCGCTTAAAACTCATACTTGCGAGGGCAGTCTCTGTCACAAATTGATGTCGAAGTGCTATCTTGCGAGAGAGTGCTGAGTCTCTTACGGCATCTTGGCGCATACCAGTGCCGACATGCTCATGTGAGGATATACCTGACTACTGAGACTTCATTTCACATGCGATAAACCCACGAGACGGTTGAAAGCAAAGAGCAATATGACCAAGTTACTAGGCAGAGGGATGTGGTGAGGTCGATATATGCTTAGGCTGTGCAAGAGAAGGAAGGAGCGACCTTGGGATGAGACTTTGGCCAGTGATCGCATCGCATCGCACCAGAGACTTTTAACAAGTCTCAGCAACTGATTCCCAATCTTAAAACAATTATAACCGATACGGCATTGAGACAATCAGCGTTGCTCCTCTTGCTGAAGACTGCCCTCACGCCATTAGCGACGGACTAGCATCACCTCGACCGTCCTCTTGCGACCATCGACGGTTACATGCTCACAAACCAGGATGCATTGAGGCGAAGTCCTCGATCGGTTGATCACATCCCAGCCCAGAGATTATTTTGCAAACATAGACAACAGCACATCATACCGGAGCGCTTGCCAGCATGAAGCGCTTGATCACATGGACTGTCTCTCTGAATGCCCCTTTCAAAACGCTACAGAGCACCACCGGCTTGAAGATCTCAAGCAGATGTGATAGGCCAGATGAACCACTTTTAATACTTTCGCTATTGAATACGACTGGAAATACTCTGCTCGACCACTCACTCAACCTTTTCCTATAGTCTGCTCACGGCCAGGTTTAACGTCTGGATGGCAAAGAAGTTCGTCACAAGATCACACAGTTCTTGCAGGGCACAGTTGTGACCTGGCCTACGCACGGTCATGACGATTATATCGAGGGTACTGTTCGTAGCAGTAAAGCCATCAAAGATGATTCGACCTAATTTGGAACCAAAAGCCAGTGAAGAGGCATAACACTTGATCGTCTTAATAAGAACCCCCGAAAATCCACGTCGATAGTATGCATCAAACGTCGATCGTCTTGCTCACTACGTTCATCATCCCGGTGAAGCTATTGACCGTCAAGGTCTGCGATATACGCCAATGCCTATCAGGATGACTTCACTTACGTCTGCACCATGCCTTCGAATCTTCAACGTTTTCTCAACTCCACGGTCACAACTGCTCGGCAAAACAAGGTCATCCTTTCCTGACGCAAGATGAGGCATTCTGAAGTACCCCGCACTTATCCTCACCGTCCCTTGATCGATGATCCGACCCAAAAAGTGCAAAAATGTAATCTGTTACAAACCCCCGGAATCGAAC
>LJJI01000400.1:0-11882 GCA_001553865.1 Cladosporium sp. BSL10
CTTCGATGAATGAACCGACTTTAGTAGCCTCAAGAACTCTCAACTGCCGCTCGGACACTCTAAATATTGCTGAAGATTCTATATGTGAGCAGTCTCTCACTTGGTGCTATTTGCGCTCAAAAAAAAATCAATGGCAAAGATGGCAACATCGCATGGCTTTGGTTATCGCCTGGGCAGATTGATATGGCGCGCCGCCAACATCCAGGTGTTGTTGCACTCCGCCACAATACACAGAAGTACCGCAGCATGGCGGCGCTTGTGTGACGCGACTGGCTGAAAAGTGACGGCAGAACTGACGAGAAGATGGGATCGGCTGCAGCGGCGCGTTTTTGGTCTGCCTGGTCGTTAGCCGCTGAAGCGAGCGCCGGAGCACGATGCTTTCATGGTCTTAAATCTGGCAACTTCACTCCGCCACTTTTTGATCTGTACACACATCGAGGTGGCTGGGCTTGGAGCGCGTTGTGCCTGGTCGAAGATGTGACGACGGTCCCGGCAGCTAGATAGAAAGAAGGCGACGTTGTCACTGTACAATTTCTGATTTGCATTGGCAAGCCACGCGTTGGTGCACTGTTGCGAACGAGTCGATTCATACCAGAATGTCTCACGAAGGCATCACCTTGTAGGGGTAGTCAGTCGAGCGCTCGCAGGATGCAGCACACTCAAGAGACAGCCACGCATTGCCCGCCCACCGTGTATGGCAGTTTAGCCACCACAAAACGTTGCCACCTCCCTCTGCACACGATGAGGAGACGGCCATGACTCAGCAAAGAGAACGCATGGTCTACAGTACCCACACTCCACGAGAGAAGCATCTCAATTGGGGCCGGCGCAGATGCTCTCCATGCTTCTTTCCCGTCAGTAAAGCACTCGACATGCATCTGCTCGGTCAAAAAGCGTGAAGCAAGGGTTAGGGCTGGGGTAAGATCGGAGCAGGTAATGGCTGATCTTGCCATGAGTATTATCACTCTGCCGCGGAATTAGAACAGTAGAACTTGGGATCTTCCTCGTCTCCGCAATTGAGCTATGTTGTTCAAACAATCATGGTGAATGGACGTCTCCTGCTCCAAAGTTTGCCCGAGCGCGTCACGAAAAAAGTTGAAAGTAACAATCGGTGGAAGACGACCCCAAATCAACGTTACCACCTACGATTTGCCACAAGATTTACATTGCTCGCAGAACACTCGCAAAGCAAGACATAGCCACGTGACGGGGCATACAAGCACTTGGCCGGACTTGCAAGAGTATACCTGTCACATCCGGTCATGCAACCTCAGTACTTGACGTGACCAATAAGCAACTCCAATATCCAACATCTGAAAGCCACTTTCCGAATGCGGCGACGAAGTGAGTCATATGGAAGAAGTAAGAACGATCGTACTGGCGTCAAGCATGAATGATTGTACACATCACGAGTACAAATAATAACACGACTCCAGGACGACACGATCACTCCACATCTGCCAGTCGAGTGTCGTCCTTCGCGTCTGCAGAAGTCTCAATGCTGCCAGCTTTCAATCACCAAGCGGATAGCCAATTTTCCTCAGAAAGTCCCGCGAAACCATTGTGGCCTTCTCTTCGACTTTCATCCTGTCAGCCTCTGGGTCTTCTGCACAACTGTCCAGTACCTGCTTCATTCCCCATTCATGGCGCATACGATAGTAGACGCTGTTCAGACCGTCTCTGGTCCGAAGACTGAAGAACTCTCTGAACAGCTCTCCAAGTTCTTCCCAAGATTTCTTCGCGATGATCCTATAGTACATGATGAAGAATTTCTGCTCTTGGCTATACGAAGGCCGAGCAGGTCGCGGTACTCTTCGTACTGGCTCGATGACTCTAGAAATGTCGAAGCGAGGTTCGGTGGGTATCATCGGTACCTTGGGGGATTTCGTCGTACTGAATACGCAGGAGTCTTTATCATCCTCAAGCGACAAAACAGGTATGCTGACTTTGGTGATGTGTACGTTACTCCCACTGGGATGACCTCCATCCCAATTGCCTGATAGTGCAACTCCAGAGAAAGCCTTAGACTCCCGAACATGTGCAAGACCTGTGCCACAAGAGCGCGTCACGTGGCTATGGGTGTCGCCGGGCTTCAATGATGGCAGAAAAACAGATGTCCATGATTTTTGACGAAATCGAGGATGAGCCAGCGCAGAGGTGAACAGCGTGCCGCTCGACGACTTCGTTTGCGCGTAGTGCCCAGTGCGATTGATTGTGTGGGTTACAAACGCCGTCTTCCTGCTTTCGTGTCGGCGTTGAGCCTCAGATGGCTGTGGTAGCCTGCAAAGCCTGCGGAACTCTTGCGCACCATCCATCATGCGAGCACTTATGCATTCGTTCGATTTCTGTTGGCTGTAAAGAGCAGTACGCACGTAAGATGCGGTAGGGGAGATAGACAGAAAAGTGGCGGTGACGGGGAGCCGCGTGAGGATCTGTTATGTATGTTGACGAGCTCCACAGTGTCCTTCGCAAACGAGACAGAGTGGTTCTGGTGCAATCCAGTACCACAAACATGCCACAACGCATGTGAGGCTTGACGGATGAGGTGCCGCAACGTCGCTAGCGCGCGCCTCGTTTCCATGTTGAGACGGCTGCACAAGAGGGGACCGCAGTAAATTTATGTTGCTGCACCGCACGGCACAGCACGCAGACCTGTTGTGCTGAATTGCAATTGCGCGCCTTGATAGGTGCTTGCCACCTTGCACCGCCGCTCGCGTACCGACCGCTTAAGCTCGCTCCCCAGCGTCGCCAGCAGGAGTGTGATAAGTTACACAGCGTGCAACGCAGATCGTCCTCTGCAGGATGCATGCAACACTGATCATCGGATCAACAGCTTTTCAATGGGTCACAAATGTGTTACTGTATCCGACCCTGACGTGGCGGAAGCTGCAGCGCAGCGGTCGTTGACACCGAAGCCCATCTGCCCGCACGGGACGCGAGCATGGGAAACTGCTTACCAAGCACATCCAGATACTCTATCGCTCAGTACACAATGGATGTCAACTCAGCGATGAGATGTAATGCACACATTTGCCGGATCGCTGTATCTCCAACCCTCCACCACGTTCGGACCCAATCTACTTCTTGCGTCAAACCTTCACATTCGAAGGGCGCAAGACGGAAGAGGCTTGCGCTTTGACATTGTTGTCTTACACAATGACAGGTATTTCCTTCTCACCCAGTACGACCAAAAACACTTTAACATTTCAAATGACATATACGAACCGATTCCCACATTTTTGACCAGTTTTCACCGTTGTGCGATGACATTGTCGGCAGTGTCAAGATGGAAAGAGTACATCTGTGAGGATCCCAGCATAGAAGTCCCATACACACCAAAAGAAGAACGCACAAGGCGCAAGTCTCCGATTTCGAAATGACGACATTCCAGGTTTGTGGCGCGGTCCCGTGCAAGGACAACGATACGGCCTCCGCACCACGTTGACGTATTGATATCTTAAACCGCGCCCTTGTAAGCCTTCCTCTAATTAACGCAATCTCTTCAATCCCCTGCTCTTGATTGGAACCACAAATCTCTCGCCCAATATCATTGCTGAGGAACCCGGTCTCTTGTTCTCTCGATCAAGCTGACTTTGCAAAGTGCAATATGGCACCCTTGGTCAATCTTTGTTGCTTCAAACTGTGGACGCGTAATTTGCAGCTTACTGTCGATTTCTCAGCATTCGACCATAGCACAGTGAAGGTTCAAGACCAGCAAACTTACGGCATGCTTCTGTAACGTCTGTCTCGTGGCACACGGTCTTCAGGCAAGGCGACGTCGTGCACTCTTTGTATGTTCCAGCCACGTACGCAAAGCACTCGCATGCGTACCTGAAAGCCTCGACTTCGCACATCGTTGAGCTCTCTGTACATGGACTCGGTATACCGCCTCCTCTTATGCCTTAAACCGCTGCAGAATCGGATACGACAGTGTATACCTCCTTCTGTCGACCTTGCCGAGGATGATCTTTTGACGAAGCTACTTTAGGTATGTGCTTGTAAGGACTCAGATATTCGAAGACAAGGTCCGTTGCTCATGAGAATGCTCTATACATTCCGCTCATATAACTCGAACAATTTTTGACGTATCATTGTCCTCTAGAGGTGGTACATAAGAAGCGTGATATGATCTCCGCCTACACAAAATACTTACATGACGATCTAGCGCGATTGAGCGGGCTCCATAATGCAAGCAAAATTGTGGAATACCGAAACAAACGCTCGTGACGAGAGTACTAAGCCGAGCGTCTTCGCATCTGGCATCTACCTTTCTAACATGACGCGGACATGGACGAATGAGGTTTCTGCATCCGTGAATTGCAGTTCTACTGGTGATGCAACTATAATGTGCTTGGAGACGAAGTGAAATGTCTTCTTCAGACCAAGGATGAAGCACCAATTCAAGGTCCACTACGGGGCAAAGAGATTCATTGGCCGAATACTTATGGCATAACCACAAATTAAGACGAACGCCCTGTTCAGCCTGAGTCAGTCCTGTTACTGCGTTGAACGGCAAGCTGCCTTCAATTGCCACCAGATACCCCTGCGTATAAGTTCAATGTACTGTGAATTCATCGCTAGGTCACCCGAGGGGTCGGGAGAAGCACACTGAGCTTACCCTCGATCCAAGCTTACATCCAATCAAAGAGGATGCAGAGGCTGGCCGTCTCTTGCTGATTGCATCACAAATCTCTGCAGAAGGGTAGTATCCATTGGCTGTGACACTAGCCGATCTCGATCTGCGGGCATGTACCATCACAAGACTGATCTAGTAAGGATTGCATATCGGCCGATGATCACTTTCGAGAAGAGAGGTCTACACATGTGACAAGAGGTAGAACAAAGGTTCTCGCTGGTGAATGGCTGGGACTACTAGCATGCACTAACTGTATGTAGGTTGGGAAATTTCCCAGAGCCTTTTCCAGGTGCCACCAGGCTCTCCCACAGTACTACCTCCCTCTTCGCATCACATCTTCACCATGAACAGTGTAAGCTTAGTGGACGACTTTAGGGGTTCCAAAGATGACTATATCAAATACCTGGAGGAAATCGTAAAATCTCTCCGTCGACACCATCAGAATTGCGAATTGTCAAGCGCAGAACGGTCTACATCGACAATAAACTCCAGTCTTGAGGTTGGTGGAGCGGGCACACGAAAACGACACCGAGACTTTGAGGTCATCCAGTTCGATGGCTATCATGATCCCCGTGGTATCCACCTGGCTCCGCCAGCGAAGCGTTTGCAGCGATGGCAGGCAGCTGCGAAAGTGCTGATTGAGAACACACCCAAAGCCAAAGATTGGGTTAAGGTACTGAAAGAAAAAGGTATCTACGATATCATGAACAGTGGCGGAGTTGTCAAGTTTCTCTTGGACACAAGCTACGACCCTTCCACCGTGACGAGGCCTACAGTCACTGAGACAAACCCTCTACTTCGCATCCGTGAGTACGCCAGGGCCACCGCTCAACGCATTTCTGCTGCTTCCAGGGCATTAGTGTTGGCCAATTTCCAAAAATTCTTGGTCCTTTGTGCTTGCGCTGTTCTCAAAGAGACTGGAGTCCCGGAGCAAGATGTACTCGACATCATTCGGTTGTGTAATGGGCAAACAACAGCTGCTCATTGCTGGCGAATGCTTGGAGTGGTTGTCTACTTGAATAAGCTCATAGAGAAACTCTCGCAGAATGGCTGGGGCCATCGGGCTGGTGAACTCCTACTATTGTGTCAGTACCAGCTCACAGATTAAGTACCACGAATGAGACATGAGCTAATATTAGAAGGGAACCGCGCTCCTTCATTCTTCTACCACCTCTCAACATCCCCCCAAGTGAGCATCGAACATCTGCACAGCGAGCTATGCAAATTGGAGCTCACGATGGACGTCGGAAACGAAAGCACTGGCCCAACAATAAACGTACCAGTCCTCACGAGAATCATTCTAGGAAATGGTGTTCAGTAAGTTTACAACAATATGTGAGGTCACTCTGTGGGCACCGCTGAAAGTTTTCAGTATCGCACGCGTTGGCGATATCTTGGGCTATGAGTCGTTCGGCGTGCCTAGTTCCCACGTGAATCCGTGGCGCTACATTGAACAGTTTCCTGGCAGCGTGAGAGAAAACTGACTTGGTTGATGCGTCACTGTTACCATGTCTCTTGGTCTATATGTTTATCCAGATCAGTAGAGCCAGACCACCACCTGTGGGAGGCAGCAAGATGTGAGATTTCCCATCCATGCAGACATCTTTCCCTTGTGGAAGTTCGAGGAAGAACCCATTTCGTGGGCTGAGATCTTCTAGAGCGATGCACACTACCGTCTGCGGTCTGTCATCCATGCCCGGGCCCTCCGGCAGATCTTCCCAATCTGTTGCCGGAAGTTGCTTTAGTCTGCATGTCACCCATCCCAATACCAAGTCTGATGACGCAGCTTTAATGGAGCGGTGAACGTGTGTAGCAGCGCGATGGATGTTGGCCTCAGCCTGAAGAAGGATATCAGTCTGACGTGGGGTTTGGAGGCTAGTGTTGCTCCTCACCTGGGCCCAGAGGTCGGCGATTCTACCACCCCTTCTATGCAAATCTCCATTCTCTAATGTTTCGTACCAGAAGCGTATGTGCTTCCTCTGCAAAAAAAAAGAGATCGGCGTAGCATCTTGTGCTAGCTCCAAATGGTCTGCTAGCACACCTGGGTTGATGCCTTGGCCAATCGCATCCGAATGGTTGTTGGCTTGGTTTTCAATAAGTTCCGTGCTGAATTTCATTGGCAATCGCAGAAATATCGATGCACTGAAGTGGTGGTGGACTAGATTGGTACTGTGAAGACCGTCTTCCGGTTTATGTTGTGCAGGGTGATGACGCAAATCAACCTCAGCACCCTCCCTGGCAGCCTTGGCGGAAGCCGATAGTGGGGCTTGCTTTCCTTCATGTTGCTCCAACACCATCTGATCTGGCCGGCCATATCCTTGACGACAAAGATGGCATATGCAACCTTCACCAGTCTACAGTCCCGATACAACTCAATGCGTCCCCTTAGCCGCCAGTTGCCTGGCCTGCGCGAGTCGCAACCAGACGGCATCGGTCCGACTATTGCGCGAATATTTGTCAAGCACCAGATGCATCGAGATTACCATCTAGTCGTCCTTCACCGCCACCATATTCTTCCTACAGGCTATGCGATGGTATATCAGCGTGAAGGGCCGGATGAATACACATGCAGCATGCAAGTCGTTGAGCTGGAGAAGACATTTCCCTCTTCATACCACCTGAGCGACGGTCGCTTTGTTCCTTTCGAGTTCTCTCTGGCCGAGCCACGAATTGAACCAAGTGACGGCTTCCTCTCGGAACTTTCTGATATCCTCCACGAGCATGGACTGGATCAGGAGGTTGGGATCACAAAGGCACTACCGCCGGAGCATTTGTGGAAAGAAGAATTATGTGAGACTGGCATGATCTGTACTAGAACTAGTGCAGAAGATAAGATGAGTGTCGAAAACTGTGTTATCACTCAATGGGCGTTCCAAGAAACCAGCTGTGGCCTGGAGATCACAGCAGTAAGGGCATGCGAAGAGACTCCAGCAGGACACAGAAGGATAGGGAACGTGTGAATAGAACAATGGAAGTTCTTCAACCTTAGTGTTGTTAGTATTTGCTACAGCAGCACGAATGGCACGAGCCCATACGACTTGATGGTCGAGAATGCTAGCCAAAATCGTGGAGAACTCTTGATCTACGGCGTAACTGGCACCCTGACTACCAGTATGCATGAAATTTTCATGGACGGATATGAAGATATTTTTGTGCGGCTCATGGCAGACAGCACAACGCCGGTCAGAGATCTACTTGTTGCCGCAATGTCGTTCACTAAGCTTTTGACGAACAGGCAATATCTGCCTAGTTCCGAGTTGTAATCGATCGGATTGAAAATAGCTCGGATCGACTTCTGCTTGTGGCTTGAGGAGTGGTATCACATTGTGGATATGACATGCGCACTGAGAAAGATCCATCTTGCATTAATGAGGCACGTGTCAGGCTCAGTCATCAATATATATGTCTCGTCCACAACGACGGATGGGTCGATATACACATACAACTTTGTCATTCTACTCAATACACTAGTCAGTCTCACGGATTTGTTGTATCTTTGGTATCAGCAAATTCATTTTCGCAGAACTCGCTCTTCCATCAATCTGCATTCCATCAATCTGCATCTTATCTAAGAAAAAAAAGGTATGTGGATTCAAGATATGCTAAGACGAATTAATTGAACTCCTCTCATCCTCTCGAGATAGACATGCCATCACGACAACAGGGCCCTCGCTGTGCCGGATGTCGGGGCACCGGCCAAGTTCAAACTGTCCAGACTTACTACGAAACGGAAATGTGCTGGTCTTGTCAGGGAGATGGGGCAGTAGTGCCATCAGTCCGCAATCCTACTGGGCGGTGTCAAGAATGTGCTGGCCGCGGCGCTCACCAGGTTCCAAAGCAGAGGCGTGCCGCACTCGTGTCGAAGTTCCTTTGCTCCCTCACCTTGTCCTCCGTGCTCCGAAGTAGAGATGGAACAGTCGCAGGGCCAGCGTGGAGGACTGCATTCCAAGGTCAAAAAATCTTCGAGCATGCCTCCAGTCGTAGTATTTTTTTTTAACAAAAATCGTAGACGAAACTCGTCACCCCAGCTTCCAAAGAACGATTGAGGAGCAAAACGAGCACTCATGTACGTCTTGCCGTGTAAAATTTCCCTTCTATTCGATTGACATGTGCGGCAGAATTTTCGATTTGCCCATGATTGCACGGACACGCTCTGCAGACTTCGCTGCGAGATCATCAACCGTGGCCCTAACGAAACTTGGAGAAGACTTCCAGACTTTGTCATGGAGATCAGCAACTTCACGCAGAACCCCCAGTATATTCACAAGTACAATCACTTCATGATACATGAGATCTTCCGGCCCAACGGAGTCACCAACCCCCTTGACTTCATGGTCGTCTTCGGCCGGGCAGCCCTGCGATTGGGCTCCTTCGCGTCCACGGAGATCGGGTCAGCTGCAATAAGAGATCTGTTCACATCTCCATATTTCCCTCGACTGACGAAGGAAAGAATTGAACAGGGCATTGAGGTTTGGCGCGGCCGAGCAAATAGGACGACTGATGCACAGGAAGGACAGGAAGACATGTGCGAGGTGTCACCGTCGCCAGTGGGCCGACGAGTTCGGTGGAACAGCGGTATCGAATGCGAGTATACGTTTGACAGTCTGGCTCGGACCGAGGCGGGACGGGTTGCGCTGGGCCTATCGGTCTCTAGATATCCGGCCGAAGGTAGTCGACGGTCAGTGTTCGAGGTCGAAGAAGTGGAGGGAGAGTCTGGCGAGAATCCGAAAGGCCGCTGGTGGAATGTGCTCAGCTTTCTGTCGTTGTGTTGGCGGTCGGACGGGTAGTCCTGTGGTCCTGACTTTTCTTCCATGGTCGCATGGACGTCTAGCTGTCATTTGCTCGATATGCATCCTTACGTTCAGGCGAAACAACAGTGCCTTTCTGCATCCATTATTGTGGCTGAAGTTTTCATGATCACATTGGTTGTGATTGATTCCGGAGGTAATGGTGCCTTCCATACCTCAAGATGGAGAGAAGGTCGGGCGAAGAGTCGATGTTGAGGCAACACGCCTAGTGTTCCATGTGCCTCTGCTGCCGTTCGACCCACCGTGTGTCTTCAAATCAGAGTATGACATGGCAGAAGCGGAGGCGCTTCAGAGTTATAGTGCCCTCGATCCCCAGTCATGATGCTCCAATTACCTCCAGCCCTTACGTGACAGCCAGCAAAGCGAAAGCCCATAGTTTGCGCCTCAGATCGGAAATGGAAAGTGCTAATGCCTAAACACAGGACCGAAGAACTGCTTTCAGACATTCGCATCGACATCCATCTGTCTCGAGAACATGAAATCGCGGACCACAGGCACACAAGCACGGATGAAATTTTGCTAGTTGACGGTGGTTCGGTGAATTCGGTTTGAGATGTGCTGCGGAAGGCGTATCTCATCAAGGAGGGACCGCTGGAGACTGTCTGACAGCAACAGGACTAGTATTCGAATATCGGGCAATAGTTTGCTGCTTTATCCGAATCGTGCCAACATTCAGAATCGCTTCAAAAGTGCCTGATGAAATGGATGGACAGACTGTTGATTTTGTGTGGGCAGGATATGAGTGTCTTTTCTATCGGGCCACAGTAACACGCAAAAGCAGCTACGCAGCGCTTTGAGCTTTGGCCTTCCAGCCCCTCGAGCAGGAAGGCCCGAGCGTTGCTACGGCTCCAGTGCCGGCCGGTCCTCGGCTACAAACTTGACGTTTCATTTTTTCCACAGGAGAAGGATGCTCTCTAACTTTGTGTCACAAAGGGCGTCCCTATGCAGTTTGATGTAGGACGACTCATGTGTGCGGGCACGCACGGCAGTTTGTTATATGACATGCAATGCATGTTGTAACGTAAGATAAAATATCGCTGAAAACAGTTGCCGATGGAAATGTAGCATGCGCCGACAACTGCCATCGAAAGTCGTGCCTTTCTCGCGCGTCCTTGCTAGAATTCATCATCCAAGTTTGCGTGAGAGGATTGTGGTGCTCTCCGGAGAGATCCAGTCCAAAGCAATGGAGCATTTTCTCGGAGGGGTTTTCATTGGCACTAACAACATGGAGCAGAGTCTTATCTCTGCAGCCACTCCCTTGTGCTCTGGATCCCCGACCCCGCTCGGAGGTCGCTTATGTAAACCTCAGGCCTGCAGAGAGTCGCTGACGACGCAAAGATTTCTGGATTCTCGTGACTCGCGAAGAGCACAGACCAAAGTCTTGTAATGTACAAGACCTGCTGCAAAGACAAGCAAGTGGAAAATCTGATGACTTGCGCCGACAAAGTCGAAGCGACGTGGAAACCATCTCTCTGGTAGCTGAGATCTGTCAGCTTCCCCTCGATCCCGACGTTCCAGTGAAATGCATACCCTCGAAGCGTAGAAGCAAGCGCCTATGATGTTGAGGGCACCCATCAAGGCCATCCATTCGAGCGCCAAACGTTTCTTTTGGACCGCAAAGCCGTAGAGGAAGATGCTATGCGAGATGAACATAAGTGCAGACATACCAAAGCTGGCATACATCAAAGCTCGGTATTTGCGGAAGGCTGGCCCAAGGAATTGAGGATGGAGCGTGAATACTATACAGCCACCGGCGCTAATAGTGACCTAGTCACCTTTAGTATGTGCTTGAATATTGCTCGTCGCCGAGACTGACCGACTCACCAAGAAACAGTGCAGATATTCCAGCGTCATGTCGCAGACGAATGCATAGTGGATCGAAGGTATACTGGCACCCCACATGAGCAATACTATACCACTGAAGTCGAGTCGATTGCCGAAACATGCGGCCGGCGCCGAGAGATTCCATATGATATGGCAGCTGTGGGTTACAAAGTCAGCCATCGTGATATTGGGTTGGATGATTACACGCACCTCGCAGAACATCCGAAACATACTGCCACTCCGAGAAAGTATAAGATGAAAAGAACAGCGTCGACGGGCTGAGGGTGTTCGATCTCCTTGTAAACCGTGCCATAAAAGTGGATGGGGAGCCAGGCAAACAGGATACAACCGATGACGTGCGAATGGATATTGACTTTTAAACTTTCAGCACTCGTTTAGCGCACCGTGTTCCATTTCTTACCCGTCTCGTTGTGCCAGGCAAACACGCTCTTGAGTGACAGGATCCAGGATCCACTCGTCGGTCTTACATGTCAGCAGTTTATCTGCGATGGCAGTGGGCACCACTAACCTGTACCCATAGAGGAGGTATTCATTGTCCCTGGAGTGTTCAGCGAGCGTTCCCTGATGTCTCGAGTAAATCGTACTTTTGCCAA
>LJJI01000404.1:0-10079 GCA_001553865.1 Cladosporium sp. BSL10
CAGTATGATTTTAAAAAAAAAATTTGAACTCTGCGGTGTTTTGTGCAAAGACATGGGGGTCGAAGACTAGCTGATTCCTTTGCAATCGACCGAAGAGAGCTTTTACAGTCTTAAGAGTTGGGACGAACGGTTAGGATTCGTCCCGCATCAATAAGTGAGCCGGCCTCTCAATGCCATCGTCAACATTGTCGTGGACAGCACAGTTGGCGACAGCCTTTGTTGAGTCCGTCGTCGTGATAGAGATGCCGATATATGAGCAAGTCACACGGTCAGGTCCGCTTGCAGATTCGGAGCATTGACAGCAACGTTCTATAAGTGGTCCGTAATAGAACCTGCGCGCGGGGCAGAAAAGCAGGTACGTCGACAGTCACTCCGCAGCAAGCCACATCTGTGTGGGCTACAGCATACCAGGGTATGAGCAGAAGAGTCTACTGGTGTGCAGGAGTGGACTTGCACTGAGTTTGATCGCCGGGTTCGTGAGCATTGTCGTCCTCGGGCGAGAGATTGTGGGTCGACTCGGCAGTAATGAAAGCTTGGAACGCGCACTTTTACAGAACAGAATAAGTGCAAATCTATGTCTGATCGGTCGGTGTGCAGTAGTTGTGAGGTGCTGTTCTCCCTCTAATTCGTGTGGTCGGAAACACGTGACTCTCGCGACTGGTCTCTATGTGAGTATGTGCCCGGAGGTCTCTCACCTCAGGCAGGGCTCGAAACTACATTTGTCTCCTCTGCCCCGCGAACCTCCGTAACAAGTTCTGAAAGGGCCTTCATCTTGATAGGCTTCGTGAGATACTTGTTGACGCCGGCTTTGAATGCCAGGGATTGTGCCTCTTCGTTTGTCACACCCGTGAGAGCACAAATGCTGGTCGCTGTAAGATGGGTTTTGCGTTCGTACTCGCGAATCTTGGCCGTTGACTCGAAGCCATCCATGACGGGCATGTTCATATCCATGAGTACCAGGAAGTACTTCCCTTCTGACTCTTTGAATTTATTCAAAGCTTCAAGGCCATCTGCAGCGGTGTCATAAGGCAGAGATTGTTTTCGCATTAGAGCCGTGAGGAGCTGCGACATGAGTCGTTAGTTACTGCTCTCTGTGTATGTCTTCGAAGTTCTCTTGGCCGATCGCATGGTTTTGGCCAGGGTTGATCAACGTATATATACGAGTCACGTGGAACCAAATCCCGGCGATGGACAACATCTGTAGACTTACCCTCATGTTGATGGCATTGTCCTCCACTAGTAGAACCGTGTCTCCTTGGGAATGAGTTAGGTCGAGTTCTCCATTTCTGGCTGATCGTAATTGAGGGCTTTCAGCTGTCGTTGCATCCATGAGCGAATTAGGCGTAATGACTGAGCCCGAGCCGCGCGTCGGCCCTCTGTGTGGTAGCTGAAAGTACGACTGCTGTTTCTGTTCGAGCGGATTCAGTTGAAATGTATCGCCTGTAATAGTGGTTGGTGAATGCCTGTGCGCGACAGCATTGAGTGGGCTGTAATCAGCATCCTGCCCGGTGACCGTCGAGTCCTGTCCGTGTCGAAGGACCCGGCTGAGTTTTTGCGGACCAATCCTGTCGAGGTCATTAGCAGGCGTCATTCAAATATAACCTTATGTTCTGCTTGAGAAAATACTTACGGCTGGTGGATATACAACGGTTTGAAGGCGAAGTCCTTAAAATCGAAATTTGGCCAACATGATGCTAGTGACGGCCCAAAGATTAATAGCCGCGAGTTCTCACGTGCGAGTCCCTCAACCAACTTTCGAACGGCGTTTTCTGCCTTGGTGTTGAGTATGCTGAGTTCTGCTTCGGACACAACACAAATGGCGCCGCGTGGCCCAGGACCCATTGCTTGCGAGGAAGAAACCTCGCATCCAAGCCACTGTGAGGCCGTGCGTTGTATGCTGTCGGCCACACCGCTGATACTAGGATCCAACGAGCAGCCTAGATGATGGGACAATGGCAGCATATGAAGATGACTTATCTCGCTCAAGGGGGACCGGCTGTCAAAGCCGTCCATCAATGCACTCGCGGGCTCGGTGAATGTAGTAGTAAAACATATCGACACGCGCGAGCCGCTCCCAAGATCGCTTTCGATAGAAAGCGACCCCTTGAATTCTTTGGCAACTTCTTTAACGATGCTCAGGCCAAGGCCAGTTCCATTAGAGTGCGGATCGGCTTGTCGGAAAGGCGAGAGCGCGTCATTGGCGAGAAAGCTTTTGGACATGCCGATTCCAGTGTCTTCGACCGCAAGGGTGACTCTTGCCTTGTCGCCTACACGAACTTTCGAGTTGCTGCTTTGTTCAGTGGAGAGCCGAACTCTTACCAGACCACGGTGAGTGTACTTGAGCGCGTTGCCGACTATGGCTCAGGTCAGTATCTCGATTATATGGAGGGCCAGAGCTCACTTCAGAGCACATGCCGGCAGAGATAAGTACTGCTTACCGATATTTGTCAGTACGCGGGTCCAGCTGCCGGGCGTCATGTTCGTCGCCCAGCTGCGCCGCTTCTCAATATCAAGAATGACAGCGACAGACTCCTGATCTTGAAAGTTTACCTTCGACCCGTCGCGCTCAAACGAACGAGAGAAACGGTGCGCGGAAACGACACTCTCTACTACGTCCTCGGTCACGCGCGCCAAGTCAACCATCGTAGTATCTTTCCCGTCTTCTTCCACTTGCGCAGGCTCTTTCAAAGGGGTAGCGACCCTTGCGCGATACTTCTTCTGATGTCTTGTAAGGTTGCTGATCTTGCTATAGTCGAGAATGTGATCAACGGTGTCGAGGAGCGTCTTTCCAGCCAAATCAACTGATAGCGACATTTCTTCTTGAAATGGTGTGAGTTGTGAGCCGCGCAGAAGTTCCACCCCTGCAAGGATGCCATGGAGTGGCGAGCCTGTAGAACAACAAAGTCAGTTTTGTAGTCGCAGGTCATAACTATAGCCCAGCCTATTCAATGTCAAAAAGTAGCGCGCCAAAGAGATCGCCAGGTCAGACCTATAGGAAAGCATGCCCTTGTGTACTGTAAAGCCCGCTGCAGGCCATTTTACAAGTTGCTAGACGTTCTCCTTGGCTCGTGTTGATGCGTGTGACAAGAACGTCTGAGACTATGCTGCTAGAACGGGGTGCTGCCTAACTGCGGGGCAATGCGATGAAGTGAACACTTACTGCGATTTCATTAGTTCAAGCGGTAGCAAATATTGCGTCGGCGTACTTACCGTAGCTCGTGAGACACTGATGATATAAATTTTGCTTTTGCGTTATCAGAAACCATCGCTTCGATGCGATTGAGTTCTGCCCGAAGGCTATGGCTGAAGGCGTGTAGATAGGTCATGTCCTCTTGATTGTCGAAGAAGCGGTTGGAGCGATGAGTCCATGCGAGTATACAAGAGCGATAACGATCATTTGTCGCATCCCAGATCGGACAGAAAGCGATTGAGCGAGCGCCACCAACAGCCTTGCTTATTGCTCGAGCGTGACGTTTGTGTTTGGAGCTGACGCCCGGCTCTTGTGCGACATCTGCAGAGGAATCGCCCGATGCTTGCTCTGATGCTCCACTATCTTCAGAGCCGGAATATGGAGGGCCGGATGTAGTATAATTGAAGATCTTCCCACATGGATATGCTTTGATCAGTCTTGTCATGTCGCGCTCGTTGAGCTGCAAGGACAATGAGTTGCCTGATGTTTTATCGAAAGCCACTTTGTGCGTCGAGCGGGCAATAATCGAAGATAGCTTCGGCCACTGGTCATGAATATCAGAAAGGTCGGTGTCGCTATTAGTCAGCACCCTTGCTTCATCTGAAGAAGTTGCCAGCGATTCCATAGTGCTGCTCGCACTACTCGATCGAGATTGACGACCCTTTCGGGAATTTCGTTGATCTGGTGCACCGATGGCAGATGCAGCACTTGCGTCGAAGAACACTACACCGAAGGCGCCTGTAGATTCACGGAGAAGATTGCTGGCGCGATCGTATGCACTTTTTGTTAGACTTGCGGCATCCAAAGCTCCGTCCCTCTTTTTCGTTGCGGCTCCTTTGTTCACTTCGGGCGCAAAATGGCCCTTGAGCGGAGTGCGTGACATGCCAGGCGAAACGCTATTGCCATTTGATTCGTCTTGTGCAGGGGCCTTCTGGAAATCTTTTCCTGATATATGGTTCGTTGTACGTTCCCGAGATGCTTGCGCATTCTCATCACTGGCAGATCTAGGATCCTTTCCATGTGTGGCATCGTCCAGGTGTGTTTGTTCTCCATTTACAGAAAGCTCTTGGGACGAAGTCGACGCATTGTCCTCAGCACCAAACTCGTCATTGAATCTCATTCCGGCGGATTCCGGCGTGTGGACGTTGCGATTCGAACCATTGCGGTGCACACCACCACGCTGCATTTTTGCGTCGTCTTGTCCAACCCACCAGTCTCTGAGAGACTTTCCACCATTGTTGAACGTCCCCAATGCTTTGATGAGCAATTCGCTGCGCTGTCGCTGCGCAGAGACCATAGAGTGATACAGGTGTTGTGTAATTGTATCACCTAGATCCTCGCAAAACAGCATGTCGTCTGCGCTAACGCCGTAGCGCGGCTTGTCGTCCAGCATTGACAAACTACCGATGACGGCACCATCGAAGTCTCGCAAGGGAACGGAGAAGAAGAATCGTGCCGAATCAGCACGAGAAACGAAGGACCGCTGGGAGAAGTCGACATTCTGGCCAAGATCGTTGAAAATACACCAATGTGGTGACATGCCCCCGGTGTAATAGTGCTCCATGCTTTTCGGCGTCTCTCTGTACGAACGCGCCCGACGCCAGCTATCAAGAGCTGCGTCATTGATACCTTCCGTGCGGGAGAAGCAGCAAGTTCCGATCCAGCGCTTGTCTTTGTCGTCTGTGGTGAAGTCGGATTGCAGCGACATCGATCTAGTGGACTCGACGAGAACGAACTCAGTCTCGCTGCTGATCATGGTTACAAGCACCCGACGAACACCAAGCCGCAAGGCAGCAAGCTGTGCGAATGCAGCAAGGCCAGTATCACCGCAAGCTGTCGGTACAGGAATAGGAATATCGTTGGAAGGGAAAGCGTTGCGATTCAGGAATCGGGGCCGATAGAGGTCCTTCCATGCCTGCAGGAATCTGGATTGTCGGTCAGCAGGAAAACAACTTGGACAAGCTATGCTGACAATCGACCTACCGTAGTGTGATTCGCTCTCTAGAAGCCTCTGTGAGAATGCGCAATGAACTCCCGTGGCGGCGCAACGGCGGAGGTTGGATATGCGCGTCGGCGGCGTCAAGGCCACCTTCGTGGACGGGGGGTCCTTCTGGAAGCACCATTGCGCTTCCAAGACTGTTGTGGCGCTGGAAAAGGAACAATGAACAATGAGGAACAGATTACAAGGGAAAACGGCTGGACGGTACCACCGCCTTTGCCACAGCAGTGCACATGTACATGGGCGGTCCGTGATATGAAAAGTCCGAGGAGCCAGGTCTGGGCAGGTCAGGGTCCAGGATATAGTGGCGCTCGCGCTCGCGGGGTGTGGCTTGACTTTCGTGCGAATGCAGCTGCTATGCTGCAGCCTTCCCTTCTCGGAGGCACGTGTAGATACCTAAGGTAACATGAAGGCATTCAACATGAATCTATGCATCTGCATCTGTCTCGGCGCCTTCCCCGTCTGCCTGAGGAGCATGTCAGTATGTGTCCGCAGGTTGCGGTAATGGCAGGGGGCAAGTTCGACATGGCTGCGGCGTCGTAACCCTGACCGAGACTTTTGCTCTGATAATGTGCCATATACAGATTCGGCCAGCGTATTACACATCTGAGCGCACCCGCGAGCATGAAAAAAGGATTGTGAAGCCAGGACAAGCCGCCAAAGAGAACCCCCGCGTATACCTCCTACCACTCGTGGTGCATCGTTGTTACGTAGGCTTGCCGTGGCCCACATCAAGTTAGAGTTCCAGTAGCAGAGATAGCGACTGGCAGTAATGCACGATGTTGAGGTCTGGACTACCCACACCCTTCACACGCGCCTTTGCGTATGCCAAATGACGGAATCCCATGTGGCCGTTATCGCAATGATGGGCGGTGCCTGTATGACTCGCCAAACGAACATGCTCTTTATAGTGCAAGCCTCCTGGTCATCAGCAATTCCCATCCTTCCCACACGTACCGTTCTTTTCTGCCCCTCCGTCCCCAACGTCTAATAAGCGTCTCTTTCCAGAACCGCCTTCCTGGTAAACTATGGCGTCGGTACCTCGGGTCTTCTTGCAGCCACAACGGCCTGTCCCATCTCTGACCCAACCTGTTGGCCTATCTACCCAAACGCGAACGCCCGATCAGTGGTGCCTCTGCGACAAGCATTCCGTCGTTTGCGACTGTTCCGAGCCAACACCGATGTTCAGCCACAGCACCAGACAGACTACCCCGACAGACCCTGCGCCACACGCCTCCGCGCGTGGTTCGACGCCACGTCTGCCTTGTCGCACAAGACGGTCAAGGCGTTATGCATGTTCTTACCCTCAACACATGCCTCATGCTCAAGGCACAACCCGGCCATGAAAGCATCCACCGACGGCGCATCCGACAAGTTGCCAGCTTACAGATAATTATGGCAACGAAAAACTTCACGTTAAGCATACGCGACGAACTGCTTTCATAGTCGCTTCAGGCTTTTCAGCTGCACCAAGGCGCAGGACTTTTCCTTTTGGTTTCTTTCTTTTTTTCATCGCTGGATACCATTCTCAACTAGCTGCTTATGGAGGCGTTGCACAGGTCATATGGAACGGGGCGGCCGTAAGGCTTTGGATACCGTGTGCTTACGGTTAATGTACATCACAACTCAACTCGTATAGTTCTGGGTCGGTTCAGGGATTTGCCTTTCCATAGCGCGATTTACACATCGCTCGTCACAACTCGCCTAATCTCGATAATTCGCACAAGTTTCTGCCTGCTGAGTGACAAGTGTCTGGAAGTTTGAGGTATCGATATATTGCTAGGGAGAATGCTGGATCCGACTACGGAGGAATGTCCCGCTTGGGAGGGCCAGGGGGGCTTGTCTCATTAGTCCAGGCTGTGACATGATCGGCGTTCAGTTTGCGGGACCAAACATGCAAATTTTGATGCCTAAACCGAGAATCTCACAACTCCTTCACCCCATGATGCAATTAACGCGAAATCCGCATCTTCTCGCAATCTGTAGTACCCACATAGCGCGTGTCTTGAGCCAGGTCCTCTCATGGCGCTAGCGCTAGTGTACGATGTACTCTAGCGCCAGTGGGAAAATGCTCCGAGCTTTTACCCTGCGTATGGGCACACGCCGACCAGTTTTCAGGGTGCACGCGTCAATCCAAAACACATGCCAATAATGCGAAGCATAATCCGCAGAGCTTCCAAGTCTTGCTCTCTCTTTACACACTCTGTCCAGATCGCGGAGACCCACGGGTTCAACATTGACGGGCGCAGCTCATTGTGCGCTCTGGCAGCAAGGATTGCACCATCGGCAGAAGCCTCACGTCTAGGGCAAGCAGAAGGGAAGCCAAGTGAGAACACTTCCACGGCGACGAAATGACGTGCTCCACACGAAAACCACGGCTCGCACGGCAACAATGGTAATGGCATCATCTGGCAGCTCTCCACAAATGATCATCCTCGTCCATCCGACTTTTTCATGGTCCAGACCGCGACAGCCCGGCTGCCGTCACTTCCACCCGAAGTCAGCCTGCCTCGGCCGCGATACTGTATATTCAATAGTGCTCTCACCAATGCGCATATGTGTGCCGACCCCACACAGCAGCATGGCTAGCTGCCTTGCGTGTGAGGCCGTCTGATAGCATTTTACATCATGCTACCCATGCTCTCCGACGTGATTACCATAAGCTTTAGTGCAGACAGCAATGCCATGCTTGCGGAGGCATCTCCGAGACTACCTATTTTACAGATACCCCCCACGTGTGCGAAGAGCAGCACTCACCGCACGCTCCACCGCAGTATTGCATTCGAGCCGTGTCTCCTCAGTCCCCTCGCTTTTTCGCTTGCTACCACAATTTTCCTTGTTCGCCTTCTACGAGCACGATGGTTGACCTAGCCATGGCACGATCTCACTATAGCTTTCTTCCCAGTCCACCACCTTCCGCAAGTGCAAGCGACAAGTCGCCAGAGTACAGGTAAAGATAACATGGACCGATCCCTCTTTCAAGACCACACCTGACTCAGGCCGTATTCTCACAGTTGCGTTTCTCCTCCACCCGACGCTAGGCATGAGCAAGCCAGCATTGATTTCAGAAGTCAATGTCAAGATGAAGATCTTTTCGGCTCGTGGCTGGATAGCTCCGCCTTCGGCAAAGAATCAGATAGTCAAATTCATGAGGCTCCTTTGTCACCACCTCTTTGGACAGAACCTCCTCGGTACGACATCTTTTTCGACAATCATAAGGGATCTGTCAAGAACCCAACCAGCCGGCCACTTCAGATCTGGAGCCGCGATTCGACTTTCGAGCATTACTTCATGATGGACACGAAGTCGAAGCCTCTTGTTCTCGAGCTCGAAGCCAAGTCCGGAACCAAGACAGTGAGCAAGGGCCTTGAACTTTCAATCACACTGTACGTGACGCGGACTGCCAGTATTGAGATCAAAACATCACAACGAAAAAACGACCCAGCGCCTTTAGCTCGATCTACAAAAGGCTTGAAAGACACGGGAAAACTGAAGATGACGCTCCCGATCGAGTCTCCAATCAAAACTGTCTACATGCTCTCAGCCATAATCGCACGTACAGCTATCTTTTGGTTCATCCTCAATAAGGAAGGAACTTACGGCAGGGTGGCCACTAAACAATACTTGAACGGACTGTTTGGCTCGTTTGGCAATTTCGAACCAAGCAAACAAACACATTTCCTCTCGTCAATCAAACGAACAAAAGTCGCCGTTTGTTCGGTTGTTTGGTAAACACTTATAGATTTACTAGTTATCAATGTTCTTTCCGGTGCTTGATGTCTAGGGTTAGGTTTGGGGTCGAAAGCCTGAGGTAGAGTGCTTAAGTCGAGTGTGGGGAATGAACATGGTAGGCCGCTTTCCGACGCGTGCTGTGCATACCGGCTGTAGCGTGCGTACTGGCAACTTGGCAGCGTAGCAGTATCGCCAGGGGTCGCACGGTTGTGTGGGTCAGGCACGTCTCCACATTGTACGCGCTGCCAGACTAGCGGCACCCACAGCGCTGCGCGAAGATGGCCAAATGCGAAGTCGCGAAACAAGATTCTACTACGATTGTCCACGATGCAGACATATACGGGAATGCAGCCGAGACGACTTTCGCGAAGCAAGAACTCGGCGTCGGCAAACGATTCCTGGTGTCAGGCGGCCGACTCGAGGGGTTCATACCGACTCCACCGCATAAGCGCGCAAAGAAGAGCTACATCTGGCAAGCAGGCGTCGGATCAGCTGTCACTGAAGTGAAGAGCGGGAAGAAGTTCTGGCTCTGTCGCCACTGCTACGATAATCCAGTGCCGCAGCCTCTCTTCCTTGTGGAAACGGATTCGACCACGCCTGCCATCCGGCATTTGCAAAGCCGTCACAACTACGACGACAAGGGTCATCGGCACGAGACACCGGGGCAGAAACGGAAGCGAGACACGGAAGACATTCGAGATGCGCTAAAACGGCTTCGCGATGAGAAAGAGGTAGCGTTCGACTCGGCAGGGTGGAAGCGGGCCTACTTGCGATGGATCGTTATGGACAACCAGTCTTTGAGGAGTGCGACCTCTCCGGCGTTGAGGGATCTCCTCAGTCTCGACCATTCTAAGATCGACTCTCTGATCCCCACTAGTCACTCAACAGCCCACCGCTACATCGTCGACTGCTATACGTCGTCCAAGGCAGGTATAGCGCAGGCATTAGCAAAAGCAAGAAGCTCAATTTCGATCAGCTTCGATGGATGGCTGGCTGACAACCAGCTCGACATGCTCGGTGTCACTGCGCATTACCTTGATGAGCAGCTGCGTGTCAAGACTGTGCTTCTTGGCCTTCGGCCGATGTACGGCGCGCATAGCGGCGCAGCGATCGCCGAGGAGCTGCTGGCCCTCATGCGCGAGTTCAAGATCAGTGACC
>LJJI01000407.1:0-10239 GCA_001553865.1 Cladosporium sp. BSL10
GACGTTCAGGATATATCGGGCTCATCTTGAAGCTCGCGCTCTCTCGCTTTCGCCCCAATGTGAATTAAGCACTTCCTGTTGTGTGTAACGGCAAACTATTGACGCACTTTAGTCCTCCGGACAGCCTTGCTACATGTGCAAGGGGGCATGTCATTTGGTGAACAGGCAACATTCATCGTGTACGTTGCCGCCAAGCGATCCACGAACGATTGTCTTTGAGCTGATTTCATCCGAGATAAGATCATCCGATGCTTCAACTTCCACTTCGAGAATCGAAACTTTTATTCTGTATGCATGTTGATCCTCCAAAGCGCCGCAAACTGACTACTGACTGGACTGGTGGGTCTGCGTAGCGAGATTCATCTGCTCTCTCAGGATACCACGAATACAGACTTTGTGTTGGACGCACACGCATCCCTTCCCACGTTTCAAGACGCGATTTTTCAGATGCGAGTGCGCGACTGGCGCACAATCGAGGCGATACTTCGAGACGTGAAACACCTTTTCGCCGCACACAACAAATGGGGCGACTACGGCATCGCTATACCTTTCAAGGACTTCGATTTGCATCATGGCGAGCGATTGATTGATTTTGGTGGATCAACGATGCCATGGTACGGCGTAATGACAGAAGTACTCGAAAGACGACTGGTGCCAAAGTCGATCAAGATCTGGGAAGGAAAGATTGAAGCGATATCTTATAGGATGCAGGGCGAGAACACTTTTAAGGCGTACGACCTGGCGTTCGAGAAAGCTGCACTTGGGCGCCTGGGAAGATTGTCTCTCGTGCGACTGGATCGTCCGAAGGAACAACAATATGTTGAAGTGGAGGGTATACAAAACGGAGTTGTGGTCACATATCCGGCCGCAGTCTCAGAACAGCTGCTGTCTATGGAGGATCTTGTTCCGATCATGTGGGAGTTTCGCCGCCTTCCGTATGGAGCAAGCGAGGCCTACGAAATCATGGCGACCAAGTTTCGTCGTCCTGTTGGGATTGAAACAGATGATCCAGACTCTCCACAGGCTTGTGATGCAATCGACATATATGCCGAGCTTGGCGATTGGCTGCTTGGGTCGACCGATGGGGAGCACGATGCGGCATCTATACCGGAGCAATGAAACAGCTTAGGACACCCGACGAGGACGAAGTTGATGCAGTGGAGTTCTTCATGCTCGAAATTGTAAATATCGGAATAAATTGTAGTGCCGACAGTTTAGGAAGCGCGATACAGTAGTAAATTTGTCTTTTTGGTAATGTTTTCTGCTCAGGTCCCCCAGGAAGCCTGTCGGACCTTCCAGACGACCTCAACTCGTAGCCTTTCTTCCTCTGATTTTGCCTGAGAGCTGTACCGACTTATTTGTTGTGCAATCTCGACAATATGAGCTTTGCAGGAAAGTGATGTAAAGATTGTGAAGCTTCCCAAGCGTTTCCAGCATTGCACCGTCGTTTATGACCACGTTGCTGCTGAAAATCCCCAACACTTTCGCCTCGAAAGTTGATTTGAACTGCTCGAAATGCCGTCTTCCAGCCTAGAGACCGAATGACGCTCGGATGTGTTGTTCTTAGTCATGCAAGGCACTTGTGGGGGACAAGTTGGCGAGATCATCGTCGAAAACCATGCAGATACTGTTTACCTTTCTGTGAAAGATTTCTCAATTGCTAGCTAGATGATTGCGAAGAAATCTTGCTTGCTTCTCGCTGAACTTGTGTTTAGAGTGAATTGGGTAACATAGACTGCAACCAGATCTCATGATATCCACATGAGTCCAGGAGCTTCACATTGACGTGTAAGCCGTGGCCGTGTACGAATAGCAGTCGCCACGATCTCTTCGCTTTGACAGTCGTGTTCTTCCCGTATAGAACAGTCGTCCAGCTGTGACCAAGCTTGGTGCTCTCCCATCTGCTCAGCGACGGTGTGAGTTAGCAAGTTCGCCATGATGGCTCGAAGTCGTCTAGCCAGGTGTCTTTCAAATCGCTAGGACAGGCATCAAGGAGCTTTCGTTTTGTATCTCATACATCAACAGCTCGATACAACTAGGAATATAACGCACGGAAGTGGGAGTATTGCTCTACAATTTTGTGGTAGTCTCTTGTTCTGAATCGTGTGGGTCGGAGCACTGGCCGGCCGGCCATTCGTCGTTTTTGCCAGCTCTCCGCGCTCGGTGGCTCCCGCTCGCAGTACCCCATCGGCGATATGGCACGGGGCATCAGGTTTCACATGGTATGGTCACCCAAGTAGCTAGGATTCCTTGGGGCAGTGAAAGACATATGGGAGAGGACCCTTGTGGAAGGACAGTCCTCATGGTGATACAAGCCATTAAACGTGGGGACCCTGATACATGATTCCTCACGTTATCCTCGATCGCATGGGGACCTCTGACCAGACAGGGCTAGATAAGCCCCAGGGAAGCGTACACCATGCCACAAATGAGATCATAGGGGCAGTAATGTGACAAGGTACAATAACCATATCACGAGGCGTTCCTTAGGGTGAAACCCTCCACAGGACGCACGTTCCACGACGCGTGCGATACCTTGTGTTAATGAGTCCCGGAGGGGGCAATATCTTCGCGGACTCTGTACCCCACTGCAGGTGGAATTCTGGGGTGAGAGAAAACACAAGGGCGTAAAGCCACATGTGTGGCATATTCCTTAGGGTAGTGCGGGCCATGGAACGTGGTCACCTCGTGAAGGACCATGCCTTGAGGTGCTTCGAGCTCATGACTTGCAAGCCAGATTGTCTATATTGCCCTAGGGCATCTCGGGTGATATGGCATCTGTGCTTTCCTGCTGCACGGTTTGCCTTCCCTGTACATGCTTCTGGCATACCTTACAACCGCCTTCGAGAACGATCAATGTAAGCATGACATGCTCATGTTTCGTGGATACTCAAAAGACATGAACATGTGGTACAGCGGTTTGCAAAGCATTAAGCGCTACGATGGACCATTTCCCTCTAAACCACATTTCCCTTGACGTCGAGATTTAAGGTGGGTGTAGTAATGTACTTGCAATGCGCCGACTGTCCTGTCAGGAAAATATGCCTGGATCATCTTCCAGGAGAGTCTTGGTTTCTTTTGGCGCTTGAGTCGTGCGAGGAGCGTGTTTTCTCTAGCAGAGTAGCGCGAGCGTGCGACGACGTCTGATCGGGATAGCGCTGTATTGTCACGGCTCCCCACGGACGAACCGACTAGGTTACCGAATGCGGACGTTGGCAGCTCGACGACCACTTGGATCTTGGAGTCGACGACCCGCGCAGAGGCGAGAAACGTGACTGGGCGATGGCGTGCAGGATTGCTAATGGACAAAGTGGTAAGATGCTTGGGCGCGGGAGGAATGACAACGTAGGCGATTGGGGGACTCGGGGATTGCTTAGCGCCAGCCTGCCGTCGCTGAAGCCGACGTCGCCTCTTGCTACATCCACTAGCCTGCGATGGCTGTGGAGAGATTGATGGCGACGCAAGGGCGTCGTTACAGCGCCTTTTTGTGCGAGTTCGGCGTGGGAACCGGAGCACGTCGCTGCCGCTGCCGTCACTCTCCTGGTCCACATTGACCACAACTGGATCACTGAAGCCTGGATCATTCCAGGTATTGCCGTAGTTACCTACGATTGCAGTATCCGCATGTCGCTGATCCTCGTGTGGCGACAGGTTCTGTGCGCCAGATATTCGATTCGGTTGTATAGTGTTGGTTGGAGCAAACCAATCAGTTTCAAGGTCAAGAAAGTCTTGTATCGATACGTCGGCACACTGATAGTCTTGGGTAGGATCCTGTTCGTAAGGCTTTTCGACGGTTCCTTGCGGTACCGAAGCTTCCAGTTGAGGTGAGAGATGAACCTCGGGATGCGTCGCAGGCCGGATTAAAGTTCTCGTGAGAGCCTCACGCAGCCGAGCCTCAACATCGTCGCTGGCCGACCTTCGCTCCGAAACATGGCTAGGCTCGTAAGAAGCTTCGCCGCATCTTGATGCACAAGTCTCGTCGCATGGCGGGGTCGAGACCGGCGTCGCGTTGCGTTCATTCAGTCCAATTCTGTCGCCATCTGAGAGTAGTCGTGAGCCAGCTTGGAGCCCAGAGGTAGATGTCGGCCCCGTACATTGCCGCGCATTAGCCGCGTGCAGAGTGAAACTCTCGAAATTTGGGCGTTGTAGTGAGCGGTCATGGGCAGGTTCTGTCGCTAGTCAGTCGTCGTTCGCACAAGGTGTGTCGAATTAGAAAGGATACCGTCGACCAGGGCACCAGCTGAATTTCCACTTTGATCGAAACCTGACGCGTGAGACCTTCGTGCTTCGGCTCTGTCACAGCGAGGAGCTTCGAGTGAGCGAGGGTCGACGTAGAATCGAATATCGTCGAGGCCGCTGCGGGCACGGAACGTTGTTGTCATGTTGTGTGAATTCTTCTCGTTGTGTATGGACAGACTGGCATGGCGGCGAGAGAGCCAGACGCGAATCGCAACCGACTAGACCCGGACAACTTCACTACGACGAAATCGAAAGAATGATAGCACAAAATTGGTTTCGGAGGCAAATGTGTAGACTTTTCACCGCTAATCAGTGATGAGACTCACACGGCAAAGGCTACGATTTGAAAGCAAGAACATGCGATCAACGACCGCGAGGCGAAACCTGGTGCTGCAGCTCGATCATAGCCCGGACATTGACCGCCCAGTCATTGTTGCCACGGGCTATAGCATCAGGACGCTAGCCTTCGAAAAGAAATCCCGATCCCAGATTGGGCCTCGCGTGCGCTTCACGCGGCACGCCACGGCAGTGATCAGCATACAGAGAAGAGGCATAGAGCATACGCGGCCTGCGCGGCGCAGTGCATGCGCTCGACGAGCGACAAAAGTGGAAAGCCTCGCAGATGTGACCTGCGTGCGACGCAGCTCATAACGCGGGCCCGGCGTCAAGCAGGGCGTTCGGACGAACGAGATCGAAGGCCGGTCGCCGAAAGGGTTGAGAGACCATCTCGTCCAGAGTCAAGCCAAGTCCGCCTCGCGAAAATCCGCCACCGACGATCCCGGTCGAGACAGCACGGCGCTAGACTACGAGACCGCGTGGATGACTCCGGCGGCCAGCGTCCTCGAACGCCCACCCACCACCACAGGAGCAAAGGCGGGCAGGCGGGACGAAAGAGAACGGCGGGCGTGGGACGGTGGCTCGACATCCCAGAGCGCGAGTGTCGCAGGTCACGGGAGACCAGGACTTTCAGTCTCGAAGCCATGGAGGGAGGGGCGCAGCGCAGGGCACGGGGGCGGAGGGACGCGCCAAGGGGCCGGGGACGGCATGCCGGCGTCGAGGCGGGGGACGGAGCCAGGCGACGACAGCGCAGTGAGACGGATCGAGCGAGGTGAAAGGACGCAAAATGGTCGAAGGAGGAAGAGGTCGCGCGCGGGCGATATGTAGGAGGACGGCGAGGATGCACGGCCCCGTTCCCGAAAGGGCGAACGGGGAGCCCGTTTCGAGAAGGCGGGCGGAGCGGCGGGAGGGCCCGGATTTCCCGATCGGGGTGAGGCGGTTCCGGACGAGGATTCGGAGGGACTCGCTTTATAATATAACTATAATATAGTTTCTCTTAAGCTAGCTAGAATATAGTCTTTTTCTTTAAACTAAAAGATTCTGTCTTTCTTATTAAACTTATCTTTAACTATATCCTAATTAATACTAGAAAGCATTTCTTAGTAGAATTAATCTTTTTCTTAAGCCTTATAGATTTCCTTTTCTAAGTAATTAATCTTAATTATTAAGGTTATAGTAATCTTGTTAACTTAAAGAGTACTATCTATATTATAAACTAGTAACTAAATACTTTTTTTAGATTCGCTCTTTATATAGTCTTCTCTTCTACTTATAGTATCTATTCGAGTATTCTTAGATTCTTTCTAATAATAAATTCTTATTTGGAATATAGTAATATCTTTGTACTAATACATTTAATATACTATTATAATATACATAGTTAGGAACCTAGTTAGATTCTAATAATCTGAAATAACTTTTATCTTATAGGCCTATCTCTTAAGATATACTTACTAATATTAAAATAGTTTAATAATTATAAGAAGTTTCTTATTATAGACTTTATAGTTACTCTTAGCTAGAGTAAACTTCCTAGATAGATAAGCTACTAGCTAAAGTTTTCCTTTATTATTAGCTTAACTAAAATATACTTTAATAGCTTTATCTAATATATTAGTCTTAACTATAGAAAGCTTCTTTAGATTAAAGATTATAAGAATTAGTTCTATAGAGAAGTGCGTTTTTAATTCTTAAAATACTTCTTTAGCCTTAGCTATTTACTTAAATTCCTTATCCTTCTTAGTAAGTTCTATAAGTAGAGCTACGATCTTTAAGTAGTTCTAAATAAACTATTAATAGAAGTTCGTAAAATCTAAGAAAGCTTAAACTTCTTTAATAGTACTTAGCTTTAGCTAGCTCGTTATAGCTTTAATCTTCTTCTAGTATATTTTAAGTCTATCTTATAATATAATATATCTAAGGAATTTAACTTCTTTCTTATAGAACTCTATCTTCTTAGGCTTAATCTTTAGCTTTATATCTATAAGAGCTTAAAGAACTTTCTATATATTCTTAATATAGTCTTTATAGGTCTTTAAATAGATAAGAATATTATCTAAGTAGATAACTATAAAGTAGTCGAAGTACTTCTAAAGTATATTATTAATATATACCTAAAATGTAGCTAGTATATTTATTAGCCTAAATAGTATAACTAGATACTCGTAAAGTCTAAATCGAGTTCTAAAAGCTATCTTCTATTTATATCCTACCTTAATCCTAATTCAATTATACGCTTCTAGTATATTAAATATAGTAAACTATTAAGCTCCTTATAAGCAGTCTTATAGCTTTTTAATTAAGAGTAATAGATAACTATTCTTAATAGTCTTATTATTTAATAGTTAGTAATCTATATATATATACTACTTATCTACTTTAAGGACTATATATAATATAAAACCTACTAGTAATTCTAATATATAGATATAACTTTTCCTAAGTTCTTCTTTAATATACTTTTAAACGTACTGACCTTTCTTAGCTAATATTAGTTATAAGGTTTCTCGTTTTAGTTCTATACCTTTCTTAAGATTAATCTTATAATCCTAAGATTAATATAGAAGTAAAGTATCTTTATCTACTTCCTTTTTAAAGAGATACTTAAAGTCTAAATATTTAGATAGAATATCTAATACTAGATCTTATTTCGTTTCTATCTTCTTATAGTATATTATCTAGACTTATATTAGATTCTATACTACTATATTATATAATTCTTATATAGATATTATATAAATATTAATCTCTTAAGATATATCTTATACTCTATATAAAAGTATTAGCTATAAGTTTCTAAATTAGATTATCTTACTATTCTAGTTTATTATCGAGTTAGATTCCTTAAGCTAAGATAATCCTAAGACTATATTATATCTAAGTGCTTTAGTAATATTAAACTAAATCTTTTCTAAGTAGCATTCTATTATTAGAAGTAATCTTTTTATTTTCTATAATACTAAGCTATTATTATATATTACTAGCTTCCTATTAAATCCTCTAAGCGAGAAGAGCTTTTTCCTTAATATTATCTTAATACTATATCATTTAGTAAAACCTAGACTTATAAAGTTTCCTATATATCCTAAATTAATTAAAGCTCTAGTAGATACTATACTAATCTATATCTAGATAACTATATTATTAGTATACTAAGCTTTGCTTACAGCTATTTATTATAGCCTAGATTGATCCTTCTAGAGTCTCTTTTCTAGAGGATCTCCTAGTTTCCTATATTGCGTAGTTATAGTATACGTACTAGAATAACTAGTTAGTATAGCTTAGATCTATTTCTATTACCTAAGTTCTAGCTATCTAGTAGTCGTTTTACCTTATACTTAAACTTATTACTCGTTTCTACTTATATGTATAGTATTAGAAGTCGTTCTTATAGAGTTGTAGGTTGTTTCTAAATATACTCGAGTATATTACTATAGTTCTTTAGAATAACTAGTACTTGTTACTTAGTTGTATAGACCTCTAGCTTATTTAGGTATAATAATTACTTATATTATTCCTATTCTTTAGTTATATATTCTTTCTTATATTCTATTACTTATATCTATATAGGTCTAGTAATTAGAATTCTATTAGGTATAGTATATATACCTTATAGATTAAATTTGCTTTCTAATAGTAGAAATTCTTAAATAATTTATATATAGTTAATACTTCCTTTAGTATAAGGTATATTCTATAAGACTCTCTTTATTCTAGTAAATAATTCCTAGAATTTACTTTTATTAACTATCTAGATTCTACTTTCTAAATCCTATAGAAGTAGTAGAGATCTACTATCTATAACTATTTCTAATAAGTAGAGTATTAGATTATTATTATAGAAAGTATAGATAAACTCTACAACTTCTACTATTTCTTCGACTAACTTTATCTTAGAAGCTTCTCTTTCCTCTTTACTAGACTCTTCCTACTAAGGTAGGTATCTAGTAGAGTAGTAGACGACCTATTCTAGTTCCTATCTAGATTCTTACTCTAATTTAGATTCTTTATTAGTTAAACTATCTTTTAGTAAAGAGTAACTTTCTTCGAATTATATAGTCTAACTTAGCTATCTAATTACTCGATAAATACTCTAGGTCCTATACTAAGGCTAGTACCTAGATCTATACTTATTACTATAGTAAATAGTGTATCTATTATTATAGTAAGCTGTCTAGGTTAGCGTAGTATAGCTATCCTATTCGAGTATACTAGTTCTAGTCGTATCGAAGCCTCCTTAGCTTTATATTATATATATTAACTTAACTCTAGTTTCGTCTAAAACCTTAGTATTCTTATTACTTTAGAGCTTACTCTTTATAGTATAGAATCTATTCTTACTATATCTAGAGTTCTATAAGTTATAAATCTGCTTCTAAGCTTTATATTTATTCTTATAGTAGCCTTTCTTACTATAGCTATAGTACTTAATACTAGACTTATTAGCTATCTCTTTTATCTTTAGCTAGAGTCTTTTATTCTACTTATTATTATTAGAACTAGGCTTACCTTTAGTTATATTAATCTATATTTGCTATAATCTATAATAGTTATCTTTCTAGGTAGGAACTTCCTACTAAGCCTTAGTATTAGCTCGTTCTTAGTAGATATCTTTCTTTTCTATCTATTATTTATAGATTCGCTTATCGATCTTTAGAGCGACTTTATACATTTCTCTTACTATAGAAAAGCGAGTTTCGTAGTACATAATCTTATTCTTAATTATATCCTTTAATTTATAATAGAAATGTAAGGTAATAGTATTATTATCCTAGCTAGTCTTAATAACTATTATCTAGAACTTAGCCTTATACTTCGATACTAGGCTATATTAAACTATTATCTAGAGAGCTTACTCAGCTTCTATCTATTCGTTACTATAGCTAAATATCGACTGCAATTTACTAAAGAATGTAGTAAGTCTAGCTATTACGACCTTAGTTGTATTCTTTAATTTATTAAACTTAGTATACTCTAGGTAATTCTCTAGATATAGTAGGATCTATTTATATATAGGTCTGTATAGATACAAAGTAAGAAATAATAGTTTCTTTTAGTTAGTATTAAGCTTCTTAGAGTTTAAGGTTAGGTACGTTAAGTACTATAGCTTAAACGTCTTAACTTAGTTATATTGTTTAGAAAACTTAGATAGAGCATTTACCTTAAACGAGGCTCCTCTAGTATTTCTACTAGTAGTCGATCTATATATAGATATATCGTATAGATAAAAGTCTTATAACTAGTTAGTAACTTCAGAGATCGATTAGTTAGTATTAAGAGGTATAGCTAGTTTATTAGGTATAATCTCTTTGTTAGACTCTTCGGATAAAGACTCGCTAATTATAGGTTATTTATCTTAGACTAAGTTGTTACTAGACTCTTCCTTAGAACTAGTATCGTTAATAGGTAGATATTCTTTTAGAGATATTAACTATATCTATCCTAAAATACTTCTCGACTAACGTCTAAGAATAGTACTTAAAGTATAATAGAGTATACTTAGAGTAGGAATATAGAACGAGGTACTAAGGGTTTTAGAGTAAGGAAGAAGGTCTAAGTAGTATACTAATTAAGTTACGTTATAAATAATAACTCTAATTATATTACTTAAGTTAAGTACGAGGCTCCTATAAAAGATAGAACTCTAGCTATCCTATATACTAA
>LJJI01000417.1:0-10825 GCA_001553865.1 Cladosporium sp. BSL10
AGTAAGATCTACTATATACTACCTATAACTCTAATAGTCTTATATACTTCTAAACTCCGTATTCTATTACACATTATAACTTCTATCTTCTTATAGTATATTATTTAGACTTATATTAGATTCTATACTACTATATTATATAATTCTTATATAGATATTATATAAATATTAATCTTCTAAGATATATCTTATACTCTATATAAGAGTATTAGCTATAAGTTTCTAAATTAGATTATCTTACTATTCTAGTTTATTCTTAAGTTAGATTTCTTAAGCTAAGGTAATTCTAAAACTATATTATAACTAGGTATATTAGTAATTTTAAACTAAATCTTCTCTATATAGTATCCTATTATTAGAAGTACTAAGAGTATTTTCTATAATATAATACTATTATTATATATTATAGGCTTTCTATTAAATTCTATAAGTAGAAAGAGCTCTTTCTTTATTTAAATCCTAATATTATATTAGTTAATAAAGGCTAGACTTATAAAGTTTCCTATATATTCTAAATTAATTAAAGCTCTAGTAGATACTATATTAATCTATATCTATATAACTAAGTTATTAGTATACTAAGCTTTGCTTATAGCTATTTATTATAGCTTAAGTTAATCTTTCTAGAATCTACCTTTTAGAAGATCTCTTAGTTTCCTATATTACGTAGTTATAGTATATATACTAGGATAACTAGTTAGTATAGCTTTAGTCTATCTCTAGAATCTAAGTTCTAGCTATCTAATAGTTATTTTATAGTATACTTAGACTTATTCTCTTCTATAGTTCTAACTATAATTCTAGATATTATACGAGAGTCTTACTATAGTATAGCACTTATACCTATCTATATATATAGTATTAGAAGTCGTTTTTATAGAGTTATAAGTTATTTCTATTTATAGAGAAGCTTCTTTCTATATTCTTTTAGAATAACTAATACTTATTATTTAGTTATATAGATCTATAGCTTATTTAAATATAATAAGTATTTATATTATTTCTATCTCTTAGTTATATATTCTCTTTTAAATTCTATAACTTATATTTCTATAGATTTAGTAATAATAATCCTATTAGATATAGTATATATACTTTATAGATTAAACTTACTTTCTAATAGTAGAAATTCTTAAATAACTTATATATAGTTAATACTTCCTTTTATATAAGATATATTTTATAAGACTCTCTTTATTCTAGTAAATAATTTCTAGAGTTTACTTTTATTAACTATTTAGATTCTACTTTCTAATTCCTATAGAAGTAGTAAAGGTCTACTATCTATAACTATTTCTAATAAGTAGAGTATTAGATTATTATTATAGAAAGTATAAGAGAATTCTTTTACTTTTATAGTTTTTATAATAGATTCTATTTTAGAAGCTTTCTTTTCCTTCTTACTAGATTCTTCTAGCTAAGATAAGTATCTAGTAAAGTATTAAATAATCTATTCTTTTTCCTACTTTAGTTTCTCTTCTTTAGACTCTTTATTAGTTAAACTATCTTTTAGTAAGAAGTATCTTCTAATAAATTATACTACTTAACTTAGCTATCTAATTATTTAATAAATACTCTAGGTCTTTCTTTAAAGCTAGTACTTAGATCTATACTTATTACTATAATAAATACTATATCTATTATTATAGTAAGCTATCTAGGTTAGCGTAGTATAGCTATCCTAGTTAAAGTCGTTCGATTTGTATTCTAGTAAAATATAGGCTAGTATATTATACTCGATCCTTTCTAGTTCTAGAGTTCTAGTTGTATTAAAGCTTTCTTAGCCTTATATTATACATATTAACTTGACTCTAGTCTTATCTAAGATCTTAGTATTCTTATTACTTTAGGCTTTACTCTTTATAGTATAGAATCTATTCTTACTATATCTAGAATTATATAGTTTATAACTCTACTTCTAAGCTTTTTATTTGTTCTTATAATAACCTTTCTTACTATAGCTATAGTACTTAATATTAGACTTATTAGCTATCTCTTTTGTTTTTAGCTAAAGTCTTTTATTCTGTTTTTTATTATTAGAACTAGGCTTACTATTAGTTATATTAATCTGTATTTTTTATAACCTATAGTAGTTATTATTCTAGTCTAGAACATTCTACTTAGCTTTCCTATTTGCTTTACTATTATAAGTATAACTATCTCGCTTTTCTAACTATAACTTAAAGATTCTATTATTAATCTTAATAGTAAGTTCTAAGAGCTTCTTTAGGTTTAATAGTCTATTGTTCCTAAAAGTAATCTTCTTACGAACCTTATTCTTAAGTTCTTAGTAGAACTTAGATACTAATATATCATTATTCTAATCTAGTTTCGTAGCTATAATCTAAAACTCGGCGTAATACTATACGACTAAAGTACGTTATCTTAATATACAAATATTATAATCTACTTCTAGAGCTTTATTACTATTATTAAATAGCTTTTCTATTTCGTTAAATAGAGATTTATAATCCTTAAATATTTTCTTAGTAAATTCTTTCTACTTTACTTTAGAGTGCTAAAGGAAATTCTTAAAGTATAGGTAGATCTATTTATAAATAGGTTCTTATAGAAAAGAAATAATATAAAGAACTTATTTACGATTAGATAAGAGCTTACTACTACTTATTTCGATAGCTAATAGGTACTATATATAGAATCGTTCTATAGTACTAGAAGTTTCTCTAAACTCTTAAGGTAAGTTAATCTTAATTCTAGAAACATTACTTACTAGAGTAGTAATTACAGATAGAAGTTAAGAAGCTATATTAGATCCGAAGTATAGTCTATCTAACTAGGTAGTAACTTTAGATATAATCTCTTATTATTCTTCTACTATTAGTTCTAAACTGTTTTCCGATAGTATATTATTAATAATTAATAAACTGCTTATAGTTAACTCTTCTTTAGATATATACTAGTCTAACCTAAAACACTTTTTGACTAATATCTAACAATAGTACTTAAAGTATAATAGAGTATACTTACGTAGGAATATAGAATAAGGTACTAAGAGCTTTAGGATAAGGAAGAATAGTCTTAAGTAGTATACTAATTAAGTTATATTATAAATAATAACTCTAATTATATTACTTAAGTTAAGTATAAGGCTCCTATAAAAGATAGAACTCTAATTATCTTATATACTAAGGAGACTTATAAAGTATATAACCTACTCTATATCTATAGAGTATATAGAGTAGTAGAGTAATAGAGTAATAGAGCACTCTATAGGTCACGTAATATATCGCTCTGCTATCTTAGTAGCTAGTCGCGACGAACGTCGTCGCATACAGACCTTCTGCCTGAGGCCTCATTACAAAACCGCACTGCAGGAGCATGGACGGATACCATCGGAACGCCCCTCTAAGCAAAAGCAAATCCAGGACAGCTGAAGAAGGTTTCAAGCTTGTGATATCTCAAGCTTCTGGTATTTTAAATTCTCTAGACTCGAACCATAGATGCCTGCTCATGAATTGGACGTTGCTGGGTCGGGGCTGCCGTTAGTTTCGCTGCGAGCCGTGCCACCCGTTGGGACCTGTTGATCCTGAAGCGCCCTGAACCTCACTCTTTACAACCTTGCTACGTTCCTCACTATCACTCTATCTCAGGGCAGTCAGAACTCTATTTACCACGCTGTGTGCCTGATCGACAATCTTCACGCGCACCGATCCAACATCAAGCCGCCCAACAAAGCCTACGAGCGGACGATATGTGCACGATCAGTGACGAATCCTGCCTCACTCGCATAGCGCTGAATGCAATATTCCAACTTCCGAGCACATCATGATCTCACGGTCCCATTAGAGGGTCGCGAGTATCTCGATGTACAAATGGGATTATACTGCATTCGTTTTCCCGGTCCAAGTCTTTGCTCCGATTGGAGCAATGCTCCCACGTGTATTTCTCATCTTCACACCCGCTAGCGTGGTCGATTTGGCCAGATGCCTCTCAACATACTCCGGATGATTTGTTTTGATTATACCCGAGGAGATTTCTACGTTTTTGGCTTTGATCGACCGTGGCTCTTACACGCTGCAAATTGTCAGACTGTGAATCGATTCGATGTATGCTTCCACTTGAAACGCAATCGAGATGTTCTAGATGGAGTTGTTGGACGGATTGGTTGTTGAGATGATGCCGTCGATGAAAAAGACGACCGTCTCGGTCAGCATATATATACAGGATGCTCGTACTTGGAGTCATTGGCAGCACAGATCGATCAATCATTCATTTTGTCCTTTTCTCAATCACAATTCGTCACGATGGCTGGCAGGACTTCTGACAACAGTCTCACCCCTACACCCTCCTCGCCGTGTACGACTCTTGTTGAAAACTCCCCAGCTCCCTCCTCCACCTCATCATCGATCACCAAGGCCAAAGTCCCTCTCTTCAAGCGAGCGATTCGCAGAGCCAAGTCAGCATGGTTCACCTTCTCAGATTGGCTGATGGAATGGACACCCTTCTGCCTCGTAGTCTCGTACTTTGTGGTTTGCACTGCGATCTTCGTCATGTGCTCCACTAAGGCGATCACGGTCTTCTACTACTTCTACATGGCGGCGAACCTCTACATTGCCGTTATCGCCGTGATAGAATCTTTCCTGGGCATGTCACCCGGCAGGAAAGCGCAAGCCATTGCTGAGAAAGCACAACACAGCGGGTTCCCAACTGCTTCTGATCGCGATCTGCCGACGATGAACATGGTCATGGTCGCGTACCTGCCTAACGAGAAAGATATTGTCATGGGTCAGCTCATGTATGCCCTCGAGGAGCTTGTTTACCCGAAAGACAAGCTACACATCAGTATGCCGTCACAAGTCATCCTTCCCTTGAGCTGAAGCTAATGATAGCGCGCAGCTCTCGTTTACAACACTCCAAGGCCCATCGAGCCCATTGAGTCACAACTACACCAGCTGGCGAAAGAGTACGACCAGCTCACCGTCATCAAAGTCCCGAACTCCACATCGAAAGCCGACAATCTCAACTACTTCTTCTCCAATGTCAAAACGTCAGCAGATTACACCGGCATCTTCGACACCGATCACTGCCCTCACCCTCACAATGTCCGCTGGGCAGCTGAGTGTTTCCTGAAAGAGAAGCCTGATATTGTGCAAGGTCGCTGCATTGTCTACAACACGAACGAGTCATTCCTTGCCCAGATGATCGCTATCGAGTTTGATAAGATCTACGCGATCGCACACCCCGGTCGCAGCCGCATGTTTGGCTTCGGTCTCTTCTGCGGTAGCAATGGCTGGTGGCGTACAGATGTCATCTGCAAGTTGAAGATGCACGGACACATGCTCACAGAGGATATCGACTCAGCACTTCGAGCATATGGCAGCGGCAAGAAAGCGGTTCATGATATGAACGTCATCTCATACGAGATGGCTCCCAACACCTTTGGCGCTTTCTGGAAGCAGAGAATGAGATGGACACAGGGTATGTTCTACCACAGCATCGTATCTAACATGACAAAACTGACATCCCACCAGGCTGGACCCAAGCTTCCATCCGCCACCTCCCCTTGATCTGTAACAACCCACCCGAAGGCGTGCGCACCCGCAAGGAGCGCCTGGGAATCTTCTCCCTGCTCGTCGTCCGCGAATTGAGTTTCTACCTCGTCTCGCAGCACACCTGTCTGCTCTTGAGCTTTGTCATCACAAACTGGCCTAGCGACGGCACTGGTCTCGCGCACCTCATTTTCTTCCAATACCCAATGGCCGAGTGGTTCCTGTTCACCACAATCGGTGCTCTGATTGCTACGCTATACTTCACCCAGCTTGTGCGATCGGAGTTCACCTCTCGCATGTCGATGGTGTGGTTTTCTCTTTTGTACATTCCTTACCTGATCTTGCAGAGTATGATGGGCTTGTATGGGCACGCGAGAGAGTTGGTCAAGTACTCTTCTTGGAACCCTACCGCCAGGACTTGAGCATTGTTCCCTAGAGTAATTTTAAATCAAATACAATATACATCACACCACCTAGATTCCAAAGAATCGGTTTCAGAGTGACACTGATCAACATCTCCGCGGTACCACATGACGGGTAGCTTTCGCATGGTACGCTAGAAAGTTCGCCGATGATCCGACGATGCTGCGTACCTGGCGGATGCATGTGTGAGGAAGAAAACCCTGCGCCATGCTCGCCGTGCGACAAGAGCATATCCCTAGGAAAACTGTATCTCGATGCGATGAAATTCAAGTTTGATGTAAGGGAAAATGTTTCGCGAGCTGCGAGGGAACGTCCTCTCCCCAGCTGCACGTGCCTTGGCGGTGGACCCATCCCTCAGATGCTGTCCACGGCACTCCTCTTTGCTTCCGATGCAGAGTCCAAACAAAACATACACGAAACACACGCACTCGTATCACCATGGTTCTCGAGGCAGGCTATCCCTCCACGACAGGCTTTCGCAAAGTAGTCAAAGCCACCATCCTCGTGCGAAAGAAGCCTGGGATGAGCGATGAGGCGTTCATCGAACACTACAATCACGTGCACGCTCAAATGGCCGCGCCAGTACTGCAGAAGCACAACGTGATCACGTACAGTCTTGTAGGACATGCTACCTCGCCGTAACTTCTCTAAAGTACTTCAAGCTAAGCATACATGTTGTCTTTCGTACGCAGACATATTGCCTCCAGCGGGATCGAACGATTATGAGCGACATGCTGCGAGGACAGGCGAAGATGATGGACTACGATGCCATTTGCACGTTTGTTTTCAAGGACTACAAGGATTTTGCCAAGTTCATGTAGGATCGACCAGGAGGCATTCCATCAGAATTCTGACAAGGGCGCGCTGACGATGCGACGTGGCAGGTACGACCCTGCTTCAAAAGCATTAACGCCGGACCACGAGAATTTCATGGTCGAAGATGATATGCAGATGATGATCGGCGATGAGTAAGTAGACAACCGAGATATTCACGCCGGCTCATGCTTATTTTCCTGCAGGTATATGATCATCGAAGATGGCCAGAAAGTTGGATAGAGATGGGAGGATGTCAAGTGTCAGAAAAGCCTTCTTGATGGTCGTTGGATTAAATGTACTACACGTATCCCTTACGTCCGCCAGTGAAGAACATCCTCACGACAAAGACCTGCAAGCAAGCCATGCCAACCATCACAGCGCCTTCCAGCAAGCTGAAATTGAACACCCTCTTCTCTGTACTCCTGACCGTGCTGAAGTTCCTGTTTTCACGTGTGCGGAAGTATTTCTGCTGGCGGGTGAGGGTGGAGATCTGGCTGGATACGCGGAGGATGGTCTCCTCGACGCTGCTGAGCTGCTCGGGAGTTGCGCCGGATTTCTGGGGGAGGTTTGCGCGAGGCTCGTCTTCGACCTGTAGGTGTGGGCTGTCAGACACAATTCCTTCTAGCAGTTCTTCCAATGTATGTCTTACCGAGATCTCGAAATCAACAAGCTTGTCGGTGAAAGTGGAGACGGCGTTGTCGAAGCAGAAGCGGTACTCGCCCGGGTAGTTCGCCGTGAAGACGTAGTCACCCTGGCGCTCTTTCTCGCCTTCCAGAATGATCTTCTCCTTGCCAGGCTCCTTAGCAGGTCCAGTCACGGTGTAGTCAACTGGACAATGCATTAGCTTTTATGCTGCGAGGGCTATTTGTACTCGGGGTAGCGCACTGTCGAAAGATCCACCACTCTGCACGGCGAAGTAGAATGCAACCTTTGAGCCCTTCTTCACGACATGTGAGTAGAAGCATTCCTTCTCGTTGGGCGTAAGCTTGTAGGTGAGGGCAGTCGCAGAGGCGAAGCTGGTGAAAGCACCCAAAAGGGCGAGCAGAGAGATAAGAAGCTGCATGTTGGCGAGCGGTGAGAGAGCCTCGCGGTGGCTTGTCGCAACAGCCTAATTGGTGTTGGGAGAATGACGAGCAACGGTGCTCAATGAAGTGTTGGTGTGTCTCCTAGAGGGGTCTCTGCCTCGTTGTTGCTCGTTGCTGTTGCCGAATGAGGACACGCACGCGATTCGCCTGACGGCCCGGGGTGCTTGGGCCACATTTCCCCGTACTATGATTTATGAGCTACACCTTTCTACAACACAAGCTACGGTAAACGCTCGACATGAACGCATGAGTGCACTGCTGTACTTCACTACGCTCGAATCACTCTCGCGCTATTACAGAAGTCCGACATTGCTTCTGAAGAGCAGAAATTGTCTGGATTGGGACCTGAACATCCACCCCTGCAGCGTGCATTTAATTCAAGCTGACGCATCTATCTAACGATCACATATCGAGGGAAGCGTTACCTAACATTTCCACTAGCAACCCGGTCGTGGCAGCATTCGGGGAAGCCGTAACAATGGTTAAATGCTACATCTCCTGCAGGTCCGGACGAAAACGCCAGGCGAGGCCAGCTACGCCACCATATTCCATCAGTAGCCGGTCAGGCACCACATGGCGTCCACGCTTTGCAAAATTGTGTCCGGCCCATCACCTGAGCACTGCATCCTGGATTATGACCTGTCGTGCCAGCTCATATGCTGCCATCTCGTGTCAGCACGCATGCTTGCGTCGGAAATGCTCATCGGGCAAGATCAGGTACCATCTCGACTTGCACCGGTCACTGCAGATCTCGAAACTCCTACATGAAAGGTGATCTCAATATTGTAAATCGCTCGCTCCATCGCTCAATGCCCCATCCCGCACGAAAATAGCAGCTGATACAAGCTTTCTGGGGTCGGGTTGCTCTGCAAGGAATGTATGCTTGTTGGACGATCATTCCGGCGAATGTTGTACAGACCCGCTTTTGAACGCCACTCCAGCGCCATCTGTAAAGCGGAGAGCACGAGAAACTGGCAACACGTGTTCCGCGAGATCCTTCAATGACCGCCATGATATTTGCATTTTCAGCTCAGGGTCGCAGTGCATGCATACGGCGGCTGCAAGCTGACATTGGATTCAGGTACCATATCGAATTGGGCAGAAGTAACATATATCCCCGCCTGACTGGTAACTGGGAACACGTTGTTCGGAGCACCGCAAGACAAGGCTGAGGCTACCACGAGCAAGCGCAGCCAACCGATGTTTGACAACTCCACAGTCTTGCTCTAAAAATGGATCCTTTGCCCTGGGACATCATCATGCTTTTCGCGGATCAATCATCAAGCCATCCTTGATACTTGTCCCGTCCAGGTTACAGATGCTGAAGCACTAAAGGCTCCACAGTCCAATACTCGTGACTTGCCGGCTCAATGATTTCCAAGACGGCCATTGGTATGGCAATCGCTATGGCCTCGGACTTGACGTTGCGAGAAGCTTCAGCCCGAGACCAGGTACTACTTGCCTCAAACGGAAACCATCAATGAGACGACCTTGGTTTCCAATATTGCACTGCATACATGTTGCATGCATACATTTCGCGGAAGCCGTCCATTTGACAATTCATTGGACATGATCTCGAAATATGCGATGTCACATCAGTCGATCCTTCCCAGATGGTTGGCATCGAGGGAAATGAGTGGTCCGACAATACAGCTCCACCTTAGGACTGGGACGCCTCTTCGATCATGCGAGAACGTGGACACTTGCCTAGACCACGATGCTGGAGTATAAGAATGTGCTCATCCGCTGGCAACCTCAGCTCTCAACTCATCAACCAAGCTTGACGATCACAGCTCACATCACAATTAATTCTTTCACTAACCCAAACTTCCTTCACAATCGTTCAACATGTTCTCCACCATGAAAATCGCAACCATTGCCTTGCTCAGCTTGACCTCTCTGGTCTCCGCCCTTCCCAACACTCCGCCCGCCTACGGCGAGACCACCACCAAGAAGACAACGACCTCCACAACTACGAAGCCAACTACATCGTGCTCCACTTGGGTGAAGACCAAACACGAGACCGGATACACGACCGTGACCACGTACAAGCCTGTGACCACTTGGGTTCCCACGACGATCAAGTCGGACATCCCGAGACCATACACCACCAAGTCATGCAGCAAATACACTGGTGTGAAGACTGAGACGAGGCCTGTCACCAAACCGTACACGGACGTCTCGACTGCGTACAGCATCTCGCTGTCCACGAAGACCGAGCTCGTGACCAAGGGTCGTGAGTCAAGCCCATCACTTCAAAGTTGCCTCCTGATCAATACTGACAATATGTTTTAGAAACACCCAAGGTGTCTGTCATCACCACTACAGTCCTGGTTGATGATGTTCAGACTCGCACCACAGTAGCCACCGAGTCCAAGCCATACGTGACCACCAAGACTGGTATTTCCACTGGCTACCAAACCATCACCAAGCCCAACAACGGCCAGACTTGCGCTGTGGTCACCAAGACCAGGACCGACCACTCCAACGTCGTCACCAGCACTCTCAAGGTTACATCTACACCTTGCAGCGTTACCAAGCCTTACACCACCGACGTTATCAAGACTGAGAGCAAGTGCACCACCATTGGCGGTCCGGGCGGTTACGGCTGGTAAATAGTCCACCTTCGGATCTCACAAGATCCTGTACCAACTTCTGGCTCGCGGTACACCAACGACGACATGGGCTTGCCACGGAGGACACGACCAAAAAAAAACAGGCGACACATAGACTGATCATCGAGCGAGCTGTGGTTCTTGGTTTCTTCTGCAAAATTCTTTTATGCTTCTTCTTCATCTTCTTGGCTCGTCTAATTCCTGAACACCAACTGCATACACTCCTTTAGTACACAGCATCATGAATACAACGTGTCTTTGCTTGCGACTGTCTCCATACTGTCAAAAGTGACTCTTGCGCAGCTTAGAGCCTCACTTTCACGCTATTTCGCAAAAAGACAGAATATCGCAGACAAGCAAAAACATACAACAGGCG
>LJJI01000042.1:0-206932 GCA_001553865.1 Cladosporium sp. BSL10
GTCGTGCGCTCGTCGTCGGCGGCGGCGGCGGTTGTGGTGGTGGTGGTGGTGGTGGTGGTGGTGGTGGTGGTGGTGGTAGTGATGTGTTTGGGACAGACGGTGTTGTTGTGGTATGTATGTGTGCTGTGGTGTGTTTTGCTGTCCGCGTTGGTGGGTTGGTGGGTGATGTCGAAAAGGTTGTGAGAGCGAAGGAGGGTAAAGTGGGCGGAGTTTGTTGACCAACCTCACTGCACGCGGGGCAGGAGGGGCAACCAGGCAACTGCGGGAGTCACTTTCACTGTTCATGTGTCGCGCGAGCAATTGCAATTCACTGCTACTCATTGTTCTTCCGCTGACTTCAAATACAGACCTCATTGTCTCCACGTCTACAATCGGCCGACCCGCCTATTGTTTGTCTATACGACAGCATATCCGATCGATCGCAGAGGTCTCGACACGACAGAAGAGGCTGTTATTGACAATACGCTTGAACGCAATAGCAGTCTGCGGGTCAAAATGATCAGAGGATCTCAACAATATCTCAGCGGTCCGCATCTCTGTTTGTTTTGCTGACCTCTTAGATACTAGCGTCTTCGCAGAGAAACGTCTAGGAGCGAATCGGCTTGTCTCACTGGATCTCAGCGATAGTATTCTCACGAGGTTTTTAGGAATCAGCACCACTGCCAGGAAGAGCGCAGATGCTGATCTACAAATTTCATTGGCAACTGTGAATGTTACAAGATTTATACTGGACCGCTGAAGCTCCTAGCTACGCAGATGCCAAAGCATTATCATCAGCATCTCAATGGTTTGTAAGAATTCTCTTGAGTCTATTGTCGCTGATCCTTGCGCACCAGTGACTGCAGTAGTCAGGTTCCGTGAACTGTATCTCTACGGTCAATGAGGCTATTCCAAGAGCTATGCTGGAGGACACTAGCTTTAAGCGATAGAAGTCCTAGAGGCCCATGATTGGGATCTCGGTGGAAAGTGTGTATGTAACGTCGTTTTGTACATGACGATACTAGTACAATAGACGCTACAAAAGAAGTATCGCTTGAACAGCATCTCAGCGGCAAGAGTGAGCGCACCATAGTTCTGTGGACGACGGTACCAGTGCACTGAACATGGAAAAGGATTTAAACCTTAAATAGTATCTCACTAGCAAACAAGTGATTCCTTAAGGCTGTCGCTGCCGATACGCTCATTCCAGTAGTCGAGGTAGCCACGAGTTCTCACTAGAGTCCCAATGGCATCTAAGATCACGCCAAAGAACATATGCTGAGGCACCAGCACATTAGCCATAGGAACGATATTACGTCTTGGGTTAATTCTCAGTGGTGATATGTTCATCAAAGCCTTTGCGTGCTGTGGTATTAGCACACGGAGAAGTAGAGCTGGAAGTGAAGTCTGTATGCCGTATGCAAATATATGCTCGCGATTTGTGGCAGCCTGTCGAAGGTGATGTACATATGAACATATTCTCTACATGCGAACATCCACCACGAACTTTTGTTTCAACGTGATATAAACCAACCGCTTCGGGTAAGTCCATTGTTCAATATTACTGACAGTATATTCAAAGTTCATTCTAATCCGCAGCGATACTGAACAACTTCACTGCATGCAACCTGTAAGCTTTTGACACTTCGACGAACCCAACTCAAGCAACGACTAACCAAGTCAAGCTCCGGGCGTAGGCGATTAGAGTTTACCTGTTTAGGCAGGTCTTCGATCAACCCAGCGATTGTGGTTTGTGTAGCCTTCGGATGAACGCAAGCGATTGCACCACTCTGGGGTCATGCGGCAGCGGCAGCGAGCGATCGACCTCAACGTCTTCCAAATACCATCTTGTGACACGCAAGCACGGCGTACAATCTACAGATTCCCCGAAAGCACTTTTAGGCTGAGCACCCCTGTCATCCCAATTGATATATGCGATGGGGCGGGAGTCGATTGACAGCGTGCTCCAGCCGCTCATTTCCAAAATGCCCATCTCACACCTCCAGACGCATGCGCCCACAGCACATCGTACATACGCAGGCTGCGAGAAGGCCTCTCCAGACTCCTCTTACTGCAACGATGGTACAGACAGCACACATGATGAGTTGTGGGCGTCGTCCATTGCCCGCATCTTCAAAGGGTTCATAATGCTTGCCATTGTGATGTCCACCGTGTGGTTGTTCTCAAGTCATCAGCTCTCTGCGTCAAATGACAACGACTCTACAATTACCCTGCCAACTATCCTGCCGCCGAGGAATTATGCACGAGCGCCGGCACCATCTTTGCTCGAAGTGTTCCAGATACATCCACCCGTGCTCACAGTAGCCAACAACGGTGCCCTGCAGATCACGGACGACAACGCCAACGCCGCTAGCCAAAGTTATGGCCAGAGACATGCAGTATGTGAGAAGGTTCTCGCCGTGCACTCCTTTGGATACTCGTACGGCCATCCATTCATTGGCAACTACACTCCTCCCGCATGTAAGTTCAATCGGGTGACATGGAACCTGACGGTCGTCTCGGCCGGGAGGCAGTTCGATAGACTTGGAATCGTATACTTTGGTAATATAGAAGTGTTCCGTACTTCCACCGCTGAGCCTACCACCAACGGGATTATTTGGACTTATCTCAAGGTGAGTTGCTCGAACCAGCCCAAGATGATCGCGTCCGACTGATCTTGCAGGACATGACCAACTACCTATCCCTGTTCAAGCAAGAGCAGAAACTCATCTTCGACCTGGGCAATTTGATCGACGACGTCTATACAGGAGCTTTCAATGTAACCCTCACGGCAGCATTCTTCACGGCAGAAAATTCCGAGAAGCCAGCCGATCTTATTCTTCCGGTGTCCAAAGACGAAGCTGCTGAGGATATGGCGAGTGCCTTCGACCTGTCAAAAGATAATGGCATAAGCAGCTTGACCATCCCACGCAACACCAAAAAAGCCGTCTTCACCATCGCAGCGGCAGGCCAGTCTAACGAAGAGGTAAGTCACAATTAAAACAAAACAATCTTCAAGCCCCCCTAACGCGTAAGCAAGTTCTGGTGGAGCAACGTCCTCCAATCCGAAACCCAAACCTTTCCCCAAAACGGTCCTCTCCCAGGCTACTCTCCCTTCCGCGAAGTCCAACTCTTCATCGACGGCTCCCTAGCAGGCGTAGCCTGGCCCTTCCCGATAATCTTCACAGGCGGCGTAGTACCAGGTCTTTGGCGTCCCATAGTCGGCATCGACGCCTTCGACCTGAAAGAAGACGAGATCGACATCACGCCATGGCTTCCTCTCCTCTGCGACGGCAAGCAGCACACTTTCTCGATCCGCGTGAGCGGGCTCAGCGACAACGGAAACGGCACGGCAACGCTCTCCTCGACCACAGACGACTATTGGATCGTCTCGGGGAAAATCTTCCTCTGGCTCGACGCCCAAAACCACACCACGACCGGCCAAGGCCCGCACCTCACCACGCCGCCTCCAGACCTCAAAGTCACCTCATCCCTCCTCAAAGGCCTCAACGGCACGAACGAAACCCTCCTCTCCCGCGTCGAAGCCCACCGCAGCCTCTCCATCCAGTCAACCATAAACCTCTCCTCCGGCTCCCAAACCGCCTCCTGGACCCAGCAGCGCACCTTCTCCAACACCGGCAACCTAACCGCCGGCGGCAACATCGCCATCAACGCCCAAGCAACTACCGGCCACGACGTCTCCTCCAGCGGCTACTCGCGGTCCCTGACCTACGACCTCTACGCCTACTCCTCCTACGAGACTCTCCCAGGAAGCAACATCTCCATCGCCGCGACCGTCAACCGCGCGAAGACCGTGGAGACCGAAGGCCAAGCCGTCTTCCCTTCCGGTCTGGAAGCTTTCGCGCGCGAAGGCGCGCCGGGTTTCCGCGGGTCGCTGCTGGCCACTGCGCAGAACGGCAGCGCGACGTATCTCGCGAACACGACGTCGGCGAAATCGTTCAGCTTCGGGACGACGGAGCAGGAGATGACGTTGTCGGGTGTCAGCGCTGATGAGGCGCGAGGTGCTGGAGGAAACAACAGGGAGCTGTTCTATCGCCATGCGGTAGCAGTGAATGGAACGGTGACTGCTGACGAAGAGAGAGTGCTGGGTGATACAAAGCAACAAGCACATGGGCATGGAAATGGTCATGGAGACGACGGACACGGCTTTTGCCTCAACGGTCTACATGGCCGCGGAGGCAATTGGCGCGGAGGACGTGTCGGCTTGTGACCAAGACCCCATTGAAAGCTGCTAGAACATTCGTGGTAAGCCATATCACACGCGTTCAAACTCATGGGCCAAATAGTAACCAGAATTATATCTTATCTGTCCGATATCAACAAATTATATACAAAAGGATATGTAGGAAAGGACACAGAGTATGTTTTGCTCTCTCAGCCAAAAGAGCAAAAGGAAAGAAAAAGAAATGCTCCGCTCAGAACGCAAAACATTTTTTGGGCAATCCCTCGGTCATACGGCCCAACTGTCAATGGAGATAGAACATATTGTGAAAGAAGAAGAAAAAAAGACGAGGAGAGAGGCATGTCACCACATCATCGCCCAATCGTGAGTTCATACCCACCTCATGCCGTAGGGGTTTGCGCGCTGTCTGTCGCCGGGCCAGGGCTGGTCTCTCTCGGGCTGAAGACCTCTTCTTCCTTCGCCTCTGCAGGTTGGGTGAAATCGGGGACCGAGAACAAGCCTCCACCTGTGCTTGTCGTTGTCTTCTCGGTGGTCTGTTCACTCGTGTGAGATTCTTGAGTGGAGGAAGATATTCCCTGTGCAAAATCGGATACCGAAGCCAAGCCGCCAGTCGTGCTAGTAGCTTTCTCTATTGCAATGTTCTCACCGGCAAGAGATTCCTCCGTGGTGGCGAAAGGGATCCCTTGCGCGAAGTCGAAGGCTGAGGTCGAGCCGCCAATAGTGCTTGTCTTCGTCTCATGTGTGCTATCTTCACTCGCAGGAGTCTTCTCGGAAGCGAAAGAAACGCCTCTTGGAGCTTCCACAGCGCCGCCATTGGCCGACTCGCTCGCATGGCCCTCCTCAGCACCCCTAGTAAGAGCGACTGGGTGGCCGAGCTTCTCCGGATCGACGGGAGCGGAGGAAGAAGGCATCTCGCGTTCGGGAAGTGACTTTTTGTTTGGAAGTTGCAGGTCTGATGGGCCGATGAGTGAGTGGCGGCGAAGAGCATCGAGTTGCGCGTTGGGGTCCTGTCAAGATGGTTAGCTTGCGGTCGAACGGCGATTGGCAAAATGTGCAAGATGCATTTGCAGGCTCGGCGGAGTCAGGTCTTTCCACAGCTTGTACTCACCCAGTCGGCTTGATTGGGCACGCCTTCAGCAGGAGGCATGCCCTGTTCCCTCTCTGCCCCCCAGAACGTGCTCCTTCGCCTCGGCGCTGGTGTGACAGGAAGACTAGGTCTCTCAATCGCAGTCGGGAAGTCAGTCAACAGCAGACTTTCTCTCCTCTTGCGCACAGTGTCTACCAGTTCGATAGTATCATGCTCCTTGGTCGGCGACAGGACTTGCTCTTCCTTCTGCTGCTCTTCTTTGGCCTTTTGCGGCTTGCCGCGGTTCTTCTGCCAGGACGTGAAAGCGCGAACGTAATGGTTGATACCTTCATCATCATCCCAAGCATTCTTGTTCACACTGCCGAACTTGGCCCAGGGCTCCCCCTGTACGTGGATCGTCGGGGTTACTGGTCTGTCGGTGTCGCTTACTGTCACTTCGAATTCGTCGGAGACCTCAAGCGGTGGGGAGTCTGGTTCGATTTCAGGCGAAGGTGGCAAGTCTTCCACAAATGTACGTGTAGGCGCCGGGACTTCACGTTCCTCCCACGGGAAGATTGGGGGAGGCTTCTCGTGCTTCCTTGGCTTCTCCTTGGGAATCTCAAACCACATGTCCTTGGGCGGCTCGGGGTAAGAGCGAGGTGGTTGGAAAGGTTGAGGATCGGTGCTGAACTGGTAGACTTCGGTCGGGAAATTGAAGGCTTCTGGTTTTGACTCAGCAGGTGGAGCGGCGCGCGTAGCATCCCATTCCATTTGCGGTGCCGAAAACTTCCTAACCTCGACTGTAGGCACTGGCTCGACGATACCCTGCTCGATGTTCTCGGCGGGCTCACCTGGCTCAGTGAAGGGCAGCTCCGTGGTGTTGACGGTGGCCTCTGGAGGTGGGGGAGCTCCCTGTGCTATTTCAACAGGGTAGCCAGTAGCGTAGTACACATCGCCGGTACTCTGCGATTCGGACGTGACCTGGGCCTGTACAGCTCTTACAGGTTCATGTCTGGTAGGTGCAGAATACTCTCTTACAGGTTCTCGTCGGCCAGTTGCGGTGTACTCATTCGTGGAAACCTTGAAGTGCTTGTCGTAAACAGCCCACCACCTTGCAGAGAGTTCCTGGTGCGCACTGGGAGGAGCACTTGTATTCCTTGGACGCTTCCAAGGCTTGTCTTCACCGATGAAGTGGACCATGCTGATCTTGTGCTTGTAGTATCGGTACGCAGGCTCGTACTGGTAATTGGCCGAGGGCGTGCAGTTGTACGTAAAGCTCAGCCGCTTCCACGGCTTGTGCTCGTAGTACTGGTTGAGCAGACCTTGGTCAGCACCATCGAAGCTGTCCCCTGCTCCCGCAAGAGTCTTCAGAGCCCAGTATTCGCCCATGTTGGGCGACAGCACCATGACACCAGAGTTGAAGGCATCTGGCCAGCCGACATCTGGCGCCGCAGCAAAGGATTCCTGGATATCGAAGAGCTCGTCCGGCGCTCGCAGCGCGACAACATCCGCATCAATGTATACGATCTTTCTGAATTGTGTTTGTCTCCAAAGGTTGATTTTCGTGAACGTAAACAAGAGGTCGGCACGGTTCATGAGATAGAGGTTTTTCGGGTTTGGTGTGGCAAGTCGCTCGATCGGTAAAACATAGTCGTATAGATTCTGGGAGCAAGAGTGTCAGTATAGCACGTGACGATGGTACCGTGTTCGTGAGTACGCACTCTCAGCTCTTCGATCGAGCTGTGTCGCAATGTATCCGGCGTAACGAGCACCGCGAGCTTCCTCGTCGTACCGCAATCGCGGAGAGAGTGTGCGAGTACGGCGGCACCTGTTCACGTGTCAGTCATGCCGGCGATGTATACTTGGAGAAGTTGTTTACGGTACCTGGAAGATATGCATCGCTCATTACGAGCTGTGGCGCCAGTCAGTACGGCCGATTCCTTTTGCTAGAGCATCGTGATTACATACCGTGCAGTACACGTCCTCATCGGTTGCCATTTTGGCGTGTGTCCAGGTCGAGAGTCGCCGCGGGCAGAAGCAAAGAGTGGTGGTATAGCAAAGTGTAGGCGACCTGGCACGGTGGTGATAGGTACGTAGACACTTGACAGCTCCAAGGCAAGGTACCTAGTGTGCTACTCCGCACCTCCACTTCCTGCCTTCGGGGCACAGCTAGCGCAGCTAAATGGATATGCACAGCAGAAGGCAATTTCCGTGTGGTTCGTCGGCCCAACCAAACCTCTGGCAATTAACTTCGCACATCCACGTGCATTTCATCCGCGCGAGACATTTCATGGGTGCATGTTGGGTTCGAGTGAGACCGGGAGTGAGCAACGATGAAGATGATACTGATAACAACGCTCGACATCTCCAGCAAATCTCCAGCATCTGGCTCGGAGGCCCGGCTTCCCCTCTCAATCTAGACGTATCTCCCCCAATTGATCAATGCGCAAGCCGTTGCTCGCCCCACCGCAAATGATGTTGGTAGCACAGACCCTGCTGCGAGCGTGCAGCATCACAACCCTCACGCGCTCGTCTGCCCTGCATCTCGAGTGCATCTCCGCACCGTGGATCGTCAACGGACGCACGAACACTGAAAAGAAGCAAATATAGATGTTCGTATCAAGCGGAGTCGACATGACACATTAACTCATTGATGTATTTGCAATTGTCCTGCGCGACTCTTGCACACCTTCTCAACCAGAAATCCCAAATCTCGGGCTCAAGTATGGAGGAAGACGCTGCTCGGTAGCGATGCCTGTCGTGCTGGATGCGTGTATCACAACTCGAGCAGGTCGTCTTCCTGCGTTTCTTCAAGGATGTCTGAGCATGGCTCGTAGTACTTGATCGTACCATATTCCATTGGCTGTGCAACGTAGGTCGATTTGCCAAAGAGATCAGTTTGTGTCGCCCGCATGAACTCCAGATTGTCGAATGGGCCGCCAGCTGGATCGTTGATGTCGATGGTTATAGCTACAAACCGCGCACAACTTCGTGCGAGGCTTTCGAAGATATAGTCCGCTGCTGCTTTTGCGTCTTCTACCGCCGTTTTGCAAGCTCTGTCAAGCTTGACCTCGCAGAAGGTTTCGCCCCATTCGTCCATTTCTTCTTCTTCCTCCGGGTCCACGATGCGAGTGAGGCAGTCGGGATAATAAGAGAGCTTCAGCAATCTCAAGCTTCGAAGATTTCGTAGACAGCCCTGTCATTGCACGTCAGCTAAGACAGTTGGTATTACAGCGTACAGCGCACACTTACCAGAACCGCCTTCAAGCCATAGGCAGCATCCCAGTGGATCTTTTCAAGACCTGGACTTCTCATCGAAAGCTGCTGTAGCTGTGAAGCACGATCGCAGAATGTCTGAAATCCCGGCAGAGACCTTCTCGTGTCTAGAAACAATACGCCATCGGGTCCAGGGTCGTGTTCGTCTAGGTCGAGGCTTCGTAGCTCATGTGCACAAGGCAAAAGTGAAGGCCAGTTCCCAAGCTCGCAATCTTCCAAGCTGCGCCAGTCGCGGGACAAGCGCAGAACGCGTAAGTATCGCCGCGAGGCCAAAAAAGCATCCACGGTCCCCGGGTTTGGTGTATTGTACGCACGCTGATCGCAGAACACCTTCAAGCCCAATTTGAGCTCGGCGAGGGTCTCGCAGAGGCGACTGGTGTATCTGCAGCGAAACAGATGTAGTTGTTCCAGTCCCTCAAAAGATAAGACGGTGGGCAGGGTTACTCCAGCAGATTTCAAAGACATCCCTTCGATGCGCAGAATTTTGACCTTGAGGCGATTGTGGTTTGTGTTGGAAGAACTGAAGACCTTGTTGATCACCTTGCGACCGGTCTCGCCTTTGTCACCCATGGAATGATCTAGCCAAAAATTGCTGAGCGTGATAGCCACAGTGATCACCGACGGCATTTGACTGAACAGTTGGCCAGCGATGTCGCAGTCTCGTCCATTTTTCAGTACCAATTGCAGGCAAGAAACATGACTGACCTCATCGGATGTTGGCGTGAGGGGCCTAGCTGGCGATGGCACGCTGTGGTATTGATAATTCCTCAGCCCTTGTTGTCTAATGCGTAACAGCAGTTCCAGATCTTGATGGACAGACTGCCTCGTGCGAAGCCTGGGACAAAAGATCAGTCATGATGCTTCGCTTGAGCTTTGAAGGATTCCAACTGACTCAAAGACACGCAGCACATTCTTTGGTAACACACTCAGCAATTGGAGAAGCCCGGGCATGTACTTCTCGTCGTCAAACCCTTGAACAAAAAGTGCATCGATAATGCAAAGAGTTCGTATGTGGACCAGTCCCGGATTCTTGGCAGTGAATACAGTCGGGCTCTCTTTATGTAGCGCGCCAATGAAAAGACGGACATGTCGGTAGAGATATGGCAGCATTAGAGCATGCAGCTCTTTCGATGCTTCACAGACGTGTCGCATGTCCGATGGGCGGCAGGTCAGCTATGCATGTCAGCAGGGAAGACTTCAATCCAAACGGTTTCATGCTCACATATTCTACGACAGCCTTCTGTAGCTCCGCTGGCAATTTGAGAAAACTTGGTGTGGGAGTTTCGTCTTTCGATAGTTCAATTTCCGGCCTCTGGAGCTGTGCGTCGGCAGCCTGCATGCTGGACTGTCTGCGCGTGAGTGGCGGCATCCTTTCAGGCGAGGTATGTATCTGAGACAACAGTGTGTCTAATGTATGACGTGCTCAATATCCGGAGCGGTGGAGCTGAGAATGTTGAGTGGTGTTCTCATTGTGAGTTGCGCGTGGCGATTCGTGGTAAGCCCGGGAAGGCGCGGTGTGTATGTCCAGGCAGCTGCTCCAGGGCGAATGCTTCACTTGTCAGGATACATTCACAATTACTTGAAAATACCTTTCTGGCGAAAGACTGTAACTTTGAATACCGTTATTGCAAATGACCAAGGAAATGATTTGCCGTCAGCCTTGTTTTAATCTGATCCTGTCACGCACAAGGTGCGCTGGTCATGGAGAAGGCATTCTTCCCGCCCTGTCAAGGACAATCATATCCAAGCGCGTTGCCCCTCAGGACGCGAACAAGACCAGAGGTATGCGTGCTTCGATACATGCACAGTTTAGCAGCATCTGTTCATCCTACCTACGTACCGGCCTGGTCAGAAAGGCTGTTGAAGCCATGCCACAGTGTTGCATGGCGGCACGCGATCACGAGCAGCAGGTCTCGGGTGAAGAGACTGCTAGTTGACAGGTGGAAAGTTCGCAGCATATTTTACTAGTCCTGACATACCTTAGGATATAAAGTTACATATAAGGAAGATAGTGCCGGAGAACTAGTAGAGCTTGTACACTGTCTATACACGGCACAGCCTTGGCGAAAAGTGAGACTCGCCTCCCCCAACTTTGTTTGTTTGTTGACGACGGCAACGTCTCCGACATCAAGATCTCCAGTCAGCATGAGATAACCCCAAAGCACCAATACGCTCAAGCATGTCATATAACGAGCATCTTACCGCTGGCCTTGCGGAAATCTGGAACTGCACGACTAGCGAAGCGGCAGAGCGCATCGCCCCAAAACGGAAAAGAATCTCGCAAGATGCTCTCCGCGAGGAAATTCCATGGACCGCAGCACGATGCAACCGTCTCCTTAGAACCATTACTTCCCGGGTTAATATCCTGCGAAAACAGTCGAAATTATGCGCGGTCGGTTCTTCGGTGCGAGAAGCGCACTCGTCTCGGAGTTCGAGTCGATGTCCATCGGAGGAGGATGCGTCTCCGCCACGAAAGGATCGCAAACCATCAGCACATGATCCCGAATGGGTGCCCGGAATAGAATCAAAGACTTCTTCTAGAACCTACGGTGGCAAATCTCGACAGATTCCTCCGTCGCGGAAGGCCGATTCTGGTTTCTCAACGCCGTTTGTAAAGCGTCTCTTGAAGAACGCACCACTTTCTGCGGCAAAATCCTTGCCGGGTGCTACTAGGGCTGGCGAGCGTCCCAAGAAGACGCTGCAGCTTCCTGTGCAGCTAGCGTCGAGGAACGAAGAAGCGCAGCGAAATCTCGTTAGAGCGTTCGACAATCTCCTGACAGCGACTAGCTCGGCGTCTTCTATAGAGAGAGTGGGAGCTCGATCTTTGATGAGCGCTTGTTTACGACGGGTCCCTGACTACATTGACCTTGAACTTGAAGACCTAGATGAGGACAATGAAGAAGACGAAAACATCACATCAACCATTTACAGCGAACTGGAAAGCCTCGGCACTAACAGTGATGGTGGCTGGTCCGGTTTGCGCGAGGTGGTCCGCTCGCATGGTCTGCATCATGTGCGTGCAGCAATCGATGAAGGGCTAATAAAAGAGACTCGTATCTCAGAGCTGGTGGCCACGTGTAGCAAACATGGCGCACTTTTCGCAGCAGATTCTTTGCTGCAAACATGGATCGGCAGGGGCCATGTCACCACGTCAGGAAGAGTGGATGTCTCGCATGTCGCACTGGCAAAATTGAGCGAACTTCGAACGACGCACGACGCCCCCGAGCTCTTCCTACGGCATCACACCGGCCTGGTGAGATCGGGTCACATTCACCTCAGCGACATCTTACGTCCCGGTAGTGCCACTCTGAAGGATATGATAAGCGCTCTGCTGCGTGGCCCTGGCCAGGATGCTGCTCTTGCATACCTGGAAGCAGCGGTGATCGAGGACTACACCGCCAATACGACATCTCTACCTGTATTTTCGCGCCTCGCTGGTTTACTGGCGTCTCTGGTTCTTGCGCAGACTGGCGTTGCAGACCCGACTAAATCTGAGCTCGATCTCTCAACGGTTGTGCATCGTGTCGCGACAACTTTTGCAAAGCAACAAAGTGAAGGCAAGGACGCAGTCGAAGATGAGAGCCACTCCGCGTCAATCGCGGGAAAACAAAGCGACAAGATTCATCCTTTCATAATGGCAAGCACACTATTACAACTCACCTCTCAAAGCAAGACATCGACATTCATAACTACGCCTTTGAGCTCTCTGATTCATACCATCACCGCCCATCAAAACACCTTTATCAAATTCGCAGTCAACGTTGCCCACCACGTCCATCGTTTCAGCGACGCAGACGAGCTCGAATCGCTTCTTATCACAACATCAGGATTGATTGCGCCTCCACCTGAAAGCACCGATGAAAACCGCAGCACGCTCAACAGGCTCGCCCTCGAGATCGCCTTCGCCTACCGTGAACAGACCGGGATAGACATCGACGAGCACTTCTTCGACAGCAAGCAGGCCACCTCCAACGGCCGCCCAGCAACCAACATCGCACAAACGCCGCGCCGCCGCGTCCAAGTCTCGGGGTACAAGTGGGAAGAAGGCCTGTGCGAATGGGTCGCGGCAACACCGCTCGCGAAGCCACCAACAAGAGTGTCCTCTGCCCAACCTCCTCCCAAACAGCTGCTCACTCCAAACGGAGAGACCAATGCATCACCTGTCGCTCCCCCGCCCTCACCAAAAGTGGTCATATCCGTCCTATCACCACCACAAATCGACGACTACTCGCCCCCCAAAGCCCTTCCAACACGCCCAGCCCTCCAAGCTCGCTCCGCCAACCAGCAACTCCGATCACCACCGCCACAGCAAAAGAAACCACCCAGCTTCCTCAAGCCCGCGCCGCCAAAACAAGTGCACCTCAAGGAAGAGCGCGCCAAGAAAGCAGCTGCCCTGCTCGCACAGCAACGCAGCGCCTCTTCCCGACCGCCGCCGCCGCAGCAGCAGAAAGGACGCTCGAAGCGCTCGCTGAGTCTTGCCAATACTCGTGGCGCTGGCGATGGAATTCGGTCTCGGAGCGTGAGCGTCGACACAGACGAGCTTGGAATGCTCACCCCAGCGCAGAAGAAATCGAAGCGGGTTCGCATTGGAGGACTATCGTCGTCGTCGGCTTTCAGGACGTCGTTGCCGGCGCAAACGTTGGATGGGATGAGTGAGGATGAGCTTGGGTTGTGAGGTTCTGTACTGTGTTTTGGGTTTTTCGTGTACATTGTATTATGTATTTGATATTGCAGGATATACCCTCTTGTGCTCCTAGATTGCGGGAGTCTTTTTGCATGACTGTCGCTAATAAGATAAACTAATCATCCACGCCTTTCGCTATTTCTCATTGCGAAGGTGATTGCTCTCGGTCGCTGCTAAGAGCCAAAGCTGATAGATCGCGCGACAAGCCTGGCGATTACTGATGGTAGCTTCAGGGCGTCCATCGTAAAGCATTACGCCACAGCGTGCTTCTCCCTTCCTATGCTTGTACATGTACAACCCTGGTATCTTTCATGATGATCCCCTCTTTTCCTTTTCTACATTTTTACAGTCACTTTCTCTCCCTCAGAACTTGCCACCGCCACCAAGCACATCCACCAAATTCGACTCCCCCGTTCCCCTCGCCAGCGGCTTCGGTTGATCGGGACTCTCCTTCCACCCGATCATGAAAATCGTCCTGAACGTCGCCGGGATCGTCACGCTGCCGTCCTCTTGCGTCTCGCCGTACAATTCCCTGTAGATCGCCTCCGTGGCCAGCAGCACGTCCTTGCGGATCCCGCTGGCGTCGCGCCGCAGCGCCGCGTTCGCCTCGCCCATGTACTGCAGGTCGGACATGAGCGCAAACGAGCTGGGGTAGTCGACGATGATGTCGTCGACGTCGACGGTGAGCAGCTTGAAGCCCGCGCGCGTGAGCAGGTTGCCGACGTCGCGGACGTCGGCCAGGGGAGAGATGTGCGTGCCGATGCCGCCGAGGCGCTCTTGCTCGGCGAGTTGGAGCGATCCTCGCAGTTCGAAGAGGGAGTCGCCGCCGCTCATGGCGGCGATGAAGGGCGCGTCGGGCTTGAGGGCGGTGTTGATCTGGGTGAGGACGGAGGGCAGGTCGTTGATCCAGTGCAGGGAGAGCGAGGACATGGCCAGGTCGAAGCTCTCGGGCTCGTAGGGGAGGTACTCCGGGTTCTTGAGGACTTCGCGGGTGATGTCGATCTGCTTGTTGAAGGGCAATTCCTGGTCGCGGTAGAGCATGGCAGGGCTGGAGTCGGCGCAGTGGATGCTGCCTATGCGGGAGGCGATGGGCTCGGCGTCTTTGCCGGTGGCGGACGGGTCTGGGTTGGGGTTGTCGGTGAGGATGCGGGCGATGTTGCAGGCGTTTGCGCCGAAGTCGAGGGCTTTGGGGAAGGAGCGGTTGATGTCGAGCAGGCGGTCGCAGAGGCGGGCGGCGACTTCATCGCGCAGGTAGTCGACCTTGCGGCTCTGCTCGACGTTGGCGGCGGCGCGTTCTTTGTGCTGCCATTTGGTGCGCGAGCTGAACACCTCGACTGCGGGTGTGCCGGGGGATTGCACGGCGTAATGTCTTGATGGTGTTGATTGGAATTGGCGGAGATGTGATGGTGATGCTGTGCTGCGTGTGGATAGCTTGGAAGCTCGTGAGAGCACTCTTGAGGGCGTGTTCATGGTTGTGGTGAATGGGGATGGGGATGCTTGCAATGGAGAGCGAGGGAGCTCGATCGCATTCACTTTCACATGCGCCAGAATTGATGGCGAGGTGATGAGCGCATCGATCTTGTCTTATCTAATCAGATCCATAAAGGCTTCGGCTATGGAGCATCTCGTGCTGCTCTATCGAAGGGGAGCTGGTGGCCTCATTATTGTTAGTCGAAATCAATGAGATTTTCTCAGGGAAAATAGATTGAATATTCCTTTGCACACGCCTCATCGAGCTGCGTAGGTAGTAAAGTATAAATCGTATTGCAGTAATTATGTTGTCGTCTCAGCTGCTCATCTCTCGTCGTGTGCAGCTCACATGCGCGTGTCGCTTGTGGGAGGGGACAAGGGTGCTCTCACGGCAGGCGACAACGCGCACCATCTTACATCACTGCTGTACCCAGCCTCCCATCTCATACCACCACACCCGTCCACACGTGCTGCTGTTACTCTTGCGCCTTTCCTTGTATACCGCTGCTACTAGAACCCTCTCACCTTCGAGCATAATCGCCTGGAGTTTCCTCGCTTGAACAACCGACACAGCATGCGGGCGTAAGCATTGAATCGTGCCCGTCTCACCACAACCTCTTACACACCACCACCACCACCATGGCCGATAACAACCCAGGCCAGGTATCTGTCCAGGCGGTCGAGAGACCACTCAACCTCGTGCCCGTCGGCCTCAAAGAAGCCGCCCTCGACTCACCGACATTCCGCGCAACCGCCATCCACTTCGCCGACCAAGTCGAGATAATAGAGAAATGGCTGGACGGATACGTGCGAGCAGCGTCCAAGCTAGTCACCGAGGTTTCGTCTCTTGAATCTTTAGTGAACACTTTCCTCGCCCAGAGTGCACCACCCTCGAACGTCAGCGAGGCCGTCCTAGATCACGACTACACATTACTGGCTTTGACGCGATATGGCGAGGGTGCACGAGAGTTCTGGCAACAGACCTTGCAAGGCATGAAGAGATATGATACAACCGTGGTGGAACCTATCAAGGCCTTCCTCGGCACCGATCTGAGGCAGTTCAAGGAGGCTAGGCGTGCCATGGAAGGCAACCAGAAGGCTTTCGACACCGTCATATCACGGTACCTAGGCCAGAACAAGAGCAAGGAGCCATCGTCGCTGCGAGAGGATGCTTTCCAGGTGCACGAGGCTCGCAGGGCGTACTTGAAGTCTGCAATGGACTTCTGCATGCTCGCTCCTCAGTTACGGACCACCCTTGACAAGCTGATTGTCAAAGTGTTCTCCGAACAGTGGAAGGAGATGCGTAACTCCAGAGAAGCTAGCTCTGCCATGTTCGCAAAAGGCACCTCCGAAATGGAGAGGGTGCGTGGCTGGAGCCGAGAAATGGAGAACTCAGAGCGTGCTTTCAAACGCGAGCTGGTGACTGCCCGTCGACAGATTGAGGATAACGCTGAGCAGCTTTGGCGCCCTTCCAGAGAGCTCGAAGACTACAGTGCGTCCACAGTGCCATATCTCGGCACGGGTGCGGCAAATGCAACAAGCTCAACTTCTACTGCAAAACCGCAGAGTAGAGCAGACAAGCAAGGCTGGCTATACATGAAAACCCTAACAGGTAAACCTACTCGCACCTTATGGTCACGCCGATGGTTCTTTGTCAAGAACGGAATCTTTGGGTGGCTTATTCAGGGCACAAGGTCTGGCGGTGTTGAGGAAAGCGAGAAAATCGGCGTGCTTCTGTGTAACGCTCGCCCTGCTTTCCAGGAAGAACGACGCTTCTGCTTCGAGGTCAAGACTAGAGACACTACCATCACTCTCCAAGCCGAGACACAGGGCGAATTGACTGAGTGGTTGGCTTCTTTCGATCTCGCCAAACGCAAGGCTTTCGAGGATCCTGCATCCACAGAAGCGAATCAGACCACCCCCGGTGTCGACCCGGCTTTTGCTATCAGCCCGCCAATCGCAGAATTTGCCGCAAAGTCAGATGACAGGCACGCACGCGAGAATAGCGAGGACTTGCTAGGCCTACTGCCCGAGCGTGCTGAAACTATGGGCCCGCTAAGTGGTCGTGCCAGCGTTGATGTTCATCCATCCCGCAGAGTCACAAGCCTGGAACGTGAAGGAGGCGAAGGTACTCGAGAGCGCATCATCTCGAAGTTGGACCTTCACAAGCGCTCTGCCGGCTCTGGTCAGCTAGGCTCCGGATCATCAGCGGGTGGCATCGCAAGTCTGATTAGCGCCAGCCACAATATTCTGCCCGTGGGCCCTGGTGCACCCCCTCCCACAATTGAAAGCCCAAGGCGAGCCATGACAATCCCAGCAAGCTCGCTGGCCCCGTCAACATTGGCCAATCCTCCTGCGCCCACTAACCTTAGCCACACGGCAGTGGTTATCAGTGGTGAGAGGAAAATCAAGATCAGCCGCGAAGATGGTTCCAGTATGCCCTCAGGGATACTTGCCAACTTATGGGGTAGCACCAATTGGGGATACATCAACCGCTTAGGAGATGACACAAAGTCGGAGCCAACGAACCGGATACAGGCAACGAGCACTAGTGGCACTTCGAGGGACGATTCTGAGATTATGGACAGCATGACCGACGCTTCTCCTCCTCCAGATGTTGATGGTAAAAGTGTTTCGCCTGCACGTGGAGCCACTCACCGTAAGACACTGAGCGTGACCAACGACGTCGCTGCTGCAAATCTGTCGAAAACTTTATCGGATGAGTCGGAGGATTACCCGACTTACTATCCTGTACCTCTCAAAGCTCAGCATGCACAGTTTAAGATGCTCTTCCCATCTGTGCCGGCTTCCGAAAAGGTCGTTTTGGTCTTTAGAGCCGCGTGGAATCCCAACGAGCAACAAGAATTCCCAGGCAGAGTGTTTGTTACGACCAAGGAAATTTATTTCTACAGCAACCATCTCGGCCTAGTCCTGATCACAGGTGTGAATCTGCGCAGCATTGAGGAAGTCACTGCGGCCCCAGGCAGGGACTGCGACTTCCTTTACCTGCACTTGAAGGAAGCATCGCGCTCAGACGAATCTCGTCGGATTACGATCAAGACGTTCCTTGAGCCCCTGAGGCTCCTCCAACGTCGCTTGAGCTATCTGGTACACAATACCGAAGCAGACATTCCAGCTAAACTTGAGGAAGTCTTGAAAACGCTCATCAAGATGGAGACCGAGGCTCCCAAGCGTAGCTCAAGTGTCGAGAGCTGGGAGGATGTCAGATACCCGTCCGATGAAGCAGGTATCGGCAGTCCCGATGTGAGTCGCCATCGAAATTTGACGACATCGCTTCGCATTGATGGCAACCTGTATGGCGAGCCAGCAAAGACTGGCAAGGAGATTCAGAAGTTCAAGCTGCCCAATCAGGCGGTCATTTACGCCCCTCAAGGAATGCATGCGAGCATCTCGAGGGAGTTTGCTGTTTCTGCGAAGGCATTGTTCCACGTCATGTTTGGCGACAAGAGTGCGGTGTTCCAGCTGCTGTATTGCAATCGCTGGGGCGATACGATTGTGCAGACGCCTTGGGAGAAAGAGGAAGGTTCGGGTCAATGGTCACGAAAGTTCTCGCGAGAGACGCAGAGCAAGCCCGTCACCGATGTGCAGGCTATCGATATCTACAATGATCATCTTTGTTATGTGGTCACGAACAACAAATACCCGTGGCGTCTGCCATATGCCGACAGTTTGAATCTAGCGACAAAGCTGGTCATCACCCACACGGCAAAGTCTAAATGCAAACTTGCGGTTTATCAACAGGTCCGATGGACAAAGCCACCGAGCCTCACATACTTCCGCAACCTCATCGAGGCGCAGGCTCTGAATAGCCTGGAAGCTGACGCGCTTGATCTGACGAACGTTGCCATGGATCAAGTCGCCAAGCTAGGTAAGCACAGCAAAACAAATAAGGCTGTGGACATCTTCGGAAGTATCGGCCAGCAGATACAGGTGCCTCAAATCGACACGAAGGTTGCAAGCTCCATGGCTACGGTCGCGCCTGGTCTGGGCTCAAGGCGTCCCAAGAAGCAGAGCCTCCTCGGACTGATCATGGACGATGCATTCAGACGGCTGATCGGCATTTTCAACATCGTGGTCGATGTCCTTTTCGGCCTCGGCAAGGGTGTTGTCAACGTTTTTACCGCCCACACCATCCTGGTCGCCTTACTCACCACAAGCGTCCTCTACAACAGCTGGCACAGCTACCGCGACGGCCTAGTATGGTACAACGAGCGCAACGCCGGCAAATTCATGGCCCGCATCGGTGTCACGCCCAACCCCTCAATGAGCAAAGCAATCTTCCTCTCCGACGTCGAAACCCTCATCACCCCGTCCTTGGACAACGACACCCTCTCCGCTTTCTCCTCCTCCTCGTCCTCCGACAGCGCACGAACCTGCCGCTCCACTTTCAGCGACCACCTCACCCCTTCCATCGCTCCCTCCCACCAAGTCAGCCGCCGCCTGACCCGCACCCGCGACTCCATCGCCCGCTACAGACACGACCTGCTCGTCGCACTGCGCGTCGTAAACCGCGTCGAGCGCGACGTCGTTCTCGCAGAGTGGGAAGACTGGGTGCGCGCCGAGGAGAAGAAGTGCGCGAGGATCGAGGCGATGGTCAGCGGGAAGAAGGGCGAGGAGCAGAGGAAGGCGGAGGAGGCGCTGGGGAAGGGCTTTAAGGAGTATTGTCGCAGCTGTAGGGGGGAGTTGAGGGGGATCGGCCAAGGGGAGAGGTTGCTTTGATGCGATAGATGCACATGCGTGTTGAGGCGTGTTTGTTGATATGATGATAAAGATACCCGCTTGGTTTTTATTGAATAAACCGGACTTGATGAGTTTTTGATCCAGTGCCCATTGGGTTTTATGCATGCGTTGGCAGGGTGGATACAATCTGACCATTAGGGTTTGGGGTTAGATGATAGACCTATGCACACAGTAAATCCAAGAAATAATACGTATCCCAGCCATGTTCTCAGTATTCTATAGCTTTCGACTCTTGCATGTAGTGTACTCTATAGTGTGAAAGAGTATTGAACGTTCAGTGAGCATAGTTGGTGTTCTGAAGTACTTCTTCCGTTCTCGAGAGCATGTCAGTCTTGCTTGTACGCGCGACGCACCCCACCTCAACCGCGACGATGCGAACAAGTCACGTTGCGAGCAACATTGAGCATAGAGCCTCACCCAACCCGTTCGCCGTTGGACAGACAACATAGTATACAAGATCCGGACCCTCGATACGTTGCTCGAACTGTCCCCTTTGCAGCTACTGTAACGTCGTTCTTCTTCGAACGGACCACACGACCCTTGGGCAACCTACCTCCATCCACTGCACTCTTAAAACTCCAGTCACTACCGTCCAAACTATGATCGACCTCCAAACCTCCGACAACGGCAATGGTGACACCAGCACCAACAACAACGGCAGTAAATACATGTCGATAATCTCCGCGCACATCGACGCCCTGAGCGCCTCGCTCCGCCACCTCAGCCTCACGATCCACGACAACCCCGAAGTCCGCAACAAAGAGCTCATCGCCCACGAAGCTCTCACGAAATTCGTCAGCGAGCAAGAAGGCCAGAAGTGGGAAGTCACGCCGTCGGCTTACGGCATTGGCACCGCGTTCGTGGCGGTTTATGATAGTGGCAGAGAGGGGGCTGTGGTTTCGTTTAATGCTGAGTATGGTGAGTTATTTTCTTTCTTGGCCCACGAGGGGATTGTGTGGTGGTGTGGATCAGTTGGGCTGATTGGGGGCTGATGGACTGAATATTCTTTTTGTGGATAGATGCTTTGACAGGACTCGGACACGCTTGCGGGCATAATTTGATTGCCGTTGCGTCGGTCGGGGCGGCGCTGGCTACGGCGGAGGTTGTGATGGAGGAGAGATTGGGTGGGAAAGTGGTGTTGTTTGGGACGCCGGCTGAGGGTGAGTCTGAAAGATCTACCATCATACGAGGACTGATCTGACTCTTTGATTGTAGAGGGAGGTGGCGGCAAGATTCGTCTCCTCGATGCTGGAGCATATGCCGATTACGCGGTTGATATCTCTTTGATCGCTCACCCAGGCATCACGCCTGATGCTGCGTTGGTGAGGACGGCGGCTTATGCTGGCATGAAAGTTGAGTATTTCGGCAAAGAGGCACATGCTGCGGCTCGTCCATGGGAAGGGGTGAATGTTCTCCAAATGTGTTTCTTTTGTCAGGCGTAACTAATCATAAAAAGATCAACGCCCTCGACGCACTCGTCACAGCCTACAACGCGGTCTCAGTCTTACGCCAGCAAACCCAACCAGGCGACATCATCCAAAGCCAAATCATCAACGGCGGTCTCAAACCCAATATCATACACGCATACTCATCCGGGCAGTTCGTCGTGCGTTCGGCAACAAAGGCCCGTCTCGACGCGCTCAAAGTAAGGGTCGTTCAGTGCCTCACTGCCGGCGCGGTAGCTACAGGAGCTAAATTAAACATCACGCCATCGAAGTACGTTGACCCATCACTCCGGCACCGTTTCCTGAACATGGAGCTCATCTCGTCGACCTGCAGGTATTCATATCAAGACCACGTGCCGTCGAAAGCGCTAGGTGGCTCGTACAGGCGACACTTTGTCGCTCTCGGTGGGGACATACCCCCAGACTATGTAGCGGTCACACAGGCTAGCACCGATCAAGGCAACGTCTCTCATGCGTTGCCGAGCTTGCATACGAACTTCTGGATTGAAAGCGAGGGTGGTGGGCCGCATACGGCGGATTTTGAGAGAGCTGCAAGGAGCGCGGACGCGTATGTATAAGGCCCATTGCCTCATGCTAATAATGGATCAATATAGCTGATGGATACAATTCTAGGCATGAGCGTGCGATGAGAGTTGCCAAAGCATTAGCCGCCACTGCTGCTGACGTTCTCACCGACGCAGAGTTGCTCGAAGAAGCCAAGCGAGAGTTCAGAGACTGTGAGCTTCGCTGAGAGCCTCAGGATTGAACCACCATGGCGGATACTCTACTCTTGTCCCAACGAAGTGTTCGGTTCGTCCGCAACATAAGAACCAACCGCTGCACGGAAACGTACCCGAACCCAGGGCAACTATGGTTCTGGAACTTCTGGATCGATTCCATCTTGGGTATATCGTGCATCGCAGCGTCGGCTATGCGATCCCGGAAACTTCTTTGCATGTGTTCGTCGGTTTTCTGGTCGCATAGAGATGGGATCTGCAGATCTGGAACGGGTCCTTTCGAGGCTCGGCGGGAGGTGCAGCGAGGTAGCTTAGCGGTCGCATTCCTCGAATAGCTGCAGCAACATCAAGCTTGCGAGATTAGACGCGGCTGAATGATACAAGGTCGTACTGAAGCTGTCTGTCTCAGCAGTCGTGTAGCAGCGTTTACTTTCAAATCTGTGTGTGTCGTGCTCCAACGGATTCGGAGCATCTGGTGTGCTATGTCGCTTGCCATGACAACTTTCGGAAAGCAGCATTCCAATTGCCTTGGAAGTGCACCCGTGCAGAGCGAGCTGACGCTACGATCGGCGATGGCGGTCGACATTCAATGCTGTTATCGCAGAGCTGTTTGAAACACTTTTGAGCCAGGAGAGTAGCGAAGCACGCGAAGAAACTCGATATAGAGACGATCCATTCCCACCTGAAGATCGGCATTCCTCGAGTATTACAAGTATTACCAGCTTTGTAAGACCTCGTCACCTTCCCACTCATATCTGACCAATCGTGTCGCCAATACCGCTCGTCATTCTTCGCCCGAGTTGAAAGAAAGATGCAGTATTTCAATACACTCACCTTGCTCCTCCTGACCGCTCTCGCAGTCGCTAAACTGTGTGACGCGAGCCCACGTTTCATCCGGCGAGATCAGCTACCCGGTTCACGTGTAGTCGAAGTAGCAGCGACAGAAATCGGGTCACCGGGACTATACTCCAGCCTCACGCTCAATGGCACGACAACCAGCAGCAGCGAGAGCCTGGCCAGCGTGGCCGACACAGCGCCCGCGACAACAGACCCACCCACCGCCACCACCAAATCCTCGGTGTGCATGCCCATCATGATGCAGGTCGACTACCTGCACTGCGGGAAACGAGGGGGATAGTAAGTAGTAGCATGCAGCCGTCCACCAGAGAAGGAGCCAGGGCAAGGAAGATCTCGGGCTGGGCATTCTGTGCTAACCAGCGTGTTTTTCTGCAACGACAGCCGGTACAACGTGAACAGCTGCGACGGGAAGACCAGGAGTACTCCCAGCCTCGCGCCGTGCTCGACGCCTTCCTCCGAACCCACCTCGTGAGCGTTCCCAGGACTGACCTGAGGGGAGCCCGACAAGAAATAAAACTGGGGCTTTGCGAGACGAGACGATAGGGGCTTTTCCTGCTTGAGCGACGCTGGGCATTGAGCTCATGCGAGTAGTAATGGGAATTGCGGAAAAGAGATCAGAGTTTCGAGATTCTTGGTATTGGAGACTTGGGAGGGCAACGGCGTGGATCCAGAGACGGAAGGAAGACGACAAGACGAGGTGGCGTGTTTCACGCGAGCGAACGCGAGCGAGGGCATTGGTAAACAACAACACACAAGTACATGTTGGTCCGTGAGGACTGTAATGTGTGTGGTTGGTGGTACTGTATTTCTTCTACGCGAATGGGACGAGAGGCAATGGTCGCTTTTGGCTAACGTTTTGAACTGTACCTTTTTACTCATGAATAATGATAACAACAATAAGGCCCTTCTGGAACGCCGGCCCCATGAACTTTGATACGTGTTGAGTTTGGGCACATGCAAGATGCAGCCCTCGTGCCCTCTGGGGTTCTCCAAGATTGGCCCTCTCCCTCCACGGGCGATTTCGAACCGTGAAGGCCACCGTGGAGAGATTAGTTGGTTCAGTTTGCTACCGACGGCCTTTCTCGTCTGGGCACGCAGGGAGGGGTTCCAAGCAATGATATTGGCAAGCAATAATACATCGCCCATCCACACATCCATCCCACCATGCTTTCTCGCAAGGAAGAATGGCGCGCACGCGCACCCCAGATCCGGAACATGCATCATCGAACAGAGTTTGTGGGTCAGCACAAGGAAGGGTGGGTCGACGCCGGTGTGGAGACCTCCCAAGAGATGCCGAGCGTGCAATCGGCCTTGGTGAGCTGTGATAAGCAAAGCTCTTGTCGTCAACAAAGCAAACCACCCTGTGCATGACCTTGGAGAGCGCGCCGTCGAATCATGGTTCATATCCACTGTGCCTACACCGAAGCCATCAACCCGGTGGGCTCGGATCCTGTTCTATCTCGTGATCAGGTAGGGACACGTTCTATCTTGCGTTGCCGTGGCGAATGCGTACACCGCTTTGTTTGAGGCATGGCGAGTAGCGTAAACTGACAACGTGTTTTGAAGATCTGGCGTGGGCTTCAGCGCAAGATTCGCCATGCCGAGGACTTTGTGCCCATAATCGAGAAGACCGATGTGATCGAAGATCACAAGGAGAACGAAGTCGTGCGCGTGGCGCACTTCATCGCGCAGGAGCACTCGCCAGCACACGAGGTCAAGGAGATCTGCAAGAGCTACTATCCGACAAAGGTAAGAACATAATGGCAATTGACGATAGCTCACATGACGGCCTCGCTAATATGTTGATCCATGAACAGGTCGATTTCATCCAGCCGAACGGCGCTGTCATCACCAACACAGTCAGCGATGGACCTGGCATGAGCGAGAACGACTATCACATGACTTATACATTCAACTGGATTTACGATGATGTTGCTGAGGGCAGTGAGGAACACAAGAAGTTGGAGCTTCAGCACAGGAACGGCGCGAAGATGGCGGTGCACAAGAGTATTGAGGCGCTTCGCAGGATGGGCGCAGCTGGTGAGCTGAACTGAATTGGACTGAACTGAATGTCCGGTATGATGCTGATGACATGAACAATTTGTAATGACTTCAAATATGCCCAAAGTTCCTGCTGAGATTGTACCTGGGCATGTCCAGTGTGTTTTTGTAATATGTTCATTTCATGACAACGTGTATTCCTACAGCCGCCGCATGTTTCCATCTCGTTTAGATGGCGTTGGCCTCCTTGAGCAGGTTGGAGAGCTGGCTCTTCTTTGCCTGGAGCTCGGAGTTGCCGCCAATGTGCTTCTGGCCGATGAAGATGTTGGGCACGGAGCGCTGCTTGGTGATGTCCTCGAGAGCGTCCTGGATCGCGGCACCGTCGTCTGTGGATAGTTTGTCAGTGATCAGGTCTCTCGTCACGGGGTGTGCAATGTTGACATACCGATCTGGTCGAGCTCAAGGATGTAGGCCTTTGCGCCCATCTCGCTGAGGAGGCTCTTAGCGGACTTGCAGTAGGGGCAGTACGACTTGGAGAAGACAGCTATAGATAGTCGAGTGTCAGTGGTGTGTCGTTGAGAATGCCGAGCATGGGTGGTAACCACTCACCAACCGCGTTGCTGTCGATGATCTCCTGTGCCTTTGTCCTTGCGGCCATGATTGTGTTTGGGCTTGCTGAGCGCGCACCGCTGAAGAAGCTGCGTAAGAAATTAATGGTGGGCGAAAGTGGTGTTGATAGTGGTTGTGAGTGTGGTATGCAGGCAATAGTGTCGTAGGTGGAGCTGTATCACTGAATGCAGATTCCGATGGTCCCGCCGCCGCTGCTGAGCAACCAAGCGATGATGCAATTGTGCAAGGCCTCATCACGTGATCTTCCTTGCACAACAATCCTCCACCCACCCACCCCCAGGGCCCCAGTCTGCAAAGGCGACATCCCTCCATCTTCTTATCGCACTAAGCCGGGCCACCCGATACGCCAGGCGGAGGGCATGCTGTCTGGCCTGCACCGCTCTTGGCGGAGTGAGCGCCGTCGACATTTAGAGCGAGACGACTCGGCACAACGGCCACAGTCATCACCAAAGCCTACCAAACCTCAAGGAAGGCCAAGCTTTCTTTGTCTCGGCGGGTGTGGCATCACTCCAATCTGAAGGCAAATATGACGAGTACGGCGGAAGCAAACTTCTTGGCCACGTGCCCCTCCGCCGCCGCCCTTGGCACTCGTCGCCCCTCCGCTGCCATTATCGCCGCGCCACCCTCGTCGCCCCCCACAAGACTGCTCGCGGCTCCAAGAGCTGCACGCCGTCGAACATGCACCGATGCGCGCGAAGAAAGCGTGCTGTGGATTGACCCGGTGCCAAGGGTTCACACGCTCAACGACTACTGCCCTCTGCAGATGAGCTGTCTCGGAGCCCGCCCTTTAGATCCTTTGATGCCGCCGGCTACCGGCAACGCAGCAGACAAAGGCGCTCGCAATGGCGCGATAGGTAAGGCTGTAAGGTTACGCGCATGCCGCTGCGGGTAAGGCGATATGACGTTGGTGAGGCTGGACGCGAGACGCTCGATAAGTCCCCATGTCCTAGCTTTACTCACGCCAAGCATCAACGTCTGGGCATTCGACTCTTCCAAGAATGTACTTCTTGGGCCCGGTGGAACGTGTGGTCAGGTGCAAGTATAAAGGTGAATGTAGTACCACTTCTTGCGGAAAAGTCTTGTTTGGTCCAAGCTATACCAACCAGGCACGCCCTTTTCCCTCCTTACGCCAGACTAACCGTTGATCAACATCAACATCAACAATTGCCCGCAATCGTGCCGTCAACCCGGGCCGCCGCAACATTGCCATTCCTAACGCCCTGCGATCAACAGGGCGCGATCCGCCAACATGGGCAAACAAACGGATAACCCATTGGCCGACCATGTCTCCGGACAATCCAACAAGCCCATGTCCAAGCCTGCCCACGCATTAAAGTGGCCGCAGGTCGTTGAAGAATTGAAGGCCGACGCCGAAGATGGCCTCTCGTCTGCCGACGCGAAAGCGCGGCTCGAAGAATATGGCCGCAACGAGCTCGGTGATACCGGTGGAGTCAACCCAGGCAAGATTCTTGTCCGTCAGGTTGCCAACGCCATGACACTCGTCCTGATCATGGCCATGGCCGTCTCTTTCGGTATCAAGTCGTGGATCGAGGGTGGTGTCGTCGCTGGTGTCATTGCCATCAACATCATCGTCGGTTTCACTCAAGAGTTCCAGGCTGAAAAGACCATGGACTCCCTCCGCTCGCTCTCCTCACCCACTGCTGTCGCCGTCCGTGATGGAAAGGCCGAGAGCATCTCTACTCAAGAAATCGTCCCTGGTGATCTCGTCGAACTCAAGACTGGTGACACCATCCCCGCTGATATCCGTGTCGTTGAGGCCGTCAACTTCGAGACCGACGAGGCTCTCTTGACCGGCGAGTCTCTTCCCGTCCGCAAAGCTGCCGATGATCTCTTTGATGACAAAACCGGACCTGGCGACCGTCTCAACGTCGCCTACAGCTCTTCGACCGTCACCAAGGGCCGCGCCACCGGTATTGTTTTCGCCACTGGCATGCACACTGAAATCGGAACCATCGCTGCAGCTCTTCGCAAGAAGGACAGCAGAATCAGAGAGCCCAAGAAGCGCGATGACGGTACTGTCAAAGCTCACCGCTGGATCCAGGCTATGGTTCTGACCGGCAGCGACTTTGTTGGCCACTTCCTCGGTGTCAACGTCGGCACTCCTCTGCAGAAGAAGCTCTCCCGTCTAGCAGTACTCCTCTTCTTCATTGCCGTTGTCTGTGCCATCATCTGTTTGGCCGCCAACGAATTCTCTGACCGCCAAGATGTCATCATCTACGCCGTCGCAACCGGTCTTTCTATGATTCCCGCCTCACTCGTTGTCGTCTTGACAATCACAATGGCAGCTGGCACTAAGCGCATGGTCGAACGTAACGTCATCGTCCGTAACCTGAAGTCGCTCGAGGCCCTCGGTGGTGTCACCGACATCTGTAGTGACAAGACTGGTACTCTTACCCAGGGTAAGATGGTCGCAAAGAAAGCCTGGATCCCCGGCACCGGTACCTACACCATTGGCGAGACCAGGGAGCCTTTCAACCCCACTGAAGGCAGCGTTCACTTTGGCTCCGACGAGCCTCGCAGCATGGGAGAGAAGGACATGCACCCTGAATCTTCTTACGACACTCTTCTCAAGGAGGAGGCTCTTCAAGAGTACCTCCGCGTTGCCTCTCTTGCCAACCTTGCGAACGTCCACCAGACTGATGAGGGCCAATGGAACGCTCGTGGTGACCCCACTGAAATTGCTATCATGGTCTTTGCCACCCGTTTCAACTGCAACCGTCGTGGCTCTGTCAGTGGCGATCACCCCGCATGGAAGATGGTTCTTGAGTTCCCCTTCGACTCCGATGTCAAGAAGATGTCCGTCCTTTACCGTGACGCTAAGAGCAATGAACTCCACGTCTTCACCAAAGGTGCCGTCGAGAGAATTATCGCCTCCTGCACGTCTTACGTCGCCAAGTCTGGCGACGAGCCCGTTCCAATGACCGAAGACTTCCGCGAGCAGATTCTGGAGAACATGGAGGCCATCGCGAAGCTCGGTCTCAGATGTCTTGCTCTTGCCAGCCGCCGCTACGATGAGCCCTACGAGGAGGGCCAGGAGGTCGACCGCCATGTCATCGAAAACAACCTTGTCTTCCGCGGACTTGTCGGTCTCTACGATCCCCCTCGTCCCGAATCCGCTCCCTCTGTCCGTCAGTGCCACGAAGCTGGCATCGCTGTGCACATGCTTACAGGCGATCACCCTGGCACCGCTCGCGCCATCGCTGCTCAAGTCGGAATCTTGCCTCAGAAGATGGACATGCTCAGCAAGGATGTTGCTGACTCCATGGTCATGACCGCCGCACAATTCGACGATCTTACCGACGACCAAATCGATCAGCTCCCTGTCTTGCCTCTTGTCATTGCTCGTTGCGCTCCGAATACCAAGGTTCGCATGATCGAAGCCCTTCACCGCCGCGAGAAGTTTGTTGCCATGACTGGTGACGGTGTCAACGACAGTCCCTCTCTCAAGCGCGCAGACGTTGGTATTGCTATGGGTCAAGCTGGTTCCGATGTTGCCAAAGACGCATCCGATATCATCCTCACTGACGACAACTTCGCCTCTATCCTTGCTGCCGTTGAAGAAGGTCGCCGTACTTTCGACAACATTCAGAAGTTCGTACTTCACTTGCTCTCTCAGAATGTCGGCCAGGCTTTGATCCTTCTCGTCGGTCTTGCTTTCAAGGACGCCGACAACGTCTCCGTCTTCCCTCTCAGCCCTGTCGAGATCCTATGGATTATCATGATTACCTCCGGTATCCCCGATATGGGTCTTGGTTTCGAGAAGGCTGCTGCCAACGTCATGAGTAGGCCACCGCAAAACATCAAGGTTGGTATCTTCTCGTGGGAGATTTTGACTGACATGCTGGTCTACGGTCTCTGGATTGCCGCCCTCTGTCTTGCTACATTCTCCCTCGTCCTTTACGGCTGGGGTGATGGTACTATTGGCACCAACTGCAACGAATCTCGCGACACCTGCGAGCTTGTCTTCCGCGCGCGCGCAACATGCTTCGCCGCCATGACCTGGCTTTCGCTTTTCCTGGCGTGGGAAGTTATCGACATGCGCCTTTCGTTCTTCATGATGCAGCCTGGCTCTAAAAGGTACTTCACCCAGTGGGCGATCGACATCTGGTCCAACCGCTTCCTGTTTGGCGCTGTTCTCTTCGGCTTTGTCACCATCTTCCCGCTCATCTATATCCCCGGTCTCAACGACTACGTGTTCAAGCACCACGACATCTCTTGGTAAGTTTTTCGTCACATTTTTGCAAACGAACAACTACTAATGCAATTCTCAGGGAGTGGGGCATCGTGTTCATCGTCGCCTTGGTGTTCTTCCTCGGCTCCGAGACCTACAAGTACATGAAGCGTGTCTTCTTCCGCCGCGTAGACGCAAAGAAGGGCAAGGAAGATTACTCTCAAGACGTCGAGGAGCGCGTCTTCCAGCGCTACATGACCGAGTCTAGCATGGCTAGCGGCAGTGGCAGCGAGAAGTACTCCGAGAAGGTCTAGATGGAGAACGAATTTCTTTGATCTGTTTGTTGATGATGCATTTTTCTATTTTGACGCCGTTCAAAGCCGTCGGGGAGGACGCGACCACGCGAGCTGCGCAGTCCCGCAGTACACGACGAATACCTGCCTTATTACCATTGCTGCTTTTCCAGCACTTTGTTTTTTGGAAGGAATTCTCAAAAAGGGTGATGGAGGCAGGATCCGCATACAGAGATCTCTCAACTCTCGCACACGCTGAGAGAGAGAGTGAAGATCAAGAACGTTGGCTATTGTCTAATATGCTGCTGTACATAGACCTCCCACTTTCCCACAACCTGTTTCGCCGACGTAACAATCGGCGTAAGCAGGGAGCGGAAGTTGTCTGGATATAGCTAGTATTCCTCATATCTTTAATTTTACTACGTCCAACAAAACAATTAATAAAAAAAAAAGGTCTCACGTCACGCGACTCTCCACCCAACACAACCCGAAGCAATAGGGAAAGTGACACGCACAATCCTTGACAAACGTACAGCTATCGAACGCAAGCCAATGCTTGGCCACTAAACAATCAGAAAACCCACCCCTCGCATAACCCTTGCACAGTCTCGCATCCGAGCGAGCAGCCTGCCCTTCGCTGTGAGTGGCACGATCGCTTCCAGGCCGCCGCGGAGCCCTGACACAGCTTGCGCAGCTGGATCGGACTGTCAGACCCGTTAGCAAACTCGACTGACTTTCTGGCGATCGTGGAGAGGGCCCTTGGCCACTAGTACTGCTGCTCATCTCGATCAAGCAACGACCGTTGCGCGCATGTCTCACACGGGCTCTTGACTGCACGTGTTTTGCTTGGTACGGCGCCGGACTTGAGAGCGACGTGCCAGTCCTGGATTCGTTGGTGGCCAATGGTGGTGGGAGCTGCTGGATGTCTGGGATGTATGATGACGGTGATTTAGGGCGGGCAGCTGAACTCTGTGCCTGGTTGGAGTGCGACAGCGGCAGGGTGGTGTAACGAACGCACTGTGTGTGCTTATCTGGCAGACGGTTGGTGATATGACTATCTATCTAGCTAGCTATCTATCTTTTGGGGACGCCCAATTGGATTTGTGGTTATCGCGATGGCAGTCAAGGTCTTGTTACGAACTGTATTTCGATGGAACGGTGTATTGGATACTGAGATATCGGATACCATATGTAGGATCTGAGCAATCACTTCTATCTCCGTTGTTTACGGCGCTGGCACGCAAACAATGTGAGATGTAGATAGTAGGCCAGCTTGCGCACGATAATCGTACACACATTTGACGCACCGAGCAGAGTAGCTGCAGCAGGCTTATCATGGATATTGGAGATAAGGTATGAGCGGGCACGGCCGACAACAGAACGTTCGTAAGTTGCGAGCAAGATGGCTACTACAACCGATTCAACACCGTAGTGTTTAGCCTGACTTGCAATGCTGTTTGATACCGTCCTTGATTGGGAATCTTTCTTCCGTAGTAAGTGGTCGGTAGCGGCTTGAGCTCTCATTTCGTGAGCATGCGCTCACCGAAAGAAATATATGTATAGTGTGGACATTTAGCAGGCATCGGAAGCTGTACAGTTGCTGGTATAATCATTTGTAGAGTAGCAAATTGATCCATAAGTTACTCTCGATTGGCTTGGGGCCGAGATAAAGTCGCTGACTCAACCATTCGTTATCCAACAGATCGAAACTCCAATCATGCTGTATACTCTCAGCAATCACTTCACACCCACAAACCTCCCACTCAAGGCCTATCAGCATCCTTGTTCGCCAGGCAAACCATCCGAACCGCCGGCGTAAATGGTGCAAACTTCTTCCCCTCACTCCTCTCGTTCTTCACACACCGATCATTCCTGTCCAGCTCGCGGCACATCTCGCGGTGTATCGACCGTCCTATTTCGCAAATGTAGATGGCACGCAGCGCCATCACGCCTCTGTCCTTGAAAGAGTCACAAACGTAGTCGAAGTTGGGAATGCCGCCGCAGGGGTCGGCGTCTCGTAAGGGCTAGATTCTGTACTTGCCGTCGTTCTTTTGGGTGATGGCGATGCGGCCGATGTTCCAGACGTTGAGCTTGTCGTTCCAGACCGCGGCTGATGATGTTGGCAAGGTGGTAAGGGCGAGCAGAGCGAAGAGTGCCACGATGGACTGCGTTCTGAGGCTGGCGCGTATAGAGACTTCCTTTTACTACCCTTAGATCTTTCAGATTGGGATCCGGAGTGTCCAGTTGAGTTTGGTCGAACAGATGTATTCATAATCCCTTGATCCAATGGACACCACAGAGCTGCGCATGAATTGCCGGAAGACGAAATGAGATCGATGGCCCGCTTCATATGCAACTAAGCGCTACGAGTCTGGGAACGTAGTCCTACAAGAGACAAGTTAATGCTAGTATCTTAAATGGTTGTGACGATTTGACATAAAAAGCCCCTGATCGCATGATACGGCACACTTGCTTCCGCTCTTGAAAATTGACTTGTCTGCAATGAAATGTGTATGAAAGACTAACCGTACTCCAGCAAAGTAACGCAAACATAGCCTCTTCAACATCTGTGGTATCTAACAAGCACATCCCTCCTTAGGTCCAGCATCTGCATTGGCGTTCAGGTTCACCCTAGTGTTCTCCTGTGCGCCACCGCCGATAGCCGCCTGCGTAGCGCCTCCAGCACCACCTCTCGGGCCCTTCAAGCTCGCCTCGGGAATGGCGTTCGCGATTGCGGTGAACACTTCGTTCACGTTGTGTCCGCTCTTAGCACTGGTCTCGAAGAACAGCAGGTTCTCCTCGTCCGCGTAGTCCTTACCCTCCTTCGTGCTAACCCTGCGCACTTTTCCGTCTTCCTCACCCTCAGCCTCGCCTTCCTGTGCCTCTGCGCTCTCTCCCTCCTCCTCATCCTCCGCGAGATCGAGCTTGTTGCCGACCAAAGCGATCACAATGCCAGGGCTGGCCTGTCGCTGTAGCTCGGCGACCCAGTGCTTCGCCTTGACCAAACTGCTAGCCTTTGTGATGTCGTAGACGACGAGGGCGCTCTGCGCATTGCGGTAGTACATGGGCGCCAGACTGGCGAAGCGCTCCTGGCCCGCGGTATCCCAGATCTCGAATTTGATGGTGCGGTTGGGCAGGTTGCATTTCTGGGTCAGGAAGGCGGCGCCGATTGTGGGTTCTTTGTTGGGTTCGAAGGCATCGTTGACGAAGCGAAGGACGAGGGAGGACTGTTGGTTGGTGTCAGTATGGAGGGTTTGGGGATGTGGTGGATATTGCGCGGTGGCGTACCTTGCCGACGGCAGCCTCTCCGAGAAGCACCAGTTTGACGCTGCTGCTTGGTTTGGGCGCACTGGGTGCTGGCGAGTCTGACATTGTTGGATGAGGGTGTAGATGTCGGTTGAGGCGGGTTGGCCCTGAGGCTGGTCAAATGAGCGCCGTGCTGTGTAGGGCAGGGGTTTTGCGATATGAAATGGTGTGGCGTGGTGCTGCAGTGAGCAAGTTGTTGTCTAAAGCGGATTGCGCGATACGATTCAGTGATGTGGTGTTTATGTGTTGTAGAGACACAACGTGCAGTGTTGCCTGCGATGCTAGACTAGACTAGACCAGTGACGATGTTGGTCCCCTGCTTGCACTTGCTTGCCGGTTCAACCTTCTTCACAGACACTCCGCACTTCACTTCACAACATACACAACATACATCTCCTTCCGACCTGTCACTTACCATATGCGCAGGAACAATGTGCGGGCTAATGCCAGCAACATTGATTACTTGATAGCTCTACCGTCAACATGTGCTGGGGATCATCAACATGTCGATACAGCGTCTCCTCGTGCGAGTACACAGCTTGATTTAGAGTCTTGCCGGACCGACGGTGACGGCATGAACTGCGAGCCTTACACAGTGCGCAGCTTCACTTTCAGCGACCGTGACACTAATGTCTCTTCGACGGTCATGTTCTGTGGCCTACGAATCTGCGTCGACATCTTCGCTCTTAATCTTCAAAGATCAACACAAAGTTTAGCCTAGTAAATCCACTTCATGGAGGTCGCAGGCGCCTACGAACTGGATGAAATGACGACTCAAGATTTTTACGATTAAGTACGGGAAGGATGTAGCTCGACGTCAAATGTATCTGAGTGGCAACACGAAGACTACTTGATCTGAACCCTGCCTGCTGCACGAATTTTGGAGTGATTGCACACCAAGCCGTTTGGAACAAGATGTGCCATGTAACATGCTTTTCGAATGTGACATCGGTGTAGTCTCAAGATCCCTAACTCCGATGTTCTCACGTCAGGAGTATCTCGTACCTCGTAATATCGAAAACTGAAAGGTTTGTCGATTCTTAGAACCAATCGTCGTCCCGGTGATATCGGCTTCAAGTCAGATCCGAGCCCAATACAGCGGCTATTGGCGACCTTCACCACCGCTCTTTTCTGAGATCTAGTTGCCCGCCCCACGAGGCGTGGTATAAGCCGTTCGGATTTTCCACTACCAAATCACCGAGATCTCACCATCCGTCACATACGGTGCTATGTCCTCGGTCGATGTCGCATTGGCTTGCAGCCGACGCCAAGATCTCTAGCTGACTCAATATTGAGTAAGCTGGGGCTTGCTCCGCAAGAGATGAAGTATAGGGAGAAGTGCCCCACCCTGCAATGCGATGACAATGCTTTGGGGTAGATAGAGCGTGGAGCCGGGGGCAGGTGCAGTAGATGACAAAATGCACTGTCAGCAGATAGACGGAACTCGCAGCTATAAAGACGGGAGCTGCAGCGCCTCGAAAAAGTTGTTCTTTGTACAACCACAGACTCACACCACTCGCCAGCAACCTGCCACCTCGACCAACTCCCTTTACCATCGCATCCAACGAAAATGAAGTTCTCCGTCTCTTGCCTCGCACTGGCGAGCTTCGTGGGCTCGTGTCTCGCAGACTGTAAGTGCAGCGACAAATGGCTTTGAACCTTCTCTCGCTAAGACATCCGCAGCTGTCCCGTTCGAGCGTCTGGATAAGAACAACTCTATGCTCCTCGTGCTTGATCTCCAGGATGGTCTCTATAGTCTGTAAGTTCAAAGAGTAAACACATCTGCCATGCGTGCAAGACAGTGGCTGAAATTGAGACTCTCCGCTCACAGCGCTCGCGACTTTGATCCTACCTTGTACTACAACGCCATGATTGCGCACGCCAGTATTGGCAAGCTTTTCGACCTCCCGGTTGTGCTCTCAACATCGGCTGAGAACGGACCCAACGGCCCTCTGCCCAAGGCGATCCTTGACATGTACCCGGATGCGCCTCTCATTAAGCGCCAGGGCGAAGTCGACGCTTGGGATAACCCTGAGTTCCGCAAGGCGATTGAGGATACTGGCAAGAAGCAGATCATCATGGCTGGCATTACCACGGACGTCTGTAAGTGATGTGTTGTTCAGCCTGCGTGGCATGTGGAGATGACCTAAAAGCAGCGGACCTCTGACAGTAATCTCCAGGCACTACTTTCTGCGCCCTTTCGCTCCGCGAGAACGGCTACAGCGTCTGGGCCAATGTCGAGGCTTCCGGAACCACCACCGAATTCATCCGCGACGTGTCCAACGACCGCATGGCTAACGCAGGCGTTCAGCTTGTCAGCTTGTTCAGTATCGTGTGCGACCTCATGAGGGACTGGCGCAACACTCCTGGTATTGTGGAGGTCCTGCCTTTCCTGGCTCAGTACTACCCTGTCTATGGCAGGCTTGCTGCGCAGCACGGCGCTGCGGTGTTGAATGGAACTATTCAGCCTGGACAGGAGGCGCTGCTTGCGCCGGGACTTTAGGGAATGGTAGCAATGAGGCTGTTGAGTGGTGCGCGGTGAACGCTTGAACGTCGTCTCTACTAGGCAGCAGAGAATCAAGTGGTAGATGGACACTTTGGACGATCATCGCGGAGAGTTGGAAGGAGCGCGGCGGCCGTGTTGTATACGGGTATACGGGCAATGGGCCTAAGATTGCTGGTGATGCGGTGGCGTGAGAAGAGAGTCGGAGCTTTGGGTGGCGATAACAGGCTGGTCTATACAGAATCGCTTCGAGTACAAGCACATGTATGACAAGCTTCACTAGTCAGGGTAGCCTCTCAGCTGCTGCTTCACCTTCAGTTATTTCTCATTGATGCGAGGTACATTGCGAGGTTCAAATTAGGTTGGCCATTTGGCTTCCTTACACAGCTTACAGTATCTTTGCGATGACCTCGCACCAGGTCCGAGCCGCGATTAGCGTGTAAACAGTCCAGAACACGACCCTGGTCTTGCCTCGCACGAACTCGCCCTCCGCCACAACACACTACTGGGCAGCGTCAGAGGCTTGGGCGATACCACGCGGCATCGTTGATTGGCAGTGTTGTACTCCATGCATGCGGCACGCAGCTCCTGCCAAGTTTGCGCCCATGTCGTCGCAAGCTGTGGCTGCTGGAACTTGCGTGTACAAGGCGACTTAAAACGCAGGCATAGATGCCGCCCGGCCTTGGTGCTGCGGCGGCCTGCTGCAGAGAGGCGTAATGCACTTCTCGAACATCTGGGCGCGTGTTGATATAGGTAGGAACAACTTGACGTACCTAGTCTCCCGGGTAATTGCCTGTTTGCCTCTCATTCTACCCAGGCACTACGGTATCGTGCTGTCTAATAACATCGCAGTTAATCGAGGATCTTGAGAGTGGCATTGATAGCCAGTACTGATTGATTGCTACCCAAACGTATACATCGGCGCTGTTGCGCCCGACCATACCCATAACAGCCGCCATGTCCTCCTCTGACGACCGGCCGGCGCCTTCGCCACTCATCACACGGGCTTCTCAGCGTTCAAGCACCTTCTCCTCGTCGAACAGCGCAGCAGGCAGTTTCGTTGGCAGTGTTAAGCAAACAGCCAAAGATGCTATGGACGCCGACGTCCCTCTCGGAGCATGGGCTGCTGCTGCACAATCCACAGCCAAAGCACCCACCATTGGAGATATCAGGAACGGCTCTTTCTCGGGTAATGGGTGGACGTCAGAAGGACAGAAAGATGTGAACGAAGAGGGTAGAATGCGTCGGGCGAGCAGTGGTAGCAGTGGAAAGATACCCAAGCTCTGCAGTGCTGCCGGCGCTGGCGTCCCACAGGTCGATTCTGTTCAAGAGCACCACGAGGTTGGCACCAAGCACGATGGTGCTGAGCCGTTTCCTACTTTGACAGGCCGCCAAGCGCATACTACCTGGACATCCAAGGACGATGTCTTGCCAGAAGAAGGAGAGGTGCTGGAAGCCAAGGATCTATTGTCACGAACAGACAGTAGCGTGATCACGCCTCCTACCACCACTCGGGACCAACGAGCTTACAGTTCAGGCTGGCGACCGCCACCCAAGTTGCCATGGACCAAATCATGGGCGATTGGTTTGAAAGCTTTTGCCAAATGGGCCATCACCCCTTTTGGATTCATCGTTACCATCTACTGTCTCAACGTCGTGGCCTGGGGAGGCATGCTCTTCCTGCTTCTCTGTGGCGCTGCGCCAGAGATGTGTTGGGCACCTATCGGTAACGGCGAATACGTTCGCAACTGCAATCACATCGACAGCCCAAGGCGCATCTGGATCGAAATCGACTCCCAAATCCTCAACGGATTATTCTGCGTCACCGGCTTCGGCTTGCTCCCCTGGCGAGCTCGGGACATGTACTTCCTCCTCCGCTGGCGATTCTGCAACGAGAAGAAAAATGGCCGCCAAAAGAAACTTTACGGTCTACGGAAGCTGGCCGGCTTCTACAAAGGCTGGGTCCGCCTCCCAGGTTCCGACACTCTCGACACCCTCAGCCTAGCCGAATACAACGCCCAAACCGCCCGAGACGCCAAGTTCGCCACCATCGACGACACCTTTACATCCGCCGAAGCAGGCGAAGCCGACGCCGCTGACCCACGCCTCCCTCTTCCCCTCAAAAAGACTCCCTCCCCTCCCCTAACCGGTATCCGCGCCCCGCCCACCAAACTCTGGAAGCTCGACTTCTACATCTGGTGCAACATGTGGAACACTTTCTTCCAGACCTGCTTGTGCGGCTTCATGTGGGGTTTGAACCGCTACGATCGCCCATCCTGGTCGACGGGGTTCTTCATCGCCTGCGCTTGCGTTATTGCCGCTGTGGGCGGGATCGTGTCATTCAAAGAAGGGAAGAAAATCAAACTAGTCGAGGGCGTCAATCCTAGTCCTGCGGTAGCGGCAGCGCTGGAGGAGATGCAGCGGCAGAAGGAGGAGCGCCAGCAGCAGGGCGGACTTGAGCCTACTAATGCGAACAGCACGGTGGATTGCGTTGTGAAGCCTGATAACAAGGGGAGGGGTGGCGTTTGAAGGACACCCTTGTCTCCGAGAGTCTGGTAATTCTGTAGTCCTTTCTGTTGCTTTGGACATTGCTTTGGGACGGCGTTGCAGCGTGGCCTTGCTAGTCTTTGCGTTTTATATACCACCAGGGAGAAACACAGGGAGGAGTTCAACAAGGAAGACGACTACTGCATACAAGAGTAGAGAATGCCAGCTACGTAAGGAAAGGCGTCAGAAGGCTACTATCTATAAACCTCAGTTTGCTTGAAGCGATTCTAACGGTTGGTAGGAAAGTATCGACCATGCGTACCTTAGACCTCAGCTCTAGCTGGGTATTACTGAAGTTCATTCGAAAGCTCGATATAGACTTTAATATATGTAAGCTCTTATGCTAATCGCTATACTATGAAACACAGTACGTGCACTTGAGATCCGGGATTTCTCATGCAATTTCAGACCAGACTATCAAAAAGTCCCTCGTCGAAATCAACATCGCCGGAGAACCTGCTGCTGTTCAGCGTCTCCGCGCTCCGCCGAGGGGTATTGCACCCGCTAGTGTGGAACTCGCTCGGCTCTCTCGCGGTCAGCTCGGCTTGGTAATCTGTCAGGTCCGAATGGTAAAGCTCTCGATTGTCGAACCGAGCTTCGTCGCTACGCGAGCGATGGAATTTATCGTTGGCGATGAGGTCGAGTTGGTTCGTGGAAGGACTCCGGAGCGACGGGTAGTGGTTTTGGGAGTAGAGTTTCCAGCGCGGACCGTCGTTTGGTGGCGGGACTGTGTACTTGCAGTTGGGGCAAGATCGGGGTTGGGAGTGGCGGGAGGCTTTGTTGGGGATGCTGCGGAAGAATAGGTAGGTGTGTATGCAACTGGAGGAGGGTGTGGAAAATCAGCTCGGTGTCCATAAAATTCGATCGCAGTATGTAACGTGCTTATGCTGCCAAGTCTCATTGATCAAGTTGGCAGAAAGAGAAAGAGAGCGGACGTAAGGCAGCGAGCTGACACGTACAAATCCACGATCAACGGCATCGTGCTGTAAGCACACAGCAGGATTTCGGACACGCCGCCGCTCCATAAATTCGAGTGTCTCGCCATTGTGACCCACCTGATATTGATTCGCGAATCGTCAGCGAAGTCGAACGACGTTTGGCGATGTTACAGCCAAGGCGTATTATCATACATACATCGGGACCAAAACAGACACGAAGAACATGGTCAAGCATAAGTCCGCGTATTCCATCCATGGCGGTATTGGCCTATCTTTGCCTGCGACGCTTACCAGACCGAGCAGTGCGGACAACGTCAAGGGCGCAATGGCAATGAGATATATCGAGCCAGCTGGTGTGGTGAGTGCAGTTATAAGGAGAAGGATCATCCCCGGGGTAAAGGCCAGAATGTCGATGATGCGGAGCGCACGAGCTGGGACATGGAACGATGGTTCTTCTGATCTGTCCATGATGTGCTGTTCTAAACAGCATTGGTACCGATGCGAGTCGTTAGTGGTTTGCAGCTGTGAAGGTGGTCCTTGATGTCCCCGGGCCTAGCAACGTGAAGCTAATGGGATCAAGGGTCGGTCCGAATGAATAGTGGTCCTTGATCAGATCCAGGAATTTGTGCGCTACAGTTAAGGTCTACTTTATTTTGTTGACTACTATTGGTATCAAATCCACAGAGATCAATTGAGTTTTACCTAGGGAAGTTCAAGTTTATAGGAGAAAATCGATTATCAGGTGTCGATCTTCAGTATCGCCTGAATTTCTTTTCAACTTAGACAGACGCTAGTAACTTGTATCTACATAAAAAACAATGCCCTTCGCTAAATCGAAAACGTTACATCATAACCGAATCCAGCCCTCCCTAGTTCTTAGCCTGCTGCTTCTGGAACTCCTCGGAGAAAGGGTAATCGGTGTAGCCCTTCGCCTCCTTGGCATTGTAGAACAGATCGCGGTTGTACGGCGTCAGCTCAATGCCGTTCGCAATCCTGAACACCAGATCGGGAGTCGAGATCCAGTAGCGGCCGAACACGACCGCGACGTCCTGGTCGCGGTACTGCTTGTCGACGACGGCGCGCGCGCTGTCGGGCGTGAAACCGCCGGCGAGGAACACGGGCGAGGTCTTGCCCCAGAGCTCGACGAAGGCGTCGTTCTTCTCGGTGGCTTCGGTGTCGGCGTTGCCGGCAATGCGTGACTCGACGAGGTGCAGGTAGGCGAGCTTGAGCTCCTTGAGGCCCTTGATCAAGTGGGTGAACTGAGGGATGGGGTCGGCCATCTTCATGCCCTGGAAAGTGCTCCAGGGGGAAAGACGGATGCCGGTGCGCTCGGCTCCGACGGCGTTGACGACGGCCTTGGTGACTTCGAGACCGAAGCGGGAGCGGTTCTCGATGCTGCCGCCCCAGGAGTCGGTACGTGTGTTTGCGGTGTCCTGGGTGAATTGATCGATGAGGTAGCCGTTGGCGGCGTGGATCTCGACACCATCAAGACCGGCCTTCTTAACAGCGTTGGCAGCAGCAGAAGCGTAGGCCTGGATGTACTCCTGAATCTCATCCTCAGTCAGAGGGCGAGGGGCGGGAGCTCCCTCAGCAACAGGGACATCAGAAGAAGAGACGAGGTCGCCGGAGCCAGTGGAGCGCTTGTACTCCTGGTCTGCAACGCGGCCGAGAGCCCACAGCTGCAGCCAGAGGAAGCTTCCCTTTGCGTGGACGGCGTCTGCGATCTCCTTCCAGGCGGCGATTTGCTCATCGGAGAAGATTTGGGGCACGTTGGGGTAGCCGCCAGCGGGCTCGTTGATGACCGTTGCTTCGGTGATGAGGAGAGTGCCGGGGACAGAGGCACGCTGGGCGTAGTACTCCTTGACCATGGGGAGAGGGACGTGGTTATCGTCAGCGCGGAAGCGAGTCAGAGGAGCCATGACCAGACGGTTGGAGAGCTGGTTAGGTCCAACCTGGAGGGGCTCGAAGAGCTTGGATTGAGCTACGCTGCCCATCTTTGCGGTATGCGTATGTGATGTGTTTGTGAAGTCGAGGGGGTATCTGGGGCGTATGATAACACTGTAAATCGATTGATTGGCAGGGCAATGATAGAGAGAAGTAGAGTATGAATAGAAAATGTAAGCAACAAGAGAGAGAAACCGAACGCCTTGCCTTTCTTATATATCAAAAAACCACTTTCCTGGTATTCTTAAGCATCAATGCTTCAAGGGCCCCGGAGTGATTTATCAGCGTTGGAGCGCGAGGCGTGCTGCTAGTCCGGTATGACGATAAGGCACGCTTGTTTGGCATTCGCCATGCTTCCATGGCCCACCTAGTCCTCATCTAGGAGACTTCCCCTGCCGCCGCCCAAACAAAAAGTGGCGAGCACGTTCCCATCTTTAGACTTTTTTCCTCGGCATTTTCTCGAAACAGCTTCGCGAGGTGATGTCGTAATCAGCCGCGTCGGATGCAGATCACGTGACTCGGTGATATCTCGCTGACCATGCCCTGGAACGGGTAATCAGTTTGCCCGATCGGGGCAGTTGCTTACAGATCGCTACAACGCTAAGTATAGTCTCGCTGTGATCGGGTTACTGTCGCGACCTCGATGGCTGTTAATCGCGTATGTTCACCGCTATCTTAGTGTCAGCGTAGCTGTTCTTGAAACCACCTCGGGTCGAATACAGCAAGCGACAGCGACAGCGACGCGCGCAACATCCTACGCTCAAGGAGCATGTGAACGTGCATCAACTACAAGTCAATACAAGCATTGCTGCGGAATGAGCGAAAAATCAGGTAATGTCAATGAGAGATGTTACAAGTTCAGATAAACGATTATTCCAATACTGACTTCTAAAAGGTATCATTAATATCATGCATGCATGTCCGTCGTAGAACCTTCAGTAACAAGCCAGCTCCGAACCAAACCCCCAGCCTGGTAGTCAAACAACTTCCATTCCAAGCCATCTTTAAGCCTCGGTCTCAACACCAGGCTGTCTGCCCTCCAGGCCTCCAGTGATCTTGTTCTTGACCTTCCTAAGACCGATGATGCCCTCGTCCCTCGCGAACTTCATGTTACGCGCAGGCTTCCACTGCATCAGACCCCTCTGTTTCCGTTCCTCGGTTTTCTTGTTTTGCTTGTTGACGTCCTTGGCCGACATGCCAGTGTTTGACGTGTTGGATGTGTTGGAAGTTTCGTTCGTGCCAGCGGTCCAGCCAGACTCCATCGATTGCCTGGACTGCATGGACTTCCTGGTTTCCGCGTCTTGGACGCCAAGGTCAGAGCTGCTGTCACTACCGTACCCATCGGCTGTGCCATCTGTGCCCTCGCCATCAGTCAAGGGTGCCTCAGCACCAGGCTCACGACGCTTCTTGCCATTCTTGTCCATGTATTTTGCTGGGTCGTCGCCGAAAGCGCCCGACCAATCCGTGCCAGTCTTTGACAGCCACTTCTGCTTTTCGTCCGGATCGGTCTCCTTGAGAACGTCACGGCCTTGAGTGAGCGACTCTTCGTGCAGCGTCTGTACGCGGTCTGGCATTTCCTTCTCGACCTTGTTGGATCTCACGCCCTCGGCACGACAGCACTCCCATGTCTCATAAGTCTCGCGCGAGGCGTTGTCCATGACGAATTGTTCGTGGCTGTCGTCCATACCAGCGTTGAAGACGCCAGAGAAGTGGAGCCGTCCGACCTCTTCCAGGTCATCCAGACCCGGTAGTGACTCTTGCTGAAGCAGCTCTGGAGTGACGTAGTTCTGAGTCAGACGAGCTGATGCCTTGGTCCTGTAGATTGGAATATCCAGCGTGGTGTTTTCGTTGTCAATCAGAGTGTGAAGCCAGAAGACAGCGTATGCATCTGGCTTGCGGTGATTCGCGATATGGAACTCGAATACCACAGGGCTGCGGTAGCGGTACTTGACGGGAAGGCGAAGTGGTTTGCCTTCCCCTTTGCTCTCGACTTTGTTCAAGTCCCAGTAGTAACCTTCCTCGCCGTCGCCAAGCTTGTGACACGCTTGACGACCAATCTTGCCAATTGAGCCACCAGTTCTGAGCTTGATTCGTGCATGGTGGTTGTAGCCTGTGGCAGTGACGCGATCGCCGGTGAACATGAATGTTCCTACGGAGAATCCAAGCTGTTGAGGAGGCAGACGAGTCTCGACAGAACGGAAGAGCAGGCTGATACGGATACGTCCAAAGCCGATACCGCCATCCAATGGGTACCAACGTGTGACTTGCGAAGAAGTGTCGAGAATGTCGCTTAGCTTGAGAGGGACCACACCGAGAATTGGGTCGTGCTCCCGGTGCCTGGAGTCACGCACGGTCACAGTGACAATCGCACTCCGCCAATCACGGATGAAGCGCTCTGTACCAGCGTTGAAGATAGGCTTGCTGCTCACAGCCTTGGCGCGAGTGCGGTACACAAGCTCATCGTTGAACAGAATTGTGCAGTAGCTAGTGGGCAAATCACTGCCTTCTTCGTCTGTGCCTTCGCCGAAGCCTTTGGCTGGCTCGTACTCGCGACCCTTGCGGCTGCCAGTAGTACCTGTGATGTTCTCGAGCTCAAGGTTGACGATCTGGTGAATCACGATGGAGCAGATTCCACTAGGCCAAAGAGGATCCGGAGGAGTGTGCTGCACAGCGTCATCTTGCTCATTGTTTACCGCGCCCTTCTCGTCTTGCAGCTCAGGGACATCTTTGAGCGTCTCAGGTAGAGCCTTATTCTTACCATCGGTGCGCAAAGCAGGTCTGAATGAAGGCTTACCGAAGAAGCCGACTTCCCAGCGAAGCTCACCAGGCATTTCAGAGCCTTCGTCCATGCCAGCTAGCTTGGATACTTGCGGGTACATCTTGCCGGGGTGCTGGATCATCTTTTGCATACTCAATTCAACCTTGCCAACAATATCGTCCGCGGAGTGACGGTCTGAATCCCAGAGTTCGACGCTCAAATTCTCGTCGGCCTTGATCAATTCAGGAGTGACCAGAACGGCAGCGGTCTCCTCCCAAATCGGGTTCAGGTCGTCGGTGATGACTCGGGTGCAGTACATTGGCTTGCCATATTTGCTGAAAGAGATGGTGATGTAAGGATCAGATCCACCCCACTTTGAGCCTCTCTTGTCCTGCTTGCTCAGACCGACGGCGCGGTGTATGCGAATCCACAGCACACCAAGCGCCTGTGTGTCTTTTGTGATATCGTCACCCTGAAGCATTGCGCGCATGTCGAGACTCATGCTCTTTGGTGCGACGTACATGCTTGCAGCAGCCCCAATGGCGTAGTTGACAAAATTCGAAATCAGAGGCAGGTTCAAAAGGTTGGGAGCCTTTTCCATCATAGGGATGCAGCCGGCTTGGACATGGGGTACTCCCATGAGTGTGAAAGAAAGTGTCTTCAAGAAAGGAGGCTCGGGCGTCATGGCGAGACGCAGGCGCACGGTGCCAACAAGTTCTTGCAGCTCGACAAAGATGGGCAGAGGTACACCGAAAAGGCCTTTAATACCAAGGTAGAAGACGAGCTGCATGTGCATGTTCCTCGCCTTGTCGGAAGCGCGCCTGCCGCTGGGTGCAGCGTGGTACGCAAAGCTGATCTCGAGGTTGTAATAGTCGCCGCCCTCTTCATCAGCCGCAGCTTCTTGAGGGTCTTTGGTCTTCTTGTTCTCTTCGTGGATAGAGTTCTTCAAATCCTTCACCTGGGTGTCCGGCAAGGCGCGCAGACTAAGAATGCGAATTGGGTTCGAGCCTTGGTCAATTTCCGCCACGCGGACATTCTCGATCACCCCTGGAACTGAGGCCTGCATGACATCTTCTAGAGTGTCTCCAACAGCAGCAAACATATCCGGGTTGACCAATCCCCAAACAATACCAATCAGGGTGTTCATCCATTCCACGCTCTCGGGAAGAAGATTTGTGGTCGCAGTCCTGCCGCGCTCCGCCTCGCTCTCCCATTCCATTTCGCGCCCACTTCTGACAAGCTCTTTAATCCAGAGCCACACACCGCTCGAAACGCAGCCACCGAGGGGAATGAGTCCAAGGTAGCCGCCACCGAAGGCTTTACCCACAATGACAATCGCGAAGAAAATGCCAATGATCAGTATTAGACCACGCTCTTCAACACGTTTGAACATTGGCTCATAGCTGATTGAGGGCGTCGGGTGGAAAAGAATGTTGGTCTTCTCGCCATGGATGGGGACATCGGATGTGCTACCCTCAGCAATTGGGTCTGGTGGAGCGGTGATATCCTGTTTTTCTTTGTATTCGGCCCCAGATTGATGCGGATCCGTCTGCACCGTGGTATCTCTTCCGAGGTTCGCATTGGGAACTGACAGGGTGGGGTTTTTCGCTCTCTCTATCATCTCCTTGTTCACGTCCTCAATGACGATCTGTTTGCCGGTGGTGGGATCTGTGACAGTCTTCTGGTTCTCATGCTTTGGTTTGACCTCATTCTGATGAGGCTTGATCTCGTCGGAGCCCGCATTGGCTGCCTGTGCGTTCTTCCTCTGTGCGTCAATCTGCGCGTCACGTTCGGCCTTGTCCTTGTCCAGGCGCTTGACGAATTCGTTGACGGTGGGAATCTTGTTCTTGCCAGAATAGTGGCCACCGGGGGCGTGCTGGGCCTCGGGAACTTGCGACATGGTGAATTGATGGTCTCTGGAATGACCGGGTGGTCGAAGGAGGGATTGTGTTAGCTATACCAGGAGCCTGAGTTGGCGATGCGGCAGCCACAGACTTGCCACTCTACCAGGCCGCGAAGGATGGGATTGTGAGTGGATTGGAGTTGGAGTGGAAAGGTCCAGCAGCTAACAGAAATATAGTGTGGCTGATGAGGAGGCACATGCGACAATGGCAAGGCTAGGCCACCGATTGAAAACAAGGAAAGAGCTCTCATGCCGTGCGCCAGGCACGATTGCCGTCGCTGTTGTGGAACGAAATGACGTATATGGGCTGACGCGAGCCGTGATGGATCGGCGTTCGCCAGGACAGCGATTATTGTGCATACTGAATATCTATAACAAATGCGATGGAAAAAGGAGTGGCCGACCCGATCTATCAATGCTAGAAGCACGCATATCTTCGTTCGCAATACCATATGTGCCACACTTCACCATCAAGAAGTCGATTCACTTCAATCAATATGTTCATACAAGCAAACGCGATGACGACGTCGGGTCTTGGCGGATCTGCCTCTCTGCCCCGCGATCAGCAAATCGCGTCGTGTCGAACGAGACCGGGGTTGAGCACATCGTGTCCACTTAAGCCGTGACAGGACGGCAACGGAGAGATAGGGAATCAGCCTTACCATCCACAAGCGCCACTTGTTATCGTTGGCAGTCGCGCGGCATGTACATAGAACAACGTTAAAGGCCAGTAAACGCTGTTCTCAACACTTTTTTCCCACGTCCGATCATGGCAACCACTGTCTTTGCAAACTGCCGTGTGTGCGAGGGTGGTAAGCTCGTACACAAGCATCTTGTCGTGTCGGATGACACCGGTAGAATCGTCGATGGCACATCATCTAGCGGCGAGAGTACGGTAGACCTTGGTGGAGCCATCGTAGCGCCAGGCCTCATCGAACTGCAGACCAATGGTATGAGAGGCTTCCACTTTACTCACTTCGAAGACGAGCAGTCGTACGCACAACGAGTAGATGAAGTCGCCGCGTATCTACCTAGCACCGGTTGCACAAGCTTCTACGCGACCATCCCAACAGTCTCAAGCGATGATTTCAAAAAGGTCACTATCATTGACTGCTCAACTGTATTGACATCCCGCTGAAACAAGCCTTGTAGATTCTTCCGTCTCTCCGACCTCGTGATATTCCTGGCGCGGCAACACTACTAGGAGCCCATGCTGAAGGCCCGTACATCCATCCATCTAAGAAGGGTGCTCACAACGAGTCGCTATTCAAACAAGCCTCTTCTTTTCCGGAAGAGGTGTACGGACAAGTAGCCTCGTCTTCCGAGACTCTCAAACTGGTCACCCTCGCCCCCGAGCTCTCAGACTCACCCTCTCTCATACAGTCTCTCGTCGAAAATGGCACTCGTGTCTCTCTAGGCCACTCATCAGCAAGCTACACCCAAGGCCTAACCGCCCTGCAAGCCGGCGCAACATGCCTAACCCACACCCTCAACGCCATGGCCCCTCTGCACCACCGCGACCCGGGCCTCGCAGGCCTCGTCACAGCAACTCCTAGCACAACCACACAAAGCCCCTACTTCAGCATCATCACCGACGGCAACCACCTCCACCCTTCAGTCGCGACGATGCTGTTCCGCGCCAACCCGAGCAAATGCATCGTCATCACAGACAGCATAGAGCTAGCTGGCCTTCCGGACGGGACTTACCCGGGGCACGCGCAGATTCCGTTCAACCAGACGAAGAAGGGCTCGCGGGTGGTGATCGAGGGCACGGAGACGCTGATCGGTGGGTGTGCCGGTTTGGGCGAGTGCGTGCAGAACCTGATCGCTTGGAGCGGATGTGGCGTTGCAGAGGCTGTGAGGTGTGCTACGGAGAACGTGGCGGATTTCATGGGAGATACTGAGAGGGGCAAGTTGGAGGTTGGGAGGAGGGCGGATTTCGTTGTGTTGAGTGACGATGGGGAGGTGTTGCAGACTTTCGCTGGGGGTAGGCAGGTCTGGGTGAAGTAGTGGTGTATCCTGGTGGAGCAGAAGTTAGAACTCTTGCTGGCTGTCAGAGCATTGTTCGGGTAGTACATTAGACAATGACATAAGTATATGTATATGTGCTTGCCCATCTTGTACTAAGAGTGTTTCGTGGTTGAGTTGTCTCTCAACTGCGATCTAGGAACAGTACCTCTGATCGTCACACGTGAAAGCTGTCCCAAGAGCACAGCGTTGAGGCATCTCGTTCGTCGTTGTATATTGGTCATCGATCAATTCTTCGAAGCTGGACCTAGTTGTGTGCGTCATCTGCTTTCTGGCAAGACCGATTCCATGCCCACGATTGGGGAATATCGAACGATGGCGTGCATCCTGATTCCCATTGTACGTATACAAGCACTCAAACCATCTCCCCATGCAATATCCACCACGATAGGATGCTCAGAAGACATTTGATGTCTTGCTGATCGAAAGACACACATTTTGACCATACCCAATACACTAACCCTATGCCAAAAGTTCGCCGGCATAAGTTTGCATATGAGTGCTACATCCGTGGCATGTTGCTACATCGGTTACATGGAATGCGGGCATTTAATTGAGCGTACCAGGGATCGAAACACTGGCTATACACGTCGCTGCAGACGCAGCAAGAGGTTTCATGAGACTAGTATACTAGTACCGCTCGATGCAAATGGAATAGCCTTAGCCACCATGGAGACACTGTATGCAAACTTTGGCGCAATTGCTCTGTATCTCGACACCCGACCAAAGGCTACCTAGGTAATGTTCATCACTCAAGTAGGGTGATCTCTGCTCTCATTGCGTAGCTTAACCGCTGATATACACCCCCATCGAATCTCCGAGGCGTCTCAGCGCTTACACACCATTGTTCGCCAACTGCAGCCAACGCGTGCAATTCGCTCGCTTTGCCGCAGATACGCATCACCGCAGTTTTACAGCAAGACACTGGGGGGCTGTCCAGATGCATCGATGCCGACGCTTTGCATCCTCTCCGCAAGCAATTCCAAGGGTATCCCCATGTTCATTGGAGCGCGATCGCAACTCCAATCTCGCTGAAACAGAGTTCAGGCCATGCCTTGGCAGCCGCGTGCGACTTCTGGACCTCCAGCGTCCCGACTCTGGAGAAGTGCCGACAATGATTGTCCGGCATTTGATACACGCGTGACACTCTTGAGTATAGTTTAGGGCGCGGGCGAGAAACATCATGGCAACAATGAAACATATCGTGTCTGGAAAAATGGCTGGAGTGAGCCCCAATGCAGCACAAAGGCGAGTACTTAAGCCCGATCAGGTTCAACAGTAAGTCGATTCTTCTCTTCACCATCATCACAAGCGCTCTGGCAGCCTTGTATCCTTTTTACATCTTCTCCAGCGCTCTGTGAGCTGCCGTTCGTTTTTACTGTCCTCTTGTTCCATTCGCTTTGAGCTTTTGTGAGCTGGTCTCATTCATTTTCATCACCTTCGCACTTCCACACGATTGTATCGGGCCGGACCCATCTAAAAGAAAACAATCAACCACGATGAAGATCACCAGTACCACCGCTGCCTTCCTGGTATCCTCTTTGGCTCTCGTCGACGCTCGCTGGACACCTCTCGCTAAGCGCGAGGCCTTGCCTCAGGAAGACCTTTGCCCTTGCTCGAATGTTGGCGGTTCTGGTTATTCTGGCTCGGCCTCGACTGTCACGGTCACGGTAACCGAAGGAAGCAGCGGGAATGGCCAAGTTCGTACAGAAACGATTACTTCCACTGTGACCGAAAGCGGTGCTGGCAGCACTGTGACTTTGACCGAAACTGCAGGTTCTGGAGCAGATCGAACCATTACGATTACTTCAATCAACACTGCTACTGTCACTCAACCTGCCGAGTCAGGCCAATATATCACCATCACTGAAACGCAGGCCGCAGAAAGCGGTAGCGTTGTCACTGTCACTGAGCAAGGTCCCGGCGGAGGCTCTGGTGGTGTCGTCACTGTTACTGAACAAGCCAGTGGAAACGGTGGCTCTGGAAGTGTTGTGACGGTCACAGAGGGTGGCAACGGAGGCAGCCCTGCCTCTTCTACTGAAGTATCTCAAGGCAGTTCTGCTCCCGGTTCAGCTCCCAGTGGATCTGGCGCACCTTACCCAGTTCCAGGTGGCAATGAAACAGCAATCGCGCCCTCAGGCCCCGGAACAGCAGCTTCCGGCTATGGCCCTGGCACGAGCGTTGCATCTACTTCAATGCTTACTCTGACCTCAACCCAGCCAGGCGGAGCCACCTCCACGATCGTGGTCCCAGCCTCTGACATGGCATCATCTTCCACAGAGGTTTCGCCCGAACAGAGCAGTGCACCGGCCCCTCCCCCCTACGAAGTCCCTGGTGGCAACGCCACGAGCGTCTCGCCTTCTGGAACTGGGGTTACCAACAGCGCCGTAAGCTCGACTCAGGTCCCAATCTCCGAGGCAAACACCGACATCAGCATTGGCGTTACTAGCACGAGCGTGTACACTACGACTGACGAGGGAGGCGCTCCAACTACATGCACCGCGAGCATCTACGCCACAACTGATCAAAGCGGAGCCACGTCAACAATCACGGTGACCGCTTCTGCTGGCGACGCGAGCTCAACTCAAGCCCCGATTTCTGAGGCAAACACAGACGTCAGCTTGGGTGTAGGCAGTACTAGTACAAGCGTGTATACTACGACTGACGAGGGAGGGGCTCTGACTACATGCACCGCGAGCATCTATGCCACCACTGATCTGAGCGGATCCACAACAACAATCACGGCAACCGCCAGCACCAACACCGGTGAGAGCAGCAGCGCACCGTTCCCCGTACCTGGAGGCAACAACGGTACTGCCATTGCACCTAGTGGAACTGGGAGCGTTGCCACAGATGCAAGCACATCCACAGCTTCTGGTGAGAATGGCGCTTCTCTGACAACGGATTTGGCAGCTAGCAGCACGGAAGTCTCCCCCGAAAGCGCCACTTCTTCTTTGGCCGGCGAGAGCAGTGCGCCACCTTACCCTGCTCCAGGTGGCAACAGCACTGTGGTCGCAGCCTCGGGTACCGGCAGCGCGGCCACGTCTCTCGAAACCGCTGAGAGCACCTCTGCTGCCGAATCCAGTGCAGCGACAACCTCTGCACCTGCTCAGGTGTCCAGCAGCGTCGTAGCTAGCACCACCACGGAATACTCCACTTCTGTGAACGGCGACCAGACATCTATCTTCCCTGTTGCGACTTCCGTGCAGTACTCCACTATGGTCATTTCAGGAGAAGCTTACACCAGCTTGGTCCCGTACACAGACGTCCGCTATTCAACCATCATTGGTCAAGGCGAGGCTCAATCCACCATTGTGCCGGTTCAGACCATGACAGACTTTGCAACATCGATGTATGGTACTTCCGCCACCAGTGCCAGCTCTCCTGTTGCCCCCACCGATGGTGCAAGCGCAGACACAGCCGCCGCAACCTCTTCCACCTCGCCATCCGAATCTACCGCCGAAGAGACAAGCACGGCCACTGGTGTGGAGGGCGCATCTGAGTCTTCGACCAATGAGTCAGATGACAACAGCTCAGAGAACGAGGACAATTCCCCCCCACCGTACGAGCAGCCTACAGCCACCGGAGTTGACACCGCCGAAGAGACCTCATCCAACCAGTCCAACAGCGACAATCCAGAAGACGAAGATACTACGCCTACACCATATGAGCAGTCGACTGGCTCCAGCAGCCAGGAAGTCCCCACCGCAACGGATGTCTCCCCCGAGAGCGCGACCGGAACTCCAACGGCAGCAGCAGACAGCGGCACAGATGACAGCGACAACGCTTCTCCTCCTCCAAGCTATGATAGCTCTACCAACGAGGCAGACTCCGAAGCAGAGACGGCGGAGACTTCCAGCGATGAAGGCGCCGGCTCGCCACCACCCTATTCTAGCCCGCCCACAGCTTACAAGAAGCGAAGGCATGCTAGGGCGTTCAGCTGGTTCTGAAATTGCCCTTGACGGTTGACATGTATCACGCGCGGGCGCTGAGAGTTTCGAAGATGAGAGAAGATCACGTTGATCGTCATTTTGATTCCTTCCCTTTACGTTCAAGTCCCCACCCACCGACGCTCCTTCATGTGATTCTGTATGCATATAGAAACGAATAAACACGATTACTGTTCCACTTCATTTATCGAGTTTTATAGTACTATGTGCTAGCGCAAGACCGAGCGTGGTGAAAGAAATTCTTCACAAGATCCGAACTGACTCAGCGAAATCCGCAACGCCTTCGCTCAGAATACATCGCCACTCATGACATCTGCTCTGGACCCCAGATGGAATACTGGAATGTGTTCGAGGGGCGCAGGAACAGTCACATTGCCTCCTCCTGCATACGTCTCGTTCGTCCACCAGTATGTCCATGGCTTCGAGGCGTTAGAACCGGTGAGTGGTAAGTACACAGTCCACTGGGAGACATTCGCTTCCGTGACAGGAGCGATGAGAAGACGGGGCCCGAACATATATCTGGTGAGAAAGTCAGCTTAGTTTGTCCAACTCTGCCCAATCGGGCACCTAGGAAACTTACTGCTGAGTCGTCACGTTGGCGTTGACTTGTGTCATCTCGTTTATTCTCGGGTCTGTAGTGCCAAAGTCCATATACAGCGGACGCAGAATCATTCGACCAGTCTTGCTAAACTGCTTGAAGATGGCCTCAAGGTACGGCGCAAGCTGATAGCGAAGCTTAATGTATGAGACAATAGTAGGCGTGTGCTCATCGCCGTACGACCAAGGCTCATTGTCGCACGTAAAAGCGGATTGCGAGTTGCAAGCGCGGGTGCCGTGGTTGCGGAAGAAAGGCAAGAACACCGCCCACTGCTGCCAGCGAACGTACAGCTCTTGGTAAGGCTTTTCGTCGATGTTGCCGGACCACCACACGGTCGGGTCGGCTTGGAAGCCGCCGATGTCTAGAGTCCACCACCCCCAGCCTGTGGCTGCGGCTGATAGACCGGTTGCAATCTGGGAGGATAAAGTCGCCCATGTCGAAGTGATGTCGCCGGACCAGATCATCGAGCAGAAGCGCTGGGATCCAATGTATCCCGAGCGGCTGAGGGATAGGTACTCGCAAGGCGTTCCTTGCTCGGTGCTGGTGACATTGCGAAGGCCCTCCTCAATCGCTTGCTGGTGTGCCCAAGGATAGAGCTTGCCAGCACTGGTTTGAGTTCCAGCGTGGTAGAGGACGTCGGCGAAGGGGTAAGGCACGCTCTGTATGAACGTGCTCTGCCCATTGTTCTGATACGCCTCTCCCAGGTTCCCGCCATCAGCTTGATCGATCCAAAAGTTGCGGATGCCGTGATCCCAGTAGTTCCGCTTCAGCGTATCCCAAAGAAACTCTCGCGCTCGCGGGTTAGTGCTGTCGATGTTGCGAATGTAGGTGCCGTTCCACGAGTCGGTGACGCCCGGGCCGCTTCTTGTCGCAGCCAGAAGACCTTCAGTCTGCATCGTCGCATAGTTCTCCGAAAGGTCCTCCACACTGGGCCACAGAGATGCCATGATCTCAGCACCAGTGAGATCCTTGACGCGCTCGGCCATGTACGAGACGTTGGGCCACAGCGCTGGATCGAGACCCCAATCGCCTTGGTATGCCCAGCTTTGGTAGTCGATGACCAACATGGAGACAGGAATATCGAGATCGTGGAATTTCTGCGCTAGTTGGATGAACTCGGTCTGGTTCTCATACCGTAGTTTGGAGTGGAGATAGCCCAGAGACCATGAAGGCGGCTCAGGTGCTCGACCAGTAGCCGCAGAGAGTTTGCGCTGTAGACCATCGTAGTCGCCTTCCGGAGCACCGACCAAGACGTAATCAACGACGGTCGTGGACTCTGCAGTGTACCGATTGCGAAGCTGTGAGAACTCGATGCGACCTTGTGCAGCACTGTTGAAGACGAAGCCGTAGCCCTTGCTGCTCATGAACACAGGTGTAGGAATATGGGTGTTGAAATTGATGAGGTCGATGACTTGACCTTTCTTGTTCACCAAATGATCATCGCCCTGTGTTCCAGTGCCGTATATCTGTTCGTCGGGGGTGGTGCTGAACGAGAACGACGCAGAGAACTCATAACCGAGATTGTTTGCGTATGAGTAATACCGCGGATTCAGAGCCTTTAGTGGAGCGTACTCGTTTGCGAGAAGTGTTTCGGTACCGTCGTTTTCGATCCGGTAGAATGCAAGGCGCACATTTGTAGTATTGTCCGCAGTAGAGCTGTATGTCTTAACGACCGTATTACCATTGCGTATAACCACGGGTTCGCTGCCATTGGTAGTGATGTCGTACTTCATCCCACGAGAGACTCCATTTTCCGGACCCTCGAGTGGCGGGTCATAGAGGAAGCTGACCTCGTTGCCATTTGGCGGTCTGAAAGGCCATGCTCTTACTCTGAAGCCATCGTAACCGTACGGTTGCACGAGTACGGTTTCGAATCCATGTTGGATGCGGAAACCGGTAGAGTTCGATTGTGTTTGCGACTGTGGGGTCGTCGATCCATTGGTGAGCCCTAAGGAACTCCCCGTGATGGCAAATAATATCGTGGTGACCAGAGCCTTGCAATGCATTGTGGACGACTAGACATGTGTGATGAATGCCATCTGTCAGTCTGTGGTGGTCCATCCATCTTGTACTTCATTGATTATCTTTTTTGAACCAAGCATTCAGGCTGAAACCGAATTGCGAGGTTACACTGATGGTGGATCATGGCGGAGAAGCTGAGCTTCGATGCGCTTAGCAAAGCTTGCTAACCAGGTCTATGAAGATAGGGAACGCTCTTTGGCGGAAGAGTTTCACCGAAACCGACTTTACCATCTGTGGAGGTGGAGTTTGAAGCGATGATCATGACGTCTGATGCCACCCAAATCCTGCCGGAGGCATCCCCGCTAGATTAAGAGAACGGCTTGAACCTTGATGGTCGTCTGCGTGCGTGGTCAATTCGACAAAGGAGAATGTTGCAGACAATCCGTGGCCTTCGCGAAATCAATTTCCCATGCCAGCAATCGTGGGATGTGTCGCGAGATTCTCCCAGAAATCGGTCTCAAAGTCCCAAGGCTCGAAGGTAATGTCTGGATTCCAATTGTTCCCAATATCGAAAGATGTGCTGCCTTGCAGATTCGCCATATGAGTCTTCGGCGGAGATGCCAGCGTAAGCGAGGAATCCAAGATTGACGAAATCGTGGACGTTGCTTGTGTGAACGACTCGAAACAGGGATCCCCAGGCGAGATGATCGCGCCCGACCGCAGTTCAGCAACCAGGACACACAGATCCTGAATCATCTTGGACTTGATCCTGGTAGGTGTACTCGTTCCACTACGCCGAAGGAGTGCCAGAGAGATCACACCTGCTGCTGGGAGGCCGAAATGGGCAACCTGACATCAGTCAGTCATGAACCAAGCACTCGACTCAGCGTATAGATAGCCCGCGAACTTACCTTCCATAGCCAACCAGTCCCCGAATTTACCAACTTGCTCCTAAGTAAGATGATCTCGACAATCAGACTGAGCATTTCGCCTGCAACACCCAGAAGTATTTCGTTGGGTTCGGGATGCTTCTGCAGATACGTTAGACCAAGAAGGAAGTGCGTGTGCAAATACTCGAGTCGCTGGTTAGCCAGAAAGTCTCGCACGAACGGACTTCCTTTGGATGCTGCAAGAGTCGTAGTCAAACGGAAATGCGCTGGTAGTTCAAGCCATAGCTGCTCAAGATCGTACCTTATCATGTCGGCTCTTTCCATTTGGTCGCTCGGGTTTCGCATCCGGAAGACTTCAAGACTCTGCTCCTTCAGTACTGCGAATTTGGCGCTGCATCGCGTATCTGCAACAAAGTCTATGAGCTCTGCATAGGGTGCCTGACTCTCCAATCGGAAATTCGGGACTTGGAAATTGCAAAACGCCAGCAGGATGCGTGGAGGGCGGCCCATAAATACGGACAGTGCCTTGTCAGCCCAGTACATGCGTGCAAAGATCGCTTTCCTCAGCTCGATGACGAATTGAGGAGTGGTTGAAAGTTGTTGATCGATCTTCTCATGGTAGCCAAGGGCTACGAGCGATGTCGCCAGATCTCCCATGATTCGCCAGGCACGAAATGAGGTTTCGCCGTAAATACCGCTATGAGTGTGAAACTGTTCGTACTGCAGGATCAATTGCAAATCATTGAGGCAATCAAAACCTAGGCAAAGTTCCAGACAGCAGTCGATCAGGTATGTCATGCTCTTCGCAAGCTTCTTCCCATCATCGTTGGTTGCATAGAGCGCAGGGAACATCTCAACCTCTGAGGCAGCTTTGGCACTGGCTACAAAGAACAAGCCCAAGGTCTCCCAACGTCTGTTAGGGCCTGTCATCTGGCCGAGGTATGCGTCAAATGTAGAATTGCCCGTCAGTACGATTGGCCTACAGGTGTTTCTGGACAAGAGCCTCGCTTGCTGTGCGTCAGCTCTCGTTTGAGCCAGTGATCCTGACTCATAGCCTGCTGTTCTCCGTGCCCGTGAAAACTCAAGCATGTCGTGAACGCACCCCAAGACGAACGATTCAGCCAAGGCGAGGCTGGCTCCAGTGTCCACCCAGACGAGTATAAGAGCCGCGAGTTGTTCAATATCAATATGATACAGCCTGTCTAGAACGTGGGTTGCTCGTGGCAGAATGCTTTGATCCTCAAGCGTGTCCACAGGCATCTCGGCTGGGGGATCAAAAGGAGAATGCACATTTTCGTCGACGGGCGTCTCACTCATAGACTGGACTTCGTTGAATATGGCAAACCCACTGGATGAGCCAATATATCCTGGATTTGGATAGCGGTGATGCGGAGTCGTAGCAGCGTCTTCATGATTGCTTATTGCAGGACTCGAGACGCCGGATGATCTGTTGCCACTGTCAGAACAGTAATGAATGCATCGCTTTAAATTCAATTGCTTACACGGGACGATGGACGCGATGTCCATCCTCACTTTGCGAGATGTCATGAATTTTCCTCTTCTTGAACGGCGCGTCTCTGTACACGCACGCGGCACCTTGCCCGCGTTGAAGACAACGATGGCAAACCGGCTTCTCGTGCCCACAGGCAACTTTGGACGACCGACATGGATTGCATGCTGCTTTCTTCTGCTGTAGGCCAGAAGCACTGGCACCAGCTGCGTCCATGCCTTATCGGTATCGTTCCAACGAAAGATTGTTACACGAAAGGTTCAACCCGAAGTTGCCCGGCGTGACGGAGTGAGCGGAGTTCTCGGCGTGAACAAACGCAGATTCGGAGCGAAATTTGACGACGCCGGCCGGTTGTGGGTCTTTGGGCTGCTGAGATCGCGAAGTCCGCACGTGGAAGCCGCAGACATCAACATGACAGGCGATACAGATCGAGAGGCGAACATGGAATGCACGAATGCGTGACATAGTAGCCATACATTGAGGCAGGCTAATACTTCTGCCATGAGCTGCCTTCTTCAATATCTAGAAAGGCTCTAGTGGTTGGGAAAATCAACATTGAAACGCCCAGCTCCACTGATTCATGGGACAGTCCGACCATCCACAGAGTCCTTCCGGAAAGCTTGGACGAAGCACCACGTGGTGGTCGTCGACAACACCTCCCTAGGTTTGTCAATAATGGCAAGATGTACAGGTATCGCATAACAACATACGAAGATGACGCAGCGATTCTATCACTCTGTCGTAACATCGACACTGGCCATCACCACTCCGAGCAGGATAAGTCCAGCGCGCAATACTTGTCATCCACGCCTTTCGTCTCGACCCGGTGCGCGGAGTGTTCGGCGTGGGTCATTCTAGCAGCATCCGATGTTTTCGTCAACCGCCAAACATAGTTCTCCTGCTGTTTCAACGCATTTCCCAACTCGCCAGGGAGAAATGTGGTGGAGACTCGGCGTATGGCATCGGCGTGATGCAGGACAACTTTTGCTCGTGCAAATGATTCGAAGCCATCCACGCGTTCACTATAAGTGTCTGGCCTCGCCGTCGTCCAGTGCCAGTATGCAGTACCTAATCTTAACTCACAAACAAGAGGCCCAATTGGCTGCTCGCTTTCTACAACATGACAGCCACAGTGCCTCCCAGTGCCTACCTCAAGCCAGTCCAACACTCCGATGATCTGTCCACTTCACATCTGCACGACCTTCCTGTGCTAGAAAAGGCATACAGCGATCTACCGCCTCGAGACGACGATCTTTCCATACCAGACGGCGGCCATGGCTGGATTGTGCTGTTGGGTTGCACGATCGTGTCATGGTGGTCAGTCGGCACAGCTCAATCTTGGGGTATACTGCAAGCCGCTCTGCTCGAAGAAGAGGTCTCAAGTTCAGTCAACCTCATGTTCGTTGGATGTCTGTCTGTCGGCCTTATCTGCGCGGGTGCTATGGTTTTTGGCAAGACCATGAGGACTCTAGGCACTCGCCGAACAGCCATGCTGGGCGTGTTGCTTATGAGTATCAGCGGAGCCATCAGCAGTGTTGTATACAAGAATGTCGGTGCACTGTTCGCAGCTTATGGTGTCCTGATGGGACTTGGAATGGGTTTGACCTTTACGGTATGTCACAAGCCTGGACGACGAAGTGGTTCCACGATGCTAACAAGCCTTTTAGACGGTCGCTGTAGCACCCACGCAATACTTCCTTCGCCGACGTGGCCTGGCCAACGGTATCGTTCTCGCCGGAGGCGGTGCAGGTGGCGCTATCATTAGTGTTGCGCTCAATGCCATCATCCACCGCTTGGGTCTTGCTTGGGCGTTCCGCATCCACTGCCTCGTCGTTGCCGGCACTGGACTGCCCGCTGCTTTCCTGATTCAGGAAAGAGTGCCGTACAAGCCTTGCGGCCTTGTTGACTGGTATGTAACCCCAGACCTCACAATTGCTGCGAAATTACTAACCATATATGCACAGGTCTCTGTTCCGCCGCAGCACATTTGTACTACTATTCCTGGGAGGCGCCATCGGAATCTTCTCCATCTACGTACCGCCTTACTGCATGCCAACCTTTGCAGAATCCATTGGTCTTTCTAGCAGTACTGGAGCCGGGCTGGTTGCAGGTTTCAACGCATCTTCAGCTGTCGGTCGCATCGCCTCTGGATTCATCAGCGACAAGGTCGGATCTCTCAATGTACTGTGCACGTCTTTGGCGTTGCTTGGCGCAAGCATGTTCGTGATCTGGCCATTTGCAAGCACTCTGGGCGTAACGATCCTCTTCGTCCTCATCTCAGGATTCACCGTCGGAGGAATCGTGTCTATGTTCCCAACCGTCGTTGGCCACCTCTTCGGCTCCGCGAACATGAGCGTGACCATGGGCATGATTTTGACCAGCTGGAGCTTCGGCTACACCTTTGTAAGTTCTCTCATCATGCTCAAACATGAAATCACGCTGACCATCTCTATCAGGGATCACCAGTCGCGAGCTACATCCTGAAAGCAAGCGGAGGCGCCGACCACGGCATCGGACCCTACAGACCCGCCATGTACTTCGCCGGCGCGCTGGCGCTGATATCGACGACACTGGTCGCATTCGTGCGATTCCTTAGACAAAGAGAGCTTTTGGCGAAGACTTGAAACACTACTCGATGAGATCAAGATTGCATATCGAAATATAGGAGAAAGGGTCAGATCAGCGACAGCCCTTCGCTGTCCTTCGCTTGAGAAGGAACCCATGAAAGACCACCTGCTACTGGAGAATGAAGCAACAGAGCTTCAGGCAGCCTCTTGCTGCAGCACTTGTTGTCGACGCCGCGTTGCGTCGAGATACATCGAAGGTCATGCTGGGGAGCCTGGATACGACCAAGGGATGGGTTGACGCAAGAGCATGCCGGCCAAGATAGTACAGCTTCGTTGGTCCAGCAAGACGATCGGCACCATTTAAAAATCGAAGTCGTAAGTGTTGTGTACACAGCACTGGTCGAGGGCTAGTAGTTGGGACACGAATACACGGAATAATGATACAATGCGAAAAATGGATACGAGAATAATCTTTTGACAGACTTACAGCACTTACGCTTAAGTTTGTGTGCAAGTCAAGCTCTTGCGCCTTATCGACATCGCTCTATGCTATCGTTATAGGCTTTAAGTCATGCCAGGAGCATGCTAGTCGTTGGGATACCATTCACATCGCCTCTGTATCTTAAAGACTAGAGTGCTAGTACTATCAGCCTCGGCGAGTCGATAATCTTGCCTTTACCATTGAGAGTCCGTACACAAACTTGAGCACGAGGACTGTAGCACTGTCGAAGAGCTTCTTCATAGAATGATGAACGAGAACGAGATCAATGGTTCGGGTATCAATAAAATCTTTTTTTTTTCTCTCTTCACCTTTTCCAGGTCTACATTTGCTTTGCCAATAATGTTACACAAATAAGTTTTCATTCCCCTGTTTTTTCCCGCTTCCAGAAAATAAGAAAAAGAGGTTCACATGCAAATTCTTTCAGTCTTGGGGGAAGTTTTGTCGACGCAGAATGTGGAGAACAACCCAATCGCATCTCCTCCACCCCGCTGATCAACCAATCAACCAAGAACATTAAACGCCACACGCTCCATGCACTCGCAACGCAAACATCCCACCTAACGAATCGTAACACCACTCCTATCCGTGAACATCCTAGTCGCAACGTTCATGGCGGCCAGCTCCTGGAAGAGCAGCTTAGCAGCGTACGGAATGACAATCTGCGCGATCTTGGTCTTGTTCTTGCAAGGCCTGCACTCGAACTGACCCTTGCTCAAGCTGGCGATAGGTGTCATGAGACCGCAAATCTCGCAGATGTGCACGCGGAAAGCGTCCGAGACGTCGAGGAGACGCTCCTTGAGGAAGGCTGAGGCACCGTGAGAGATCATACAATCACGTTCCATCTCTCCGAAACGAAGACCACCGTCACGCGCACGACCCTCAACTGGTTGACGGGTCAGGATTTGGAGAGGACCACGAGCGCGGGCGTGGATCTTGTCGTCGACCATGTGGCGGAGACGCTGGTAGTAAGTTGGGCCGAGGAAGACTTGGGCGGCGAGCTTCTTGCCGGTGTGGCCGTTGTACATGACTTCGAAGCCACGCTGCTGGAAGCCGTAGTCCTTGAGGATGTCGGAAATGGTTGTAAGGGTGACGTCGGTGAAAGGCGTGGCGTCACCTTCCTGCCCCCGGAGAGCACCGACCTTCGAGAGGAGACACTCAATCAAGTGAGCAATTGTCATACGGGAAGGAATAGCGTGAGGGTTGATGATAATGTCGGGGGTGATGCCATCGGAGGTGAAGGGCATGTCTTCTTGACGGTAGGTGATACCAATGGTACCCTTTTGACCGTGACGAGAGGCGAACTTGTCACCGATCTGAGGGACCTTGGTAGTACGAGTACGGACTTTGACGAACTTCAAGCCATCGTTGTTGGTGGTCAGAAGCACCTGGTCAATGATACCGTTTTCGGTACTCCTCAAAGGTGTAGACACATCACGCTTCACGTGCAGCTTCGTCCTCTGGCCAAGCTCCTCAGCATCTGGCGCAATTGGTGCAACTTTGCCGATGATGATATCGTCACCAGACACACGAGAGCCTGGAGTGATGATACCATCACTATCAAGCTTGTCGTAGGTGCCCTGCTTCATCCTAAGAGTGTCTCTACGGTCGGGCTTCTCGAAAGACTCCATCACCGACATGCCAACCTTTTTCTCTTGGTCAAGGTAAGCGCGGTAGAAGAGGGATCGGAAGAGACCACGATCGATGGAAGACTGGTTCATGATGACGGAATCTTCCTGGTTGTAACCAGAGTAACAAGCAATTGCGACAATGGCGTTCTGACCGGCGGGTAATTCTCTGAACTTCAAGAACTCCATAGATCTGGTGGTCGCCAGGGGCTTCTGAGGATAGTAGAGTACGTTGGCCATCGTGTCCATACGAACGTTGTAGTTGGTGAGTGTGATGCCCATAGCTTGCTTACCCATAGCAGACTGGTAAGTGTTACGAGGCGACTGGTTGTGATCGGGGAAGGGGATGATGGACGCGCAGATACCCAGGATCATGGAGGGATGAATCTCGCAGTGTGTCCATTTGTGAATAGCCCGGTTGGGCTTGGGTTTGATGCGCCTGTGGGGGTCGAGAACGATCTCCTCGTATTCCTCGCCGTTCTTGAGCATACGGTGCTCTTCGAGATCATCCGGCGACATGATGATCATAGCAGTCTCTTCTTCTTCTGCATCGAGATATTCGACGACACCGTTCCTGATGAGGCCTTTCCAGCCAAAGATGGTGTTGTCGCGCTCCTCCTCGCTCGCATTGTTCAGGTCGCCACTGCCAAGCGTGACTAAATCGTCTCTCAACGATTGTACGTGGTGTTGCTTTAGCATAAGGGTGCCGCGAGACTCGCTACGAGGGTCATTATCGACGACGAACAACGGCCTCATGACGCGTCCTGCGTCTGTGAAGATCTTGATCTCGCGATCGCGCACATCTCTTATGATGGTGCATTCGAAGCTGATCAGACCCTTACGACGGATGTCGAGCAAAACGTCCATGAGCTGGGATGCATTCTTGTGCACACCAACCCATGTGCCGTTGACAAAGACCTTTGTGGCGTTGGGGTTCATTACCGGGTCGTACTCTTCCAGAAGTTCCATATCTCTTTGACGCATGAAATCAGTCAATGGACCGCCGGGGGTGCCAACGGACACGAAGCACATAAGACTCAGGTTCTTGACGAGACCACAAGCTTGACCTTCGGGAGTTTCAGCAGGACAGACCAGACCCCAGTGAGTGTTGTGCAGTTGGCGTGGCTTTGCGATCTTGCCGTCTCGGCCAATGGGCGTATTTGTACGACGCAAGTGGGATAGCGTTGAGGCGTATGTGTATCTGTTGAGCACCTGACTGACACCAGCCTTCGCTGATGCTGCCTTCTTTTGATCGCCCCAGTTACCAGTAGCAAGGCAGTATCGTAAGCCCTGGGTGATGATGGCAGGTTTGATTGCAGACACCATACTGAACTCCCTGTTGGATTTTTCCTTGTTGGGGTTCTCGATCATCTTGTGCATGTATGTTCGCAGCTCACGGACTACCTGCGTCCACTTCATGCGGAAGACTTGTGCCATCAACGGACCGGCCAGATCGAGACGCTTCTTGCCGAAGTGATCACGGTCATCCTCTTCCACACGACCCAAAGCGCACTGCAACAGCCTGTTGACCATGTAACCCAGGTAAAAGGCTTTGCGGGTTTCAGAACCTTCGGCCTGAGAGATGTGTGGCAAGAATTCCTTCTGCATGATGTCACGAGCGTATCTTATACGATGTGCCTTGGTACCAGTTTGGTTACCACGTCTGCCGATGAAGTCCAGTGCAACCTCGCGGTCCTGAATGACGAATGCCTCTTCCAAGCAAGGCTTCAACATCTCCAACATCTGTGTGTCGCTCTTTCTGCAGATGTGGTTGAGAATATCCTCGTCGGAGACAATGCCCAAAGCACGGAAAACGATCGCGATGGGAATGTCCTGCTTGACATAAGGCAAGCTGGCCTTGATCGTGCTGCCGAAAGCTCCATTTTTGCTGGCTTCGCTGCCAGTCACCAACTTGACCTGCATGGAAGAGATCAATCTTGAGCCCTTTTCAACGGCACTTCTGATTTCAGCCACCACAGGTGTGTTGCCCGTCTTCTTCTTGAAGACCTGCACGATGTTGGCTGCGCTGCGCTCCTGGGCAATCAAAACCTTCTCACTGCCGTTGATGATGAAGTATCCACCCTGGTCGAAAGGACACTCCTGGAATGCGTAAAGCTCTGCCTCTGATCGGTTGCGCAGTGTGCAAATCTTGCTCTTCAACATGACGGGCAGCTTTCCGATGAAGACTCGAGCGGTGTCCTCGCTGGTATCGTTGGGATCTGGGAACCATTCAAGCTCTGTCTCTCCACCTTCTTGCCAGTCGCCAGGCGGGATGAACTGCCTCTCTTCTTCACTCCACCACGCACCCAAAGGCTTCTCTCTTGCGATCTGAACCTTTTTTGTGACCTCCACAAACATTGGCGAGGAGTATGTCAAGTTTCGCAGTCTTGCTTCGTGTGGGTAAATGGGACGTGTGCTGCCGTCGGCTTCCGTAACACTTCCCTGAGAGATGGTAACGCTGCCAAACTCGATCTGAAACCGTCTCTTGACAATCGGCGCGCCAATTCCGTCATCCTCGTCTTCTGGGACCTGCTGGTCTATCATGATGGCGCCTGTCTCGCCGATAATCTCCTGAAGGGTGGTGCTCGCGAACTCGTCAAAGGAGTCAAGTTGCTGCGAGACCAGACCCTTGTCACGGAAGAAAGCCTCAATGACCTGCCAGCAGTCCTCAGAAGTAATAGCATTCTCGTCATACTCCTCGTCGTACTCCGCATTGTCCTGGTAGATGTCGCCGTTGGCGTAGGTAGCCATGCTGGGTGAAAGTGCTGCACTCGGTGCGCGCGTTTCCAGGTGCTTTCGTTACCACCTGCGCGTCACGCGCTCTTGCTACGTAATCGCACGTACGATCCGAGTGGTTGACGAGTGGATTTGTGATGGTCGGACGCGTGTGGTGGTGGCGCAAGTGAGCGCAGACCGCGCAAGGGTAGGGAGCGGCAGTGGAAGAGGTGGCGCAAATGGGCTGCGGAGGGCGGCGTGAGTGGTCTACCTCAGCAGAGGATGGTCACTCGGCGGAAGTGAGAGAGAGTGGCGGAGGTGAGTGGTGTGGCGATGTCTTGCGACAGGGTGGTGGTGCTGCAGGATTGTGTATTGGTGATCGCCTAAGCGTGCTGCTTCGAGATGTTGCTTCGCTCCTTCTCCGCGAGGCAAATCTGCCGAAGTTCTGCCGTGCATTCCACCTGCACTTCAGATCTCTCCTCTCACATCACTCTAGAATTGTCTCCCCAGGCAACATCACATCACTCCTGAACATCCCAAGTAAAGATGTAAAATGTGTGGTGTGGACCACATCTCGGATGCCTCAAACATTACGGATAAGGCACCAGAGTCACGTGATTTTCATCGGGCAACTCGACCTGGTACGCAGGCGATCAGGCTGAAAGACGCCACAGCTTCGCAACTCCTGCCAGCTGGAGTCTGTATCCTCTGCGGTTCTTTCTGCTTCATAGATCTACACACACCTTCTCTGCAAACCACTCGAACAATCATCACCATATGACGTCCACACGGGCTCTGCCGTCAGCTCCACAACCCGTCCGAACGTAGACAGGCAATCCGGACGCGGTCATAGCTACACTGACATCGTCGTCACGGATAACGCCCGTGTACACAATGGCGATGTTTACAACGTTTGCAACTTCCACGGTACATGGCCAGAGGCACTCTCATGTGAATATCAAGGCGAAGCGGCCTCGAATTCAGGCAGCGCATTGGTGAAACACAAACGTCCCACATGCGACTTGGGAGACAAGCCACCTCGCGGTGACAATCCGTTCTTGACATTGGCCATCAACCAGCTCGGCGATTTCTCCACGAGCCTGCGGCACCAGAAGCAAGACGAGGCTGCACAACGAGTTATATCGTGGATACGCGTGATCGTGGACGCCGTCGGGGCCAGCGATAAGGCTTCGCGAAGATCGCATACAACGGAAGACGTGGCCAGGATGAATAATGGTTTGCTCCTTACTAATCGTGTTGGAATAAATTCAGTTGGCCAGCGCCGAATGCCAGAACAAGTCATCAGAGCGACACGCAAGTCGAGTTTGATCGTCTTCGAGAAATGGAAAATCACACCGGATACCACAAGCTGGGCCGCTTTGGATAAGCACGCTTGTGAAGTGACAGGATCGTTTTCCGCGTTACGGCTGACACCACTGCATCTAGGATCTGCATCCCCCATCGCGGCATTCTTTGGAGAGCGGACAGACTACCTTCAATCAAGTGTGATTCATCCTACCATTTTCGCGTACAGAAGTGTCAGCTCTAAATCGGAGATCTTCAATATCGTAGCCAGGGACGATATCACGAGCCTCATGCTGCTGCTCGCAGAACAAAAAGCAACAATAAGAGATATTGATGAGGAAGGCCGGTCATTACTCCACGTGAGAATGTCCAGACTGAGACTATTTGAAGGAAGCTGACTATCCCTGTATGCTTGTCAGTATGGAAGCCCTGCATGCTGTGCGTTCCTGATCAAAGCTGGTGCGGTGGTCGACGGAATAGCAAAATCGCTCCGCGGATCGTAAGTCTGAAGTATTTATGTTCATTACTATGAGAACACGAGCCAATAATCGATATAGGCGTGGACCCGAAACACCCCTCTCGATGGTTCTACGCTTTTATCACGTGAACGCGGCGTTGGTGCACTGTGCAACACTGCTTCTCGACGCCGGGGCAGACCCAAACTTTCCCAACAATGAAGATTCAACATTCAGGGACTGCGATCACTCCTCGCCGCTTTATCTCGCGCTCGAAAACTCCATGTACAGCCCTTCGTTTGATGGAAGCACCGAGCACTTATTCGAACGCATGATTCGGGAGTCGCATGTAGCCCTCACGGGTTCTACAATACGTGGAGCGGAGCAAAGCGTATTACTGTATGCTTTTCGCCAGCCAGGCACACTCCCTTTGAGGATCGTGAAAGAGCTACTAGACATAGGCTGTGACATCAACGAGACAGCAGTGAATCTTCCGAACATTCCCGATGGCTGGACTTGCCTTTTCTTACAGGTACTGCGTGCTTTCCGCCCGCAAGTGTCCAGTGAATTCGAAGTGACCCGGTTCCTCATCAAACAGCGTACCAACATATCTGCGAAAGATGGCTCTGGCTTGACGATCTTTGATCATGCCGACGCAATAGCGACAAAGGGATCTTCAAGCTATCGGCGGGATCTCTGGTACTGTGCTTTGCAGCGTGAAGGCATCGACACTGGTACAACCATCGAGGCACATCCTCGTATCGTGAGATACAGCGAGTATTGTACACCAGAACATTATCGTGCGCTCTGTTGTCTTGATCACTGGACCGAAGAGAATTTATCTCAACAAGTCCACGACTCGCTGGAGGCATACCCTTGGTCAGAAGATGAGATCTCGGAACTCTCTCGTATTCACAATGAGAAGGAAGCAAAGGCGCGGAGGGTTGAGGAACATCGGAGAAGGCGAGCCAGGACACGAATGGATGACATGGTAGCAGAGGAATAAGCTGCACGGCCACGACAGCTCTCGCAGCGAGTGAAGATCTCAGAAGTGTCCACTAGAAATGTTCATGGCCTCCTTGAGCCGTTCACGTCGATCGACACGGACCCTTGCTCGTGGGATTGCTAAAGCGCGGGAGCTCGTCGCTCCTAGTCTACCATTGACTAGCCCAAGACTTAGAGCGGAAAACAATTCTCTCCTTCGTTGTCAAGTCGTGCCGCAACTTAGGCTCAACTTCTGGTACCTATTCTATAAAGCCTGGAGTCTAATGTTCTACATGCACCCAATCCTTGATGCCAACAAAGGTTCTCGACAGGTCAAACCTTCTCCGTCCAGCTCTGACGAGACCTCGAAGAAACGAATCCCGATCTACACGTACACGTACTCGACCCGGCACTCAGCTTCTTCAATGTCAGAAGGGACGGCGGGCGCCGATGATGTGGCGGCAGGAGCGGTATCGTTGCCAAAGGTTGTCGAGGCCGCTTCGGTGGCGCCAGTCGAGGGCTGCTGCGGCTCCGCCTCCTCCTGAGAAGAGCCGGAATCGCTTGATCCAGACTCGGAGGAGCCGGTTGAGGGCTGCTGCGGCTGTGAGGCAGAGTCGGCGCCGCATGTGAAGAGTTCGGGACCTTGGAGAGCGAAGTTAGTATCGGCGTAAGTATGTCATCTGCAAAGGTGCATAATGAGCGAAACTAACCTGGGATGATGTAGTCGCCATCGGGGTAGGGTTGGCCCTGGTTGTTGTAAACGTTGAATGAGATGCCAGGGTCGGAGGCCTGTTTCTAATGTCAGCGCTGAGAACAAACGGAGGGAAGCATATTCACTCACGGAGTAAGCGCCTGGGATCGCAACAGTCGCCGGTGTGCTTGCGCCGGTGCCTCCAGAAACGTTGATCTGAGCGCACTCCATCTGCAAACCATGTGTTAGCATTGGAAAGTAACCGAACCAACACCGATGTATTACTTACGTAGAACTGAGCACCATTGGGCTTGTTGCCGTCGTGCAGCGCAAGGAGTTCGAAACGGAGGAGGTAGTCGCCGTCCTCGATGCAAGACGGGATGGTGATTGTCTGGACACCACCAGCCTCGATCAGGGCGTCGACGGCCCACTGCGTAGGAGAGATGAGGCCAGCCTCAGCAATTTTGAACCAGCCGTCACCAGGACCAGCCGAAGGGTTCTGAGTAGCGTCGTCCACCTTCTTCATGTAGGCCATGACGGGGCCCTTGTGCGATGAGTCGATGACCTTGTTGTCGGCGCTGCCGTCAGCACCGGTGGAGGTCAGAGTGTGGAGCCAGTTGCCAGTGACGGTGTCGCCGGCCTTGACGGGGATGACTTCTGACGATGACTTGAAACCAGACACGGGGGAACCGTTGCAAGCCATAGAGTCGGACGTGACGTCCGAGATGAACTGGTTGTCGGAAGGCATGTAGATACCGTAGCCCTGCTCGTAATCCTTGCCGTTAACGCCGATCGACTGCATGATGATGTGGCCGGAGGCCATGCCCAGCATGGCCATCGAAAGAGCAACGGATTTGACAGCCATTTTGCAGATGAGGAAAATGCAGCAGATAGGAGTAGGGCTAAAACAAACAACAAAACTGGCACGAATGAATCAATACAAACTTCAACGATGGCCAGCCTCGTTTATATAGACAGTAATGTAGACTGACAAGATTACACAGAACCCTATACCGCGTATACGCTTGGCAAAGTTTCAGGTGTATTGAACGCTCCAAGCGAAGTCTAATTTCGAGACGCCTCCTTCCCAGGAACCCTTCTCCCGCAAGTCTTGGTGGAGTCTCAGGATGGATAGATCTCGAGGCAAACAGATGCAGGTCTCCTGTGGAGCGTATTACTCTCCCACTGTAGGCGCCCTTCGCAGCGGCTGTCCTCCCATAGGGACCTCTTGGCACCTTATGTGACTTTCTGGCCTAATCAGAGCTGCAAACGCCTCAGATATACAGGAAATCTGAACGTTGATGTATCCATCTTGGCTTTTTGAGGCGTAGTTAAGCGAAGGACGCCATCAATGAAGGAGTCAGCCATGATTTTAGAAAAGCCGCCTCACCACATCCTACAATGAAACCAACTCGCATTGTTCCGCTGCGTTAAGCTCGCTATCGCATATATTCACAGTATCAGGCTCGAGTCATACCGTAGCGTCGCAGCATATGATTGAAGCGAGGACAGCCGTGAGCACTCTTTTAACTGCGGCTTGATTCAAAGACTAACTAAGTGTAGCGATATTTGATGGGTGATTAGAACCTTGGCGCTAAGAGTATCCTACGTGTAAAGAAGCTTAGCGTTTCATAGAAAAAGTATCGCACCGGCCGATTTGATTAGATCCTCTACTAGGGCCGGCATTTAGCCCTACTTTTAACCTTGCTTACATGTACATATATGTACATTACCTCAAACATATGTAGTACTACGTTTGTCGTCCGCTCACGTTTCCAAGACCTTGACGAGTGATTAATTCATTCCGCCAACGATCCGACAGTTCTCCAGTCGATCGATTAATTGCTAGAGAAACCTCAGTCGCATCGCTATGAACTCAATCAATTTGAACCCTGATCAAAGAACGGGATGGTTATAACGAACGAGATCAAAGTAAAACTGAGTATCTGTGAATCCTTCAAATGCTGGAAGCTGGACTACAAAGTTCTGTGATACCTATAGTCGTACAGCAGAACGAGCAAGCAAGCAAAGCAAATCCGTCCGTTGCTTCTCCATCCCTGAAGCCGATAAACTCCAGCCATCGATTAAACGCCACGACATCCGAGCTTGCGCTTCAAAGTCTCTCGAGGAAACCCCATATAAAGGCAAAGCAAACCCCATATTCAACGGCCCAAAGTCAATATTTTAGCGCCAGTCAATGCAACGCCCACTTCCAAAACCAAGACCAAGCCAATAGCAACGAGCGCTGGCATTTTAGGAGATTTCCATTCCCTCCTCGTCACCCTCTCCGTCTTCTCCATCAGCGGTGCCCGCCAAACTGTTCAGCCGACCTCTCTTGCGACCAGAACCCCACATGCCACCGCCCATACCACTGCCGAGCCTAACACCACCAAGTCCACCAACAGCTTCGAGCTCATCTCCACCAACGACACGACCTTCCGCATCAATGCCTTCGCAGAGCTCAAGCATGGTCGAGCGTTTGAGGCGACGGAAGCTATCCGTCCTGACCACACGGCCCCAGTGCGTCATGCAGAAACTAGCAGCGCGACGCTTGAGCCAGTCCTCTTGCGCTGTGCTCGCGCGGTCAAAGATGAGCGCTGCGTGCTGGACGTCTAGATCGCGGACTAGTCTGTTGACACACAGATGGCGCAAGCGGGGCATGTCGTAGATGTTGCTCATAACGAGCATGTCTGCAACGTCTTCCAGAGTCGGCCCTGCTGCGAGAGAGCCATTTTCGCCACTAGCGGATGGCTGGGAGGAAATGGAGTCGGTGTAGAGGTAGTACAGGAAAGCTTTGACAGCTGGGTAAGGTTCTGGGATGTGCATGCGTCGTGTGTGGAATTCTGACATCTGAGCGTTGTAGAGACGGGAGAAATGTGGCCAGCGGGCAGAGAGGATGAAGCGATGCACGTGGATAGGCGAGCTTTGGTTTGCAGACGTGGAAAGATCAGACGGTGAGTTGGTTTGGAAGCCCGCGCCGTCTTCTGAACAGTTGTCGCCATCATAGTCGTTATCTGAGAGAGCAGTGATTGTGAAGTCTGTTCCTGATCCAGACTCCGGAGGCTGATTGAATGTGCGAGCAAGGTCTGCACCAATCGCAGACAGATGAGAAGACGCATATGTGTCTGAAGTCGGCACCCTCTGCTCGAAGCGGGCCTCATGGCTCATTTTGTTACCCAGAAGTCCGAATTTCCGTAGGTCGATAGGTAACACGTCACTAAGATAGTCCTCGGCCTCTCCGTTACCACCTCCACGTAGTTCTCGAGGACAGCCAAGCAGCCAAGCGTGCGTACCATCTGCGTTGAGGCAACAATAGTGCCACCTGTAAGAAGGCGCAAAGAGGTCTTTGCCGTCTGCGAGCCTCTGCCACCTTAGCGTGTCCAGATCCAGGGCTGATAGAGAGGTTTCGAGTGGCATGTTAGTCGCGGGAGTAACAAAGTCCAACATGCAACCCGAGCTGAATACGTGGAAATGCGTGCCGACACTCTGGGTCGGTAGATTTGGTGATGAGATGAACTTCACTGAGCTGATGGCCCCAGGCGCAATGGGTGGACTGCGCTGGATCTGAGTCGCCGAGTTCGACTGAACGGAGCTGCTGTTGGCGGCATATGCGTTCGAGTTGTAGTTCTGTCCGCTGTATCCTGGGCTCAGAGCTCTGCCCTCGTCGGAGCCAGCAACGCCATAAGCAGGCCCTCCCTCAAACGCAGGTGACCCTCTGAAGTCCAGCCACCAAATCTCGCTTGTCCGCTCCATCTCTTCACTCATACCACCGCTTACCCAGATCTTCCCTCCCCAGACCCATGTAGCATGGTCGTATCGCGGAACAAACTTCCAGGTCCGACTCCAGGTCCAGGTCTTGAGGTCGAGGAAGCACAAATCGTCTAGTACGCCGTTCTCATTACCACTCATGCCACCGCAAACAAACAGCTTGTCATCATGGATAACAGCAGAGTGTCGCGCGCGGCCTCTAGGTATGGGTCCGTGGGTTTCGGGCTGTGTCCAATGCGCGGTCTCGATATCAAAGATGACAACGTCCGAAAGGTGTATGCGGTGTTCATTCTCGCCTCCGTAAACAAGCAGCTTGTTGCCCTTCCACAGACAGGCTGTGTGACCCATGCGCACACCGGGAATGTCTCCATAGTTGTCGACCAGACTCCATTGGCGCGCATTCAAATTGAGTTTGAGCACGTGGTTGTAAACTTCGTCGGTGTACTGATCGAAGCCACCAAAGGCGTAGATGCAGTCGTTGCCGACATAGGTGACCGAGGCGTTGACCAGGCAGGCCGGGCGCTGGCCGACGGTGGTGATGATTTTGGGCATGTACGGCTCCGAGGAGTGACGTCGGCTGCCTTTCACCGGCGAACCTGACATGACGAAGGTGTTGCTGGACATCCTCGCCGACCCTGAGGTAGGGGAGAGTGTGGCAGAGGGCCCAGCGAGGGCGGGGAGGAGAGTGGAGAGGGGGGTATGGGGTGGAGGTTGTATAGCGGGAACGCCAGCCATCTAAAGGCGCATGTGCATGTGCATGTGCATGTGCTGGTGAGCGAGGGCGCTTGGATGATCTCGCAATCCTTGTTGAACGGTTTTGTTAGCGCTGCTGCTAGTATATTAGGGTTCGGCGCAGGGAACGAGGCAATCCAGTTGCAACGCGGGGAATATCATTAAGGCAGTCACACCTTGATCAGCAGGTCACGTGATAATTGGCTTGGTGAAGCAAAAAAGCAAGTCGTCTCAGGGCCTTCACAGTCCAATTCGCTTGAGCGTGCTTCATATATGCAAACGTAACGCGAACAAGTGAAGAGCTCACGCCCACTATCCTCAACAGGCAGCACATTGTCAGCCGGCATGTTATAATAAAGCCAGCATAACTACACATCGGTCAGATGCGCGATTATCGCGCGACAGCATACAACAATTGTCTCCTGTTGCGGATAGATTTTGGCCGTCCGGTCAGTGCAAGGTGAATGCAGCTCATATCACGAATTCGACCTAGTAGAGAAAGAGGAGACGGCACATGTGGTCGCACTGAGGCATTGCGCACCGCTCACAGCAGTGTCGATGAGCTTCTAACCGGACATGCTGGGACCGAAGCTAAGCCAAAGATCATGTGGCTATTCATCTTGACCGTCTCAACGAAGCCGAAATCTCGTATTTGCCATGTCTGTAACAGTGAAGCTCTTGATGTGTATTGTCTAGTCAGAGCGGGATCATGATACAGGGTGAGGCATCAGCAGCGCGACCTTTTGGGATGTGACCGCACCGCCTTACAAGATTCGCAAACGAGCTCTGTCTACAGTCTCTACTACCATGAAGTAGTCAAATCTAAAGGTGCATGCACCTCCTTGAATGGAGGTGGAAGTCGACGTTGGAGGTGGACTGTGAAGTGGTCTGGGAGCCTGGAGCCCGGAACATCTGCTTAACGAAGGACAACTCTGTGTCTCTCTTCACTGACTAAATGAGATATCAGCTCACCTGAGCGAGAGTACTGTATCTCCAGTGCAACAACTAGGTACAAATTGATGCTGGGCACGCATGTTTCAATGGCACGTCCTAAGGGGTCGCGTCGCACAGCCCGACGACGATGCGGGCGGTGACGTCGCGCTTTTCCTCTGTTGCTCTGCCAACTGCGACCGAGTGTTTGCGCTTGCAAACAATTTAAGCAGCCTCAACCCTCACATCTGACCTACATACAGCCTCCTCTCAGCATCTTAAGCACTTTTCCACATACACAAATCACCAAAAAAACCATCATACGCGCATAAGCCTCACGGCTTCACCTCCTTCAACCTCCGCCTCAGTACTGCAAATATCTGCGACACAGCATACTAATCGGATCCCTTGACTGGGCCATCTACAGCGCCAACAACCACTCGCACCACATACATACCGCACTTACCACGCGGATATGGCAACCTCATCAGTACATCTGACGCCCGTCAAGCGCCGCGACGGCGTCTTCTCCACCCGTCTTGCTGGTGGCCGCATGCCTCTCACACCCTCGCCTCAGACTCCCAGGACGCAGCTCGTCCAAGATGGTGCCAACGAGAGCATACACAACAGCAACGCTAACTTGATGGCCCGCTTCACCCGTTCCATTTCCAAGACCAATGTGCGCGACTCGCCTAAGTCCAACATTGCTAGCCGTCCTTCGCCTCGCCGCACCGACACCGGCTTCACCGACCTTTCTCTGACCGGTACCGGTCCCCGTGCCAGCTCTTCAGCAAAGAACACTCCTTCGCGCACTCGCCGTGCTGGATCTGTTCACCGCACCCCTAAGAGGACCCAGGGCAAGATCAACTACACCGCTGCCGACCGCTTCGTGCCCAACCGCAACGCCAGCGAAGCCATCTCTTCTTCCGGTGCAGTCGTCAAGCTCTCAGGCGAGCAGACTCCCAAGCGTCCCAAGTCCATCGCTGCCGATGGCTCTGCCACTCTTGCTGCTGGTGCCGCCAGTGCCTTCGACCTTGGTCGCCCGCACCTCTCCGCTGCCGATGCCACCCTTTCCCTTGAAGGTCTCAGCCTGAACGACGACGAGGATGACGAGGATGACGCTCCCAAGAACAAGATCAGCCCCAACACGCGTGCATACCAGAAGTCTGTCGCTGAGGCTTGCGGTGTGTCCATCAAGCAGCGCATCCTTGAGTTCAAGCCAGCTGCCCCAGAGTCTTCTCGTCCCATCGACCTCCGCTCTCAGTACAACCGTCCTCTCAAGCCCACAGCTGCTGCTGCATCACAATTCCGTCGCCGTGTCCTCACTGCACCTGAGCGTGTCCTTGACGCTCCTGGCCTTGTTGATGACTACTACCTCAACCTTCTTGACTGGTCTTCAGGCAACCAGGTCGCCATCGGTCTTGAGCGCAACGTCTACATCTGGTCTGCCGAGTCCGGCTCTGTCTCATCTCTCCTTGAGTGCCCCGAAGACACCTACATCTCCTCTGTCAAGTGGTCCGGCGACGGCGCTTATGTGGCTGCTGGTCTCGGCACGGGAGAGGTTCAGATCTGGGATGTTGAAGATGGCACCAAGCTGCGCTCCATGCACGGCCACGACACCCGTGTTAGCGCCATGGGCTGGAACAAGCACCTTCTCTCCACTGGTGCTCGCTCTGGTCTCGTCTTCAACCACGATGTCCGCATCGCCCAGCACAAGGTCGCTGAGCTTGTCTCCCACACCTCCGAGGTCTGCGGTCTTGAGTGGCGTGCCGACGGTGCCCAGCTTGCCACTGGTGGCAACGACAACCTCGTCTCCATCTGGGACGCTCGCTCACTCAACGCCCCGAAGTTCCAGAAGACCAACCACAAGGCTGCGATCAAGGCTCTCTCTTGGTGCCCTTGGCAGTCAAACCTGCTCGCCACTGGTGGCGGCAGCCACGATCGTATGATCCACTTCTGGAACACCACATCTGGCGCTCGCGTCAACAGCATCGACACCGGCAGCCAAGTTACTTCTCTCCGCTGGAGCTCCGGCTACAAGGAGATCGTTTCTTCGTCCGGATTCCCCGATAACAGCTTGAGCATCTGGAGCTACCCGACTCTTGTCAAGAACGTCGAGATTCCCGCCCACGAGTCCCGCGTGTTGCACTCTGCTCTCAGCCCTGACGGTCAGATGCTCGCCACCGCTGCCGCCGACGAGTCTCTCAAGTTCTGGAAGGTGTTCGAGAAGAAGGCTGGCTCCGGCTCCCTCGCCGCTGGTGGCAGCTCTTCGGCCAAGGCCAGCCTCACAAAGGCCACCACCATCCGCTAAACGTGTCAGCGAGCACAGAGCGTCAATTTCGTACTTTATTCAAGGTGGCATTGGTGGTTCAATGGAGTCGGGCGGGCAATCAAACACACAGCACATGGGTTAATGGACAATCGGGACTAGGATCGGAGTTTCTTGGGGGTTAATTCGTCTTTTTTTTTAGAAAGGAAGTCGTAGTCGGTTGTGACAATGGACTACCTCTATACACTCGTTTGCATTCTACCGCCCTCGTTTCTCTCGGGTATTTACGAAGTACAAGAAAATAAGAAAAGTGGGAAGGGGCTGCTGTGCGGTCCCTCCTTGTTATAAAAGTCATGCCCCGAGTGCTCAATCTCTGTATTCTGCGGTGGATACGTTCTCGAGTCCCGTTGCTGCGCCGTAGGAGGTAGCGTTATGCCTCGCTCATCGGATCACGCGGAGCTCGTCGGGAAGTTGATCGCGTGGCTTCAGGATGCCCTGCGTTGTGAACGATTAGTATACGCTTCAGCCATGCCTGGCAATCAACGATGAGCATGTATCACGTACGATGACATCCCCATTTGGCCGTCGCAGGGAGGCGACGATGTTGATTGGGATTGCGTCGACGAGGGACTCCGGCTGAGTTGTTGAAGACGAGGGTGAAGGGAGGAGATCTTGCTGTTGTGACGAGCCGTTGTTAGCGAGGCTCGGAGCATGCATGGCATTTGAATGGTGTTGTGTGGCATTGTTTGTTGGGAATACGGGTACTTACTCTAGCGTGAAGTGGTGGAGAGGTTGGCAGTGCAGCGGCTACTGCCACGAACACAAAGATGATTGTCTTCATGGTTGAATTTGGTAATGGTGGACGGCGAGCGGTGCGTCAGAGTGTGTGCTTGTGCGGATATCACGAAGGTACTTAAAAGAGCTTCGGCCTTAGCACATATCAACACGACGAGGGCATCTTGGCTCCACGGCACACTTCTTCCGCACGCAGCTATGCAAGCTCACTATCGAGATTGAATGTCTTTCTAGGCATGTTCTAAAACGAGCGTGACCGTTGCGACTATTGCCGCAAATGGCTCTTTAGGTGGATATAAGAATGCTTGTTCTGGTGGCAAGCTCGCTTAGAAGGGCTTATGTGAGGTTCGCTATAGGGCTGGGTGTTTCGTCTCCTTGAATAGGTGCGTGGACGGAAGTGTTCTGATCCGGCTAATTGACTTTATACACTGGATTAGCTTACGGTAAGGTTGTTGCCTGGTTATTGACGTGTGGGCATATTTGCGCTTGTTGCGAAAGACGACAATTATGCAACAGCATCTTGAGTTAGCAGGAAATCGTGCTCGGGTTTCATATATCTGTGCCGAGTTTTCAAGTTCAGATGACGGCAAAGCGAGGCCAGAGAATGTACAAAAGTGAATAAGTCAAAACTAGGCCGCTGTCTTCGCAATAAGAGACTGAGGATCGTTGAACATCCGAGTTGAGGAGTGCACGAAACAGAGTAGCGATACACCGGCACTGCTTAGTTTTGAGCACATCAATTTGCATTATGACATTATAGCATCGAAAACTATGCTAAGAAGAAGAAAGGAAAAGAACGAAACCAGAAAGGAAACTCGTCTATAGTCGCCGACGGTGAAAGCGAGTAACGTGGGGTATCGGGAAGGAAATGAACAATATGTGCAAGCAACCCTTTTTTTCCCAAACATTCAGCAGTCATGATTGGTCTCTCAAAGCTCTTTGCGACCGTATATCCAGATCGATCGCTCTAGACATTATGAGATGTTTTTGGGCGTCGGGGCGAAAAGCCTGCAAGGCGATAACGTCTCTAGTTTGTGCAAATTTGAGCGAACTTGCGGTCGGTGAGTGGCTGGGGGAAGATGCCGTTGTCGATGAGGCGGAAAGCGTCCCATTCGGGAGAGCCTTCGGTCTTGAAGTTCCAGAATACCCTGCAGTATCGTTAGACTTCACGTTCTTCAGGCAGGATACGAAAGTATTGATTAACTTACCAGCCGTTGGTGTTGCGCTCGAAAGTCTCAAGCTGCGCCTCAATGAAGCCGCGCACATCGTCCTTCCAGGTCTGAGACCACGTCTCGATGTAGTTCATGTTCTCGCAGCTGCCGTGGTACGTGGAGCCAGGGTAAGTGCCGTCGTAGCGAGCGCCGACGCCGTAGCCGTTGAGAGCGGCGGCACAGTCAGTCATGGCGCCCGACCACTCGCCGACAATGGACCACTTGTCAGAACCATAGTAGGCGTACTTGTTGTTGCAGACGTGCTGTCGGTGTTGCCACGGCTCCATGGCAACAAGGCCGTCGCTGAAGCAAGAGTACTCGTGGTGATCAATCACGACATTTTGCGCGTTGTTGTCGGACGGCGTCAGGAAGCCGTTGAAAGTGTTTGTCTGCTGGAATCCGTCGTGAAACATGAAGACACGGGATTGGGAGAGCTCACGCTGGTTGCCGAACGCATCGCGGTGGAATTGGCGGGTGACGTCTGGGTTGAGAGCGGGATCCAGAGGCTCGTTGAGGGCTTCGATTGCGGCGACAATGTTGTCATACTTAGGATCCGAGTACTTCTGTTGAATCTGCTTGAGAACGGACAGTGTGCGGTCGACTGTGTTGCCTTGCTGCCAACCAGGTTTCGCCATCTTCTGGCCCGAGTTGTCGAAGCCGTTCTGAGAGCCGGGTGCACCGTGGAGATCGATGATGACTTTCACGCCGACTTGGCCTGCCCAGTTGACACCTTGCTCGAGGAACTCTGCTGCGCCCTTCGCATATGGAGAGTCGGCGTTATCAAACGCCCAGTATCCAACCGGGATTCTGACCATGTTGAAGCCACTGTCTCTGATCTTCTCAAAGTCCGAAAGCTTCACCCATTCCTGCCAGTGGGGCCTCAGAACATCGTTGAGTGCTGCCTCTGCGCCGAGTGATTGTGTGAGAGTGTACTCGTCAATGATACCTCGGGAGTTGTCGAATTGCTGGAAGATCGATGGGGTGATCCAGGGTTCGAGGACGAGCCAACCACCAAGGTTGACTCCACGGACTTTCTCATTAGCCCAAGAGAAGGGCGCATTGCTGTCTGCACGTCTGTCAATGATGACTCTGGAGATGATTGTCAGCTTCCTTCGGCAAGCATATGTTGCTTCTCACAACGTACGGTGCAGCCTGGGCTACAGTAGCAGCGTAAAGCGCGATGACTGCGTTGCGGAACTGCATTTCTAGCAATATGTGCTGGTGAATACGAAAATGTAATAGAGAAAGTAAAGATAGTCGAAGTAGTCGAGTCTGATATCAACAACAGAGAGTCTGAAACCAGTCGCTTAGGTGTGCTGGAGGAATGCGTTGCTTGAGGAATGCTGGGGTGCGTCCTGGAAATGGGCTCTACACAACGCCAATGCTTGGAGCGAGCACTCGTGACCGTCTAGGCGAATGAGCTGTTGGTTGGTAAGATGTATAAGGAAAATGTGCTTGATAAAGACTGAGTAAGGAATGAATGAATGAGTGACAACACAGAGTGAACGCTGTGATAGGATGCAGAGGCAGTGCAAGAGGCAGACTACATGTATAGAAAGGTCAAGCAGAGAGAATGAAGTGTAGGTATACTTGCGACTCCTTTTGCTGCCGGTAGGCACGGCGCGGGAGTAGAATCTAGCCTTTGCATATCAACCGTCAGGCGGCGATCAAGGACACGCAAATGGTGAGGACTTGGGAGGATGTCGACGTGGTAGTGGTCGAGGGTGTTTCAGACTAAGTCGACGGCGTGGAGCTTAGTGTGTCTGTACCTGAGCTAATTCTTCCTTCACGCTGAGCACCCTTCAGTCCGAGGTCGAGTCCGAGGTCTACGCCTCTGATCAACGTTTGATTATAACGGCTTTTCTCGCCATCTCATTATTTCTTTCTACTATAGCCTTCTCCTGGACTCGGAAGCCCTGATCTGTCACGCCGTGGAGCCCCTGTCTAACATGCGGGGAGTGTTGGCAAGAATGCGGAGGCTGGATCTCATTTCCTGAACGTGGCAAAACCGCTGTCTGTTTGAGATATGCGCCTCCCGCGCGCCTCACGCTTTTTCCGGAGCAGGGACTCGGGCGCTTAGCCACGACTGATGACGCGATCGGATGCAGGTACTTTCCACGTGCATGCTCGCTCGGAGACATCATGCTTTACGCCTTTCTGTCGCGTTGTGATCAGAAGCATTCCTGGAGACACAGTGCGAACACTCGACGACCAAGATAGGTATTACGATGTGGTGTTTGGAGCCTTGTTGCAGCCGGTTGGGAGAAGCATGTGCGCTCGCCTCCCCAGGCTGCCGCACAGGGGAAGTATACATGCGCGCAGTGCAATGAGGCGTGATAGTGTTTACGCAAATTCATAACTTGGGACATGCTAAAAGAGTTCTCCAGTACAGCAAGAACAGCTAAGTATGAGCAGACCGCCTCTTTCTAGGCCGCGCACAAAGGCGCGATGCCGATGCTGGACATATGTGCCTGATAAGCCGAAGGGACTGGCCTCAAAGTCGATCCGGAGCTCAGGTACGCGAAAGACACTGGGGCTCCTTTCCGGTCATGCCTCCAACCTTGAAGACTTTGAGGATGTACCTGACGTGGTCGTCAATGATCAAGGTTCCACCCCTGAAAGTCTTGTCGTCGCTGCAGCCGTCGATGATGATGTTGAAGGTATCGATGCAGCGGTTCTTCTCGTTGACATAGACCTACACATCATTAGCATCTGGTGCAATCGCCTACAATCGAACTCAACTCACCCAGTCGCCGTTGATGGTCTTGACAAACATGTACATGGTCGTGATGAGCTCGGTGCAGACTTCCTCGATGCCACTCTTGCGAAAGATCTCGCCGTCGATGCGGCCGCAGTACTTCTCGATGAAGCTAGACCTCACGGCATCCTTGCTGAGCGGCGCAGTCACATCATCGCATTGAAGAGTGGAGCCGTCCGGGACTGTGCGCTTGAGATTTGTGAGATCAGGTTGGAAGCTTTCGAGGATGCCGGTGTTGGTGCTTCCGGTGTCACGAGTCGAGGCAGTCTGGTCGAAGGTGGCACAGTCGGAGCCACCGTTAACGTGGAAGCAGTCGTGGATGGCCTGAATGGTGTTAGTAAGGACTCTGCTATCTGTGCGATACCACTGAATACTTACGAGATCAGTGGTCACAGGAAGAGCAGCACTAAAGCTGAGGACGCTGAAGATGGTGAAAAGGAGCAACATGACTGCAGAGCCTTTGGTGGTGAAGATCATGTTGGCTGCGTTAGTGTTGGAGATGGTGTGGGTGTGTGGTAATGGTTGGATGGAAAGTGGAAATGTTGTGAGTGTTGGAAGATTTTGAGTGTTTGGGAATATGGCGGTGCTTGTAAAGGGACTTGGTCTGAAAAGCACGCCCACTTTCGAGGCAGGCGCTTTAGGCAGGCCGCTCGCCGGGAAGGCACGAATGCATCGAGATCTTCACATCTATAAGGCCTGAGGACCGCTGGCGCCCCAACAAAGAACGATATCCTTCACTATTTGATGGGCTTCTTGCAGTGGTTGGCTACATTTTGGCTTCGATTGCTTCTTCCGCAGAGCCCAGAGACCTCTACTACCTTAATATCAAGCGGTACCCTTCACATAAGGGTGAACGCGTTGTAACGGTTGGCTGCAGTCTTGCTGTACGATTTGACTTGGTAGCAACATGAGGCGTTGGGACTTAAGACGTTGACTTCACAAGCCACCCTTCACTTTGTGAAATGGAGCAGCCCAAGTGAAGACAAATCTGATGTTCATGAGGCGGCGTCATTGCATCATTGGCATTACACAAACAAACAAACACATGACTTGAACTTCGCGACCTCGGCGATCTCGCGCCACCACATCCCTCCGAACAACACACACCCTCGGGAATTTACGCAGCAACTACACACTCGGCATTCCGCCACTGCCGTCAAAGCATTACCAAATCCAGCAACGAAACCATGACGTCTTTGAAGAGGGACGTGGGCCGGACACGATACGCGCTGGAGCTCGCTGAGAAGGCTGAAAATATCCTGTCATCAGAAAAAACGTCGCCAACCGAAAAGGCCAACTTCATAAAAGCCTACTCTTATACTCGTGCGACCGCGTCGTGGCCTGATGATAATCGTACAGATATGATGGCGCTGGTCGTGCTTGATGACTTCCCAGTCGAGGTATGATGCTCACAGCACCGTGGGTTTTGCCACATGGAGTATCGAGCTAACAATGAGCAGACACTGAACGAGATCCTCCGCATCAACACAGAAGAGACCTTGGAGCCCATCCTGTGGCTGGCCGACACGTACGACACTCTCCCGGACCACAACCCCGCAGATCCCGCAGCGAAGGGCACCCAGTCAGTGCCAGACGACTGGCTCTCGCCATTCATCGGGTCTTCCGTGGAAGAAGTTGCAGCCTTCATCCAAGCCACGCCCAAACCACCAAAGCCTCTGTCTAAACAATTCTTTGCTGTTCTGCAAAAAGACCAGTATGAGCAGAGCAAGCAACTTCTGATCTATCACATTCCCGAGAAGGCGGGCGATGATGCTGGCAAGAGCAAGCTACAAAGTGTTCCCTGCCCTATCCACCTGGCTAGCGTCTTCTTCTACAGCTTCGACCAGTACGACTGGGACAGAGCAGTGAGGGAGCAGGCATTCTACTACGGAGAGGGCGCGACCTGGCATGATGATGATAATCGCAGCCAGCTCATGGCACTGATCCTACTTGACGACTTTCCAAGTGCGGTATGTAAGAGGTTTGATACCTGTAATCAGACTAAAGGAGAATCACTACTAGCAACTCACAGACGATTGACCAAATCATCGACGATAACACCAACCGCTGTGCACACCCGAGGCTCTGGTTGGCCGACGCATACTCCAACCTGCCGAATTACCGCCCCAACTACAAAATCGATGGCACCGCAAGTCCCATCAGTAAGGACTGGCGCTCTCCGTTCGTTGGCAAGTCCATCGAGGATGCAGCAAACTTCATTCGCAACGCACCCAAGCCACCCAAGCCGCTGTGCAAGCGCTTCTTTGCCGTTCTGCAGAAAGACAAATCCGACCAAAGTCCTAGCTTGCTCATCTGCAAGATCGTTCCCGAGAATGATGACAGCGACCTCGACGGTGACATGTCCGAGGAAACCCTTCAGTCTTATGCTGAGAACAAGGCAGAGGATAGGGCGCGTATCAGAGATGCTGGCAATTCGATCGTCTGTAAGAGCGACATGGATGAGGGCGAGTTTGAGGTGCAGATGCAACAGGTTCCGATCGACTACGCCGGAATGTTCTTCGCTGGCGGCAATCGCTACGAATGGGAGGAGGGATTGCTGTAGTCAGGGCCGTCGGTGATCGTAGTCGAGACTCTATCTGAGAATCATGCTTTGGGAGTGACCGTAGTATGCAAGTTGAATCAATCTGAATAAGAAGTGACTACAGCAGGACTAAACAACATTCTCAAGTTGATGCAAAACCCCGCTTTATTGACCCCAAATGCCAATTTCACCGTCTGCAAAAAGAGTGCCAACAACTTACAAACGCCGTATGGGTGATGAGATGTTGGAAGGCCTGAGACGATATTCGTCTTGCCGTATATCGACTTGGTCGGAGCAGTGTTTAGCACCAATAGATCATCGTTGCTTGCTCATGTAATCCAAAAGTGATTGAATTCTTCACCATGCAGGGAAGGTACAAACAGTTGACTTTCCAACACCGCGACGGTCGCCTCGGGGAAGATCTGTGGTCCCACAGTATTGGCCGGCAGGTCTGGGGCTTTTTGTGTCCGGAGCCTTTTCCCAGCCCGTATTCTGGCTGTGAAACCTGAACCACCTGACACCATTGGATCGTTGATTACCATAGTTGAACTCGTAGCGGCAAGTGGTCCTCTGGATCGCGAATGGTAGCGGAAGAGTGGCGGAAGATGGGACAACGAACGATCCTCCAACACGCAGATTGGAGGTTTTTCGGGCAATTACGTTCCAGTTCCTGTTGAAATAAGTCCTGATCTCAACCTCCGTGGTATCAAGGTTTCTGCCGGTAGCGGTCATGAAGACATGATACTGCTCGATATCCCGGGACTCTCCTGAGACTCTGTAGGTGTTGTGATTCGCTCTGTCGTAGGGCTGCCCAAATCTTCCAGCTCCGTTGAGACCAGTCAAGTGCCATTGTAAACCATCGTTGATAGCACAGTTTTGTGGAGTTGGCCGGTCCGCACGGATGAGTTCATTGTGATGAGCATTGTCAGCGATGCTTTACGTGGACAAAATTTTTTCTCATGCTTACCTTCGAAGGTCATTGTGAGCCTTTTTATTCGGATCGAAGGAACTAAAGTTGAAATTGACGCGAAACCAATCGTCAACGATCAATTTCAGACATGGTCCATTGCGTGTCCCATACGCGTACTTTCCTCTCCAATTTCTCCAGCCACTGGAGCCGGGGTTGGGATCGTATTCACCTTCACAATTCCGGAAGTTTGTCCATGCAGTGGAGCCAGCGGCATTCTGACTGGACAGCATACACCGCAATGACACAGGCGGGGCGTTGGAATTGAATGGATTGTTGCGAAAGCTGGCCATAGGCCACTCATCGGTCTGTAGAGCTGGTTGGCTCAACCCTCCCGTTTGGGGATGCCAGAATTTCTGAGCAAATGGCCAGCCGTTACAGGGGGTTGATGAACCTGAACTAAGTGTCGCTCCAGATTGCCTACGATTGGCATTTGCAATCCTTTCGTTGTACGGTCCGTTCCGGTATGTGACCGCATTGATGTTTCCGTATGCTCGTCGTATACAATTCTGGTAGTAACCGGCGTTCTTGCAGATGTCGGGAGCTTGTAAGCAGTCGATCTGCATGACGCCGGCGTCCATAGGGATTGTTCGCTGTTGACGCTTGTGAAGATCATGGCTCTAATTGGTAGCGACAGGTGCTTGATCGGGTACGCCGGGTGAGTAGGACCCACGTTCCTCCCCGTGCTCTTTATCGTCGAAGAAAGTGCTCTTTGTTTCCACTTCCCAGCTTTTATCCGACTTGATCAAGTCCCCAGACTCCGTGATCAAGGACAAGTTACTCATGGTCGTAGGCTCCGGCAAAACCGAGTGATGAATGTCAGGAAGTCGAAAAGTATTGGTGCTGACTGGCATTGAAGGTTGGAAGAGTGTTTCTGCCGATTTGGTTTCGCCATAGGAGATGGCCTTCAAGGAGGTCGTGGCCGCGAGCGGCAAGAGGACAAGTAGGATGCAGAGCATGTTGCAGAAGCACGGATCGATTGATCAATTGGGAAAGGTATGACTTCCGATGCCCGTTCTGTCTGTTATGCTGCTGTAACTGATTATACAGTGAGAAACAAGGAGATATAAATGATTGAAGATTGCTGCAGACACTGACGGATTGACGATATGGAATGGTATACATTTGTTTTGGCGAACCATACATATCATTCAACAGACTGATTGACGACGCGGCATGGTGTGCTGATGTTTTGGCAAACAATACACATCATTTTACAGCATACACATGATTGTGCTTACCAAACATACCTCGCGATGACACGATCTCGGTCGCGTAGCCTGCCTGTTTGTTTGCTTATTAGTTTGCTAGCATCGCTGGTGAAGCCAGCTCCCATTGGCACGAAATCTCTATATATCACCCCTCGACCACATTTGATGAATTTTTTTTCTTCTGCCAAAACACCAAGATATCAATCCAGATACCATGAAGCCCTCAACACTACTTGCAATCACTGCCGTTGCCTACGGCGCTCATGTGCACGCAGATGTCCCATTGTCGTCGGCGTATTACAATACCATCGAATCGACAACGACCACAGCGGTTGTGACGACTCCCTCGGCTTCACCTTACCCAGGTGAGTCCTCTACGTCTACTACCTCCTCCTATCCAGAGCCCTCTGTCCAACCAACATCGATTATTCCTTCGGGTTCTGCCTCCACAAGCATCACTCAGAGTTCGAGCGCTGCGATAACCACATCGCCATCCTCTGGCAGCTCCAGATCAGAGTCCACCTCCTTCTATGGTGCAACAACACTGTCCACATTAGCATCAACCTCGACAAGTGGGGAGACTTCGATCACGCCTATCGCACCTCTGAGTCCACCGCTTCCATCTTCAAGCACCAATGGAGAGTCCAGTACCTCATCCCTCAGCTCGAACTCGAACACCTTCCGAACAATTACAACAGAACCTATTACGACTTCATCTTCTGACTCGACATCTCTGGGCTCAAGAAGCATTCAAGAGTCTGTTACGGCGAGCATCACATCTACACCGGTCCCCAGCACGTCGTTCATCTCAGAGACGAGTACTGAACTGTCCCAGTCAACCGGTTCGAGTCCGGTGACCACGACTTCAGGATCCATATCTTTGAGCTCGACGAGTACAGAAAGCCCTGATACTTCGAGTGCTACACCTACCGCAGCGACGAGTACATCCGCAACTCCAGGTATGAGCACTGAACAGTCTACTTCCACAAATTCGAGTACATCAAGCTCCACGACTGCACCGGTTTCGACAACCACGGGCCAATCTATCACGTCAAGCTCAGAAACCATGACGACTTCGACAGCGGAGCCGGACACTTCAACGAGCATTGAAACGTTGGGATCATCCAGCTCAAGCTCACTGACCTCGGGGACCGAATCTGCGAGCACAGAGGTATCTACAACATCAGATTCCGCGCATACGACAACATCGGGCACATTGTTCAGCTCCGACACGAGCACCGATCTATCAACCCCGCCTGGCTCGGGCATATCCACTTCAACGCTGGATTCAACATCATTGAGCTTGACGAGCGGTTCGGCCACACAAAGTCCCTTGTCTACAACCACGATGCCTTCAACGAGCGCATCCTCAAGCTTTGAGTCAAGTCAATCGAGCACTCAACAGGCAAGCTCGACCAGCTCGAGCACTGCGACTACATCGCTAGGCTCAGGATCAACGAGCTTGACGAGCAACTCTGCGACACCGGGCCCTATAACGACATCAACAACGAGTTCGTCATCAAGCTCCGAATCAAGCACAGAAGAGTCAAGCTTGTCTACATCAACGACGCCGACCTCAACTCTAGAGTCCACATCGACGGGATCTACAAGCAGCAGCACGGAAGTCTCTCAAACATCGAGCCGCGCTACATCGGGCGTATCATCTTCGAGTGTTCGACCAACCACAGAGACAACGTCGCAGTCAGGTTCTAGCGACTCCAGTTCAAGCACGACCGAGACGACCACATCTGGGACAAGTTGGGCCAGTACATCGTCGACCACGGCATTGTCGACCGAGACATCATCGATAGAAACAAGCGAAACCAGCACGTCGTCGACTGGGACAAGCAGTGCGACAGATACGCCATCAACGCAGACGACCGCCACAGAGACGACCTCTACAGAGACTTCTTCTACGACCTCATCGTCTTTGGTGCCACCCATAGTGATTCCTTCTACAGGCACCTCGTCCACTTCGTCGACAGGGAATCCACCTCCATCTATATCGCCGCCTGGCGGGCTTCCCCCTACAATCACGCTCCCTGCTGCTGGGCCTCCCCTTACGCTCACTTTCCCGGCGGGTGGACCCCCCCATATACTCACTTTCCCTGGATTTCCTGGTATTACTCTCACTTTTCCGCCTAGTGGGCCTCCCCTTACATTCACGTTCCCGCCTGGGCCACCAAATAGACCTCCCCCGACAACGCCTCCGCCTCCCGAAAACCCTCCTACAGAAACGCCTTCTGCCGAGACGCCTCCCACACAGGGCCCACCTATAACAACACCACCGCCAAGCACCAGTGAGATCACGTCTTCCACGAGCTCTTGCGGAACGGTCACCGTCACGACCTGCTCTGTAGCGTGCTCCGTCTTCGACATAACGGCGGAGAGCGTCACTACGAGCACCACCCGGTGCTACACTACAACATGTGGCGAGACAATCGGGTGCAGCCTCGAACCTACGACAACTACATCTCTCACAACTACATCTACAGAGGAAGCCTGCAGCGTTTTCAGCGGCGAGAACTACGATGCCGTTGCGACCTGGAAGGCTGCGGGTTTACCGGTCCCGAGATGGATCGAGCACCCCTGGAGGGACACATCCTTGCTTGATCCTGTCGATCTATTCATGGATGCCGATGAGATCGAAGACGCCGGTTCAACCGATGAGCCAGAGAGTGTGAGCGAGACAGATACCGAGACTGTGCCAGAATCTACTTCCACAAGCATACAAAACACAGATGGGCACACTGAAGTCAGTGCAACCTCGCTGGAGGTTCCGACTTTATCACTCACGACCTTCCCGACTCCCGAGACGGGTCCACCGATCACAATCGCGCCTACAACCACTGCAGTGCCACCAGAATCGAGCACGTCGACTAGGGACTGTACAGTCCACCCCTGGGATTTCACTTGGTGCTAGAGTAACAGTATGTAAGCTTGGGCGGCCTTTGCTTTTCCGACTACGAGCGTTCTATCTATACTTGGAGATTTTTCTTTTCAATGGCCATAGGACGTGTTCGCTACACCAGGACAGTGGCAGATCCACCTCAGACCGCGGTTCCCAGACCGACAATTATTTTCTTGTTGAACACTGGGTGCTTTGCAGATATCAACCCGTATGGAATTCTTACTTTCGATGATAGAGATTCACAAACGCTGGTTGAAAATTTTGCGCACTCGCCAGTCAGAGCATGCACCATCTCCCCGCAGTACCCACGATGGTTTTAGAGACCGATGTAGTTGATATTTGCATCAACGCTGCGGAGAGTCTTTGAGATACCACCCATCACTCCGTGGCAACCACACCAGATCAACAACAACAAGGGGTTTAAAAGTTGCACGAGCGTGAGTGAAAGCGGGTGAGAGACACCATGTATCTCATCGACTTCTAAGAGACCTTCGTGGAAACAGTGGCTCATACACGTGGCCCTGTGCCAATGAGAGTCAGTGAGGTGCTAGAAATCTCTCAATGGCATCTAAAATTTCTGCTTAGACTGGGAGTGAGGATACTTGCGCCCATCCAAGTGAGAGCCGCGAGACACTAGCCATATCTAGCTGGCATCTATAAAACTTCCTAAATCACCAGCGACGTTACTTGCACTATGCTAGCAAGAGCACGTGAGATACTAGCCATATCTCTCTGGTATCTAGAAGACCTCTCAGACCAGCAGCGTCGATGCTTGCAAATTTGCCACCAAGAGACAGTCTAGATCGCATTGGCTCTCACTGATAGCTATACAAGGTTGCTATAGAACAATGGCTATGTACTTGCACAATCGCAAGCGGGTACTTTCACAACAAGAAAACGACTCTCAGTGGCGAGCATACATCGTCCCAGAGACCATGACTGCGGGTAGCCGCTCCACCGCCGTTGAGAACAAAAACGCATCTCAACCGCACCCATATATTTCTGCAGGCAGAGCGCCGCAGATACTTGCTCACGAGCCAGGGGAATCTCGAACACATCTCAGCGGAGAAAGCCTTCTCCGAATAGCAGGGCAGCGGCTGTACCAGCTCTAACGCTGTTAAAAGCAAGTACGCACGAGTGATTCTCCAGCAACTACACCAGAGTACAGAGAATTTTCCCCTGTGTCATTCCGTGGGGAGCAACGAGGTATAGCATAGGTTCACCGACCTCTATCAAGAGATGTTACAGGGTCATGGTAGCAGCATGCCGCGAAGGCCACTCTTGCGGGTAGCAGCGAGACAGCATGCATTACCAGCTTCCGCGCACGTAATGTGCATGGCGGTGGTAGCACCAACGCAACGAGGAGCGATATCAGCTCGGGACATATTTTTTGCCAAGAGCAGCACAGTTGCAGTGCTCCACCATAGTGTCAACGTGAACCCAGGCGAACTGCATGCAAACCAATTAAAGCAGGCAATTTGAATGGAACGGTACTTCGGAAGAATCGTCTATCGCAGTCGTAAGTCGTAAGACTCATTTGCTACATATGTATTTCAAAGATGCCTTCTTATCGACGCCGTCTCCATGGAGCCAAAGTCCAATCTCTCTTCATCCCCCGAACGTCTTCTTCACACCCCTGGCGACCCTGCCCAGGATTCCAACTTTCATTGTCGGCTGCACAGGTGCCTCCACCCGTTTCATTTTCTTCGGCAGCGGAGACATCAACGGCGTTGGCGGCGGATGCTTCACCGCAGTTCGATGATGATGTTGATGGAGAACAGGATACACGCCGTCTTTGTCCGGTGTCCTCGGCGCCCGCGCCGAAGGATGCACATCTCTCAGAAGCGGGTGCGAAGGCCTTTGCGACGGGGAAGGAGAGGGTTTGACGGTCCGAGGAGGGGTGAACATGATCGGGATGTCTGCCATTTCGACCGAGTCGATCCTGGGAGTTCGGAGTCTGCTTTCAGAGTGACGCGCACGGGGAGTTGGAGTTAATGGCGAGGGCTTCGAGGGTTCGACGAGAGGAGCAAAAGCTTCTTCCCAGGTGCCTTCGGTTAGATCGACGTCTGTGAGTTCGAAGGTTTGCAGGGTGGAGGCGTGCTGGATGGCGAGTTTGCGGAGGTGGGAGGCTTTGGCGGTGGCGTTTTCGAGGTTGATGGTGGAGATGCGCGGGAAGAAGAGTTGCGTTGAGTGGCCTCGGGGCTTGCGGCGATGATGGTTAGGGTGGTGGGTTTGTGGTGTCGTGGGCGAAGTTGCTTGGTGGAATGGTAGCGGGCCTTTGGCACCGAGCCATGCAAAGCGAAGGCCGATGAGATTTTGTTGGAACATTGATAGGTATGACGTGAGGAGTTTGTGTGGGTCATCTGGCTGCTGGAAAGTCTGCGAGTGTGATGGGGACAGGCTCTGGGTATCAATCGACAGATTCTGTATGCACGCCCAGCGTTTTGCGGAAGCTGGAGATGCGCCACAACCAGTAAGAGGAGACAGGGATAGCAAGCCGGTGGTGTGAACAGGCGAGAGTGTCAAAGTGTCCAGAGCGTTGAAATGATTCCTCTCAATGGCGATGCGCAAAGAGACAAGTGCGAAGTCGACAATGCTGCGACCAGATTGACTAGAAGAGGTGGCACCAGGGCAGCTGACCTCGAGATGCGTGAGATTGGGGAAGCACGACAAGCCACGGATGAAAGCTGGAACATTCGTTGAGGCGTGAAACAGAGGCGGGTATTGGTACGCCACGAGTTCTGCAGTATCTTCGTCGTCATACTTGGCCTTATTTGGACCCGACTCCGTCTGAGGCTTGTATGTGAAATTGAGCTCTTCGCCAGTCTCCGGGTGTATTAATGGCGGTAGCAGAGTCTCAGGCGTGTGAGGAACCTTGAAGGCCAGATGTTTCGTATGGTAGCCCACACGATCGAGAGCGGCTAGCTTGGCCGGTCTGGTGAATGTGTTGGCTTTGAATGTGATGCTCAGATTTTGGAAAAGAGTCGGCGCAGCGCGCGCGCTGAAGTCGTGGCACACAAGTCGTAGATTGGCCAAGTCCCGCTTTGGCAATGATGAGATGAGTTGTTCGCGACATCGATCGGTCAACCAGAATTTGAGAAAGGTGCTGCTATCTGACAGCACCAGGCTGCAGACAGATGCGACACTCTCCGAGGCTGCAGGTAACGTGTTAGATCGTCTACGATACTGCTAGTAAGCAGGAAGGAAGTACAAGTACATCTGTCACTCGTGAGATCAATTTCTCCGAAGAGAAGTCGGCTCCCTCCACTTCTGCTGGTTCCTACAGAGGTGGCTGAGGCGGCTGACGAGAAAGTTGAGAAGGAAGTCGAGGGGATGTGGTGGAGGTTCGTAGCAGACGGCCTGCGCTGCTTGATGCTCATGATGCTGGTGTTTGTGAATGCGGAACTGGTGAATTATTGATACTGCTTTTGCGATCGCGACCAAATAAGACACGCAGGAACAAGAAAATACATCCGAAGACTCAGGCACCGCGACAGCGTACCTTTTACCTACCTACCTGCCACCGACCGGTGTTGACAATGGCATTCACTAGTAGCCACATGGATGCTGCACGAAGTATGAGTCACACCGAAGTTGAATGGTAGAAAGTAGTGTGAAGAGCAAAGCTGAGGCGTGAGAACTGCACTTCAAGAGCAACGCGCAAAGAGTAAGACACGAAGATAGCACGAAAGTAGAACGTTATAGACGTGATGTTTGGTCGAAGGTCGATGGAGGGGCCGAGCTAAGTGCAGATCGGGCAGTTTCAGAAGTGGTGTGTCCTTGAGAGAACCAATGGAGGGAGTTTGCGGTGTGGCGATGTGCAGTAGCGCCATGTGCGAGGCGGTGCCACAGGTGCAGCGTCGGCTACTGCGCGTGTATCTTGAGTGGTGCGCGTGGGAAGATGCGCGTCGATAGAGTGGAAGTTGTTGTGTTTTTGCGTATAATCGGCTTTGTATTCGGTAATGGCAAGCGCTGGTAGTTCTAAGCGCAGTATAGAGATGCATGTTCGTTTCTGTATATCATAAATTTGGCCGACATGTTTCACGCCACGTGATGTACACGCGACGGTTTGTTTATGATGATGGCCAACTGCGGTGAGATGAGCACAGTCGTGTCGCATGCACGGCCGGAAAAGGGCTCTACCACTCTACAATCTCGTCGCAAAATTGTGTATGTGGAAATCTCCTCGGCCGCGACGTGCGCGTGACTTGAATATTTTCCTGTACCTTTGCCCGCCAAGTGTACATATACAAGGCGAATAGAATTCAGTGCAAAGTAGGCCCACTCGACACCGCACTGTGCGCTTCACAGAAAAGGTTCACATCCGCGATAGGCAGGGCTTGGACGACAAGTGCACGAGGATACACATATCAGTCGATGGCGGCGGGTGTGGCGCGGAAGTCAGCGTGGTGGCAACGGTAATGGTGCGAGGATGCAACCGGACAGGCCCCGCGATAGGCTTCTCAACCGGCGGAAGGCTTCCAGACCACGGGCTGAGAGAGCGTTTGGCTAAGCGAACACCTTGAGACCCACAGCGCGCATTGGCATGTGGAGAGGTGCTGGGGGATCTTCCATTCGCGCCCCGGTTCGACCCTGTCGAGTATGTCCTCGGGATAACACTACGAGTGGAGGCGCATTGGGCTGGCAGATGAGTAGACGGTGAGATGAGTGCTTCGTTCAAGTGCAGTGGTGATGCAGTTCCTCAGGCCATGCACGCGACACACCTCAGCCGGACAGCACAGCGCACAGTAGTGGCTAATAAAAGGATGCAATGGATATGCCGGCGGCCAGACTGAGCAAGGGTGTGCTGTGGAGGCAGAGGATGTTAGCGGCCCAAGTGTTTTGGCGGTTTGGCTGGTGCGCATGCGATCTGCAGCAGTCTGGTCCAGTTCCAGCAATGCAGATCTCGCGACTCGGAGCTTCTTTTGCTTCTTCGCCTTGCCCTGCTCACTCAGGCGCTGACTGTCTGCCTTTGCCCGAGTTCGGCGTGGAGCGTCTGCTTTCCAGTTCCGTGTGTATCCATCCAACCATCCATTCGTTCGTTCATCTGGTACTCGTCCCACTCATCCAAACCGTTCCCTCCAAACCTCATACCGAACCCTCACATCTCTTCGCGCGGTAGCGAGAGAGCAGTCCAGCCGCCTTGCAGCTTCCTCTCCACCACTACTACCACCACTTCCATTCCTTGTCAGCCGACAGCCTTTGCGACAAAACCTTAGCCCATAACTCTGCACTCCACCTTACACCTTTACGACTCGAGTGCCTGCTACTGCTCTTGGCCGCGCCGACTGCAATTCTGTCGCTTGTTCAATGCAACAGCCGTGCTGATATGGCCTTGGATTGCTTCTCTGAAGTCGACACCCTCACCTAGGCTGCGGCCTCCCTCCGCCGGCATTCATTTACATCCCGACCAGCGAGAGCGTTCCGATATCATCAAAAGAAAGGACTGCCAGACACGAACAATACACAACCCTTCATGCGCCTCACGAGGCTTGCTTGACCCTCTGTGGCAATTCAAGATGCGAATACCAATACGGGAACAACTGGCCTTGCTCATACTCACATCTGCCCTCATTGGCTTGGCCGTCATATCTGTCGCAACATGGGTCACCAACCATGCTTTTGTTCTGGACGTTCGCTCCACCCGCCTCTCCCTCACGGCATCGCTCAAGGCCGCCCAGCTGGCGTCAAATTTAGATATCATGCAAACATCAGTCGGCTTCATCTCTTCGCGAGTCCTCGTGCAGAGCGCCCTCCAACGCTATGGCCAGCAGTCTAACAACACTGATGCCAACTGGGTAAGAGCGCGCTCGGACATGGCTTCGGCTGTAAGTGGAGGAGGCTCAATCGGACAATCGCTTTTGCTGCAGTCGAAAGTGTTTCCAAAAGATGCCACTGGTCTCAATGGACCATACAGCGTGCTCAACACCACTAATAGCATGTGGAACCATACGCTGGAGCTTCCGCTTCGCAACCAAGATGGATCACCAGTATTTCTCGGCGATGACGGTCTGGGCTATCCCCCAGCGCTGTACCCCAACCTTACTTACTCTTCAGGCCAGTACAACGACACATTCAACGATGCGCGTGCTCAAGCAAACGGAATTCTACTCACATACGACTCCCCTCCTCTGTTCCTCGGACCTTGGCCGGTGAACGAGTCCTTCTCGCTTGTCTCCTTGACCGTGCCGATAGTCAATAACACCTCCGCTGCAGACGTGCTTGCATGGCTGACAGTTGTCATGGATGCAAGACTCGTCACTCAAGTAATGCAAAGTACAGAGGGACTGGGGAACACTGGACAAACCATGATCGTTGGTCCTGCGGATGGTTCCAACAGGATCAGTGCCGAAGCTTTTGGCGCAAACTCTAGTGGTCCACAATTGGTTCGATACGTGTTGCCACCTAACAGCAACAACACGAACAGGCACTCTGAGGATCGCGGCAATGGTCCAGAAGTGCCGTTCAATGCCTCCAGTTATCCGGCAATCACGCGAGCTCTAGATCAAAATCCAGATCGGGAGGACTTGTCGAACTCCCTAATTTCTACACACAATGAACATGGTGACGCGGTCTCCGTAGGCTATGCGATCCCTCGAGTCGATATGGTTGACTGGGTGGTCCTAGTGGAGCAAGCCAAAAGCGAAGTCTGGGAGCCGATCAATCACCTTCGTGACATTTTGATCGCCTGTATCTTTGCCACTGCTGGCTTCTTGGCCATCCTTGCCTGGCCGCTAGCACACTTTGCTGTGAAGCCCATCAGAAGACTGCGCGAAGCCACTATCAAATCAATCGAGCCACCAAACTCACATCCCAGCAGGTCGAGTTTCGAGTCATTCGGCTCCGCATCACCTCACGATGGACTCGACGCTGAAGGCATGAATGCTGTTCAGCAAGAAGAAGCCCGCAAGGAAGGTTGGAACATCATCTCGCGATGGAAGGCTCGAGGCGGCGATCGAGAGCACCGCAATTTAGACCGAAGAAAACGACAGTTCCGCATCCCAGGGAAGGTCAGGGAGCGAAAAAGTTGGATTAGAGATGAGCTTTCCGACTTGACCGAAACCTTCAACGAGATGTCGGACGAGCTTATGATGCAGTACGAGAAGCTGGAAGAACGAGTGCAACAACGTACTGCTGAGCTGGAATTGAGCAAGAAGGCTGCTGAAGCGGCAAATGAAAGCAAGACGCTCTTCATCGCCAACATATCACACGAACTCAAAACGCCTTTGAATGGCATCCTGGGTATGTGTGCAGTCTGCATGCAAGAAGACGACCCGCAGCGCCTAAAGCGCTCGCTGGGCATAATTTACAAGAGCGGCGATCTCTTACTTAATCTGCTCACCGATCTGCTCACATTCAGTAAAAACCAGGTCGGACATCAGATCACACTCGACGAGAAAGAGTTTCGACTACGAGAAATTTCATCGCAAGTGTTGGCGATTTTCGACAAGCAGGCAACAGAAGGTCAAATCAATCTAAGGGTCGAATTTGAAGGAGTGCCAGAAGCACATGCCAAACTTGAGGACGGTATAGTGCCCCAAGTATCTGAATATGGGCCCGCTGGCACTGGAAGAATTAAAGACATGGTCCTCTGGGGTGACACTCATCGGATACTGCAGGTGGTCATCAACCTTGTTTCCAACAGTCTGAAGTTCACTCCTATCGGTGGCTCAGTCACCTTGAAGATCCGTTGTCTCCCAGAGCTTCCGGATGTCGTTTCGCGTAGGAGCTCAATGCAATCCCGAAACTCGAGGAAATCACGGCAACGGTCTTCAAAACATCAAGGTTCAGAAGCGACACTCGCGACACCTCGTCAAGACATCGGCCATGCCCCACTCAAGGAGAGACCGTTCGCACAATTTGTCGATCGGGCTGCTTCGCCGCCACCTGGCAAATACTTGGCTTTCGAGTTCGAGGTCCAAGACTCCGGCCCTGGCATTCCAGAGCATCTGCTGCAGCAGATCTTCGAACCTTTTGTGCAGGGCGATCTAGGACTGAGCAAGAAGTACGGCGGGACCGGTCTCGGATTGAGCATTTGTTCACAGTTGGCGGGCCTCATGCGAGGCGGTATGAGCGTGCGATCGACCGTTGGTGAAGGCAGCACTTTCACAATGACGATTCCACTGCGCCTTACACATTCCCGCGCGGACAGTAACGCCTCCTCCAGTCTCGATCTCCAGGAAGTCAATCGTCGCGCCGCCGCCATCGACAACGGTGGAGATCGTACACCCGCTCGCCACAGCCGACACGTTGAAGAAAATCACGCAGACGTACTTAACCACCCTCAAGAGCCCAGCGGCGCAGCAACACCGACACGCACTTCGGACCCCAAGCCGCGCCTTGTCGGCCTCTCACAACCATTCTTCGCGGCTTCCCAACCGCTAGAATCCCCCGGTTCCCAGCCCGCCGCCATGCAACAAATCGCAGCCCAAGCGACCAATCAACCCTCTAATCGCATCCGCGTCCTCGTCGCCGAAGACAACAAAACCAACCAAGAAGTCGTCCTGCGCATGCTCAAGCTCGAAGAAATCTACGACGTCACCGTCGCCCGCGACGGGCAAGAAGCCCTCGACCTCGTCAAGGAGTCCATGCACGACCCCACCAGCGAGCCCTTCAACCTCGTCCTCATGGACGTCCAGATGCCCACCATGGACGGCCTGCAATCCACCCGCTTGATCAGAGAGATCGGCTACAGGGCTCCGATCGTGGCTCTGACCGCTTTCAGCGAAGAGAGCAACATCCGCGACTGCCTCGACAGCGGCATGAACTTCTTCCTGAGCAAACCCATCCGCCGCCCGCAGCTGAAGAAGGTCCTCAGGGAGTATTGCGCGCCCATCGCCGAGGAGGAGGAAGCCGACAGTCCGGATCTGGACAGGAGGAAAAGTTCCGTCGGGCTGGGGCTGAGGGTCGATGGCTCTGCAAACAATCCTGCTGGGAAGGACGACAAGAGTTGCGCGAACGAAGCGAATGGGGAGCCGCCTGCGCCTGTGAGTCCACCTGTGGCCGTCGGGCAATTCGGGATGAGGATCGGGGACGAGAGGGCGGTCAGTCCGCTGTCGAAGATTTGATTTGGTGGGGAGCTGGAAGTTCTGCAAGGCCGGGTCGCAGATTCGACGAGAGGACAAGAAAAGTGTTTGCCATGTCCTCTGTTTCTTTTCAATCTTTCTTTACCTTTTTCTAATGTTCCACAAGAGCGAGGGAGTTTTGGGTTCTAGGGGGCTCTGGCATGGGCTGGCTGGGCATCGGCGTACAGGGAGCAAGACCTTTTTTTTGTGGTTTTCCAGAAAGAGGGATGAAAAGAGAGAGATCCTCGAAGAAGTGCCTCGGGTCTCAGTACGGGGTTTCTCCCTATTTCGGGACTTTTTATTTCTGTATCGTGTGGCTTGTATATATGAATGGAAAGAAAGCGATCATTCTTTTTTTCCCACGGGCGTTCCGCTTTTCATCACTGGCTCTGATGAGTGGATGGTAGAGGCTGTTTGGGTATTCGTGATAAGGGAGGTTTTCGGTGATAGATGACTTGGCGCTCTAGCATATTCAATCGAACGGTTTTGGATACACGATGTGTAGAGCATCGCTGTTTTGCTGGGCCTCGAGCGCACTGCCATCTCCGGGCCTTTTTGTGTACATATTTGTAGATGCTGATATATACATGCGTGCCCGCCTGCCTAAGGGGTTTCGCTGCGCCTTTCGCATTTTCCACTCTGATGCCTGGTTGCCTCGATCGAGGCAACGTATAGCGCCGGGGCCATCTTTACAGCCTCGGCGTGCACCGTCGTGGTGCGACCTTATGTTCCCACTTCTGCGTGCCTCCTGGACACGGCGCTGCTGGTCTGTCTCGGCGGCTTTCTGCAGCTTGTATTCGCATGATGTCTGCATACTTGGCAGAAGAAGACTCGAGAGAGAGCCTAAAATGATGCGCACCCTTTCTTAAAGGCCAACACTGCTACAGCGACTGGCCATCGCTCCGCAAGGTGTCATACAGGTCGCAAACCCGTATTTCTTTTCTTCTCTCCCATCACTCTGGTCTCGCCTTGCCCCTCCTCTTCCTTAGCTCCTCGACCTTCCTCCTATCCTCCTCGAAGCCTCTGATGAGATCCTTCGCCTCGTCCTTCTTCTTCTCGCGCACCTGGAAGCGGTAGAAGTCCTCGCCGATCATCTTCTTCTGCCTCTTCGCCAGCTCCTCGCCCTTGAGCCTGGCAGCCTCCTCCCTGGCCGCGTCGCCCTTACCACCCCGTCCAACAGTGATGAAGCCGTCTGCGTCCGGCATCGACAATTGCCTCGAGCGGGCCCTCGCGCGAGCGACCTCTTGTGCGGAGAGCGCGCCCATGAAAGCGTCGATCGAGGCTTGCAATTCGTGGCGTGCAGGGTAGCGCAGTTTGTGGTGAGAAAGGTAGCGCGCGCTGCCCAGAGGCGACACTTTGCTCTCGACGCCAGCGGCCCAGGTGATAGCCTTGCCAGCTTTGACAGCCTTCTTCGCCTCTTTCAACGCAAGCTCTGCGCTGGCCTTGTCGACGAACGTCGCAACGGCCGTGCTGCCGCTGCGGTGCACCGAGCGGTCGTATGTGGCTGGCAACTGTCCGACTTGCGCTGCCGCGTCTTCCCCGTCCTCGCCATTCTCGCCTTCCTGATCACGTTTTCTCTTCCTCCGCGCGGGTGCTACGGGTGCTGTGATTCCTTTGCCGACACGGGCGCCTTCGAAGGCTACGGTTTCGATTCTGGCGCCGCCGAGCTGGTCTGCGAATAGCGATCTGATGTGGGTCTCTGTTGCGTCGATCGGTACATTCACGAGGAACAGCTCGCGGGGTGTGTCGACGGTGGGTACTTTGGGGGTGTTGGCGCGCAGGTAGAGGTGGTGTGTAGTTTCCTTTGGGTATGATGGGAGGGCCGGGCAGCGGAGGGGGAGAACGACAAAGCCGTTGACGGTCGTAGCGACCGTTCGCTTTTGTATGGGCGCCATCCTGGTGAGGTATGTGTGGTGTGAGTTGTCGCAAAGCGGATCGGTTTATTTTGTGAAGCTTCAAGAAAAGTCGAGATCGCAAGCGCAGGACTGATACTCCGAGGCTTTCATCACATGGGAGGACCCTAACCCTTGTGAGACAACCATGTCAGGTCTATGCAAATGCATATATGTGCATGCATGTGTACATTCAAGGGTATATTTTTACATGCGTGTACATCGATCTTATACAAGTATGAGAGCCGTCAATAGCAATCTGCTTTGTATCAGATGTTGTACACGTTTTTTTGCCAGCACGCTCGATCTACTTTGGGAGTTTGACAATGAAAGACTGGTTGGCAGGCGCCTGATATGAACTGCATTGCAGACGAAGCCTTCTATCCGTTGACACAAATAAATACGCTGAGTGGTAGATCATACCAGTCTCACTGCTATCACATCGTCTGCTTGTGCGGTCCAGTGCCCGCAGACAAGCCCATGGCATTGGTAGGCGGGCATGTCTGAATCGAAAGCGGCATTCACGTCTCTAGTCACACGCCAAGAGATAGGATACCAGCTACGATCTCGTGAAGGGCTGCTGATTCCCATGTTGGTAGCCGGAGCAAGGTATGTCTCGCCCCGATTCGCATGCTCGAAGATCGCATCATAGTTGCTGCTCTCGGACTCGCTACGATGCAGCCGGCCTACCGGGAGTCGTTCGCATACCAATATCGACGAAAGGAGGTAGTGCACAAAGCGGTTGCTGAGGAAACGGAAGGGGTCAACGGGCGTCCGATGCAACCGATAGCCGGGTATGGGAACAGGCGAAGGCCACTTTACAGTTGCAGATTTCACATCAACAATCTCCTCGAACTCAGCGTTCCTCCAAGCCTCGATTTCGGGATTGCCTGTGGAAGAACTCTTCAATCTCAGCTCTTGCCAGATGCGCTTTGCCAGTGATCTGTATCCGCCCTTATGCAGGTGGCATAGGAAAAGCAGCAGCAATCTTGCACGCGCTTCCTCAAAAGGCGCTCGTCCTCCGAGGGGACCTTCTTCGAGCAAGCTTGTGATGTCTATCTGATCATGTTGTTGCAAAAACGAGTCCTTGACTTGTGAAAGATCAACGGTTCTGTCAAAGTACCAGAGGCTCCCCCTCACAACTAGTCCTTTCTCAGAGAGGCTTGGTTCAAACATGTGGCGTAGTGAATCTTGACGCTTGTCCCAGTATAACACTTGTTCCACGGACAGCTTAGCTGGAATGTTCCAAGAGAAACCTGCAAGACCTTGAGCTTCTGAATCCCGACTATCGGATAGGAGCATGGTGGTCTTCCCAGCTAAGCCAGCATTATAGGTTGCGATACCTGCCATCAACGTGAAGTCGCCATTGAGGACCGCAAGTACAATAGCACAAATGCTGAAGCCGTAGCCCAGCTCATCCAATGCTCTATTATCCAGACGGATATCATACTCGCAAAGATTGGCGAATATCGCCAGTCTGTCAGACGTAATGGAGTTGGAGCGACGGCTCATATGCCACAGTGCCTCTGCTCCGTCACAAATTGGTCGTCCGCCACGATCGTCGCTTGGTCCCACGTCCGGAACCAGAAGGGATGACCACGCCGCAAGGATTGCACTTCCTCTGGCGTGCAGTACAAGATCACCAGACTCTTCGACTAGGTCGACTTGACATGCGAACCATCCAGGGATATGTTCCTGCAAGGCTGAAAGATCAAGCTCAAATTCAGTGCGAGTCTGTGTTCTGCCTCTAAGGCTGTCCGGCAATCGTAGTGAGGGATTGCGCCGTATTAGCAGTGCCATTTTGCGAGCGGCCGAAGTCGATTCTTGCAAGCACCACGTCCGCTCAAACCACCGATCGCCGAGGACGATCTCAAGCGCTTCTATCAAGTCCTGTAGATCTGTAGGTGTGAGATCTTCCTCCCCATCGCAAACCTGTAGTAGCCCCAGAGCATTCAGGTGACGCTGCTCATGGATCTGAACTTCCAGGACGGCTACCGACTGTTCTGCCATCTGATAGACGAGATCCATTGCCTGGATGCCAACATCTTTGTCCTCCGGGTCGTCTTGCTCTATACACTCCTGGTCGATCCAAAGATAGTCGAGGCCACACTCTCTGGCGAAATTGATCACTCGTCTGAGCAAATCGGGTGGACACGCAGGAACGCCCACGATCCCTTTACGACGGACAGAGTATGACAGGCCGTTGTAACTTGCCGTGGCTGAGCTCGAACAACAATACGACACGGCAAGATAGTGCGTGCATTCCGCCAAGTCTACAGGGTCTGTCACCATCAGCTGTCTTTCGTCTTTGCTTAGGCTGATTGAAGGGAATGTTACGCAGGCGCAGTCCTCGGAGTCTGATTCGTCCGAATGTTCCTCTTGAGACTCGACTGGCCGTGCAGTTGTATCGGCAGCGAGAAACCTCAGATGATCAGACCAGTGAATCGCGGCCTCGCGTCCCTCTATCTTGTACTTTGCGATTTCGGCCATAGCAGCACGAATCTGGTCATTGCTGGAACAGAGTTGGCCCAGTGGGATGTTTGTGTCCAAGATCATCCTGACCAACTGCTGTGTTCGAGCTATAAATGGCTAGCAGTCAGTAATTATGGTGAGAATGATCGCGTCATAAATGCAGCCGTAGTGACAGGTGCTTTTTGCTTCCACGGCGAGCGAGGCGGGGCGCAGAGGATCTCGTCTTGGAACACTCCGGTGTGCTATTTTATTTGATGTGAACAGCTGTGTGGTTCGAGTGTATGCGGCCCCGTATTCGACAACGGACTGGGGAGGAAGGAGCTGGCAGGGGTATGGGATGCACGTACGTCATCGTCCTGCTTACACCAGTCCAAGCGAAATAAACCATGTTGACCCTTCAGTCATTATCTTCTATCGACATGTCTTATATGAACATAGTTGCCATCAACAAAACCAGCCTATAAAGTTTGCATAGTACAAGACGACTGTGCTCGGGGAAACATGAACCTGACCAGGCTCAAGTCTCGAGGCACTGTTGACGGCAATAACAAGCATTAACTCCGCATGCATCTCGCTCGTCGGTGTCTGTCATAAGACACCGCTAGCCATACTTCATAGATTGGCATATTAACACTTCTTAATTAGAGAGGCCGAGCCAGATCAGAGAGCTCCATCACAAGCAGTCCAAGCGGTCAGAATAAGAAAGACACTGAACGGGCGAAGGCCAGACCCTTACACCTTGCGACCGGAAAGAGGATTTACAATCTGTCCCAGTAGCATCCAGTTACTCAGGTTAGCGCAGGATGTCGCTCTCCGAACTAAACCAAGAAGATTTCGCTGAGCTGAAAGGCTCGGTGGTCGTCTTGACAGGTGAGTCTTGATGAGCCGACTCCATGCGATAGATGCTCACCAGCTAACTCTGATCAGGCGGGTCTACCGGCATTGGAGCTGCTACTGTAAGACTTCTTGTCGAGCATGGTGCAAATGTGGTATTTGGAGATGTAAATGTCGCTGCCGCTGAAGGATTGAGTGCATCGGCCATTTTCCTGAAATGCGATGTGACCAAGTACGACGACATCTACCAGCTGTTCAAAAAGACCTTCGATCAATTCGGTCGCATTGATCACGCTATCTCTTGCGCTGGCATCTTTGAGCAGGGCAACTGGTTTGACCCAAGCTACACTATTGACAACATCAAGGATGATCCAGGAAATACCAAAGTCTTGGACGTCAACCTCACTGGTACTTTACACTTTGCACGCATTGCAGCTGTCTTCTTGCGGGAGTCGAGGCAAGAGAACAGTAACAAATCACTGACCTTGCTATCAAGCGTCAACGCCTTCCGCGACAGTCCCGGCTTGTACCTATATCAGACTTCGAAGCATGCCATCCAAGGTATTTTACGCTCCACGCGTAAGACTCTTCACGAAAGGGACGGCATCAGAGTCAACGCCGTCTGTCCTGGAGTAACGGACACGCCAATGACAGCTGCGATCATCCAACCTTTTAAAGATGCGGGCTTGTTCTGGCAGCCTGCAGAGGCTGTTGCAAAGGTGATCTTAGGCATCATGTCGTCCAAGGGGATGAACGGGAAGGCTTTCTACGTGGAAGGCGGAGATAGCTTCGAGTTCGAGGACAGTCTTTATGCTGCGCAGCCGCAATGGCTTGGTGAAGAAGCCACTCGGAGGATGCGTGTCAATACCGAAGCCGTCCAAAAGGTAAGTCGAGACATCTGAGCGCTTACAAGGACCCAAGCTTACAGTACTCACAGGGCGCTCTTATTCCGAAGTGAGCGCGAAGTACGTGGAGGTGAAAGCATGGAATTCTGTTGCTTGAAATGAGAACATCGTGCTTCAGCGCAGAGCGATGGGCACAGTAGTCATGCAGTGTTACTTCTTAAACCGTTTTGCGAGTATACAAAACGATGTTGAAGATATGACGAACTACGCCCTTCTATGCTCCTTATGTCGACGTTCTCCTGCATACAGATTCGTGATTCGGCCTGATGCCGTATTTGGAGCATCATCTGACTCCATGGCAGGTAATCTCGTCTACCGTCCGGTCATCGCGCCTCTTTACACCTTCAAGATAAGATAGAAGTATTGCAACATGGGCATGCGGAAGCTTCTATTGCAGCTGAATATGCGTGGCTCAAAGTTCATGCCAGGACTACTAGACTACATGACCACTGTTGGCAGGCCAGTTGCCTGAGAACTACACGAATACACATCGAACATGCCGCTGTCTCTCAGTAACTGCGGTCTCGCCCACCAAGCTTGAAGTTCAGAGACACCCAATCCTGTCCATTCATCAACGCGAATTCATGCTCGGCTCAAATGCACGTTCTCAACACGTGGAAGAGTGCGCCATCTAGATGCCGATTTAGATGTCTCACCCCGCTGTCTCGCCGATGATCTTCCGCGACCGTAACAGCCACCTGCGCGTTGACCTCGTGCAGATCCCCGGGAACAAACCTCTTTCCCCATGAGATTCTGGATATTTGATTTATGCCCGGGCTGGATCGCTGGCCAAGAGAGCGCAATAGCCTCAAGCTGCTCCGTAAGTATTAATCCGCCGGTTGCGCCTGCTGAAGGTACCAATACAGGATGGTTTAGCGCGTGCGATCTGGCTATCCAGCAGATCGCTCTGCGTATCGACGACCTCACTTTGCAGGATATCATGAGTACCGCACCAATTTCCACGTGCTCCTGCTTCGAGAACTCTATTCTGTCGTCAAGAGCCATCGGCTTCATGAGTATCGCTGTGGATGATCTGCGTGTAAATAGTTCGAACAATGCCTCTCTGTTTAACATGCCGTTTCATCATTGCACAATCCACGGGTGATCAGTATCTCATTGCAGTCTTCTCGCTCGACCTCATTGCAACTCCAACACCCGTACGATTGGGATCCCAGGCCTGAAGGCTTTTCCTTCCTTGGCAATCGTCTCTTATTTTGACACGCAACCATGCTGGGCATCGGACAGCTCCAGGGCAAGGCCCTTTACAAGACCATGAGTGCAGCCTGTGGTGCTGCATTCATGTTGTACGGCTACGACGCTGGCGTCTTGGGCGGCTTTCAGGAAACGACACAATTCCGCGATGCCATTGGCAACCCTCAAGGATCGTTTACGATACCGCTGATCGCCTCTTCTTACAACCTTGCGGCCGGAGTCATGTCGTTGTGTACTTCCTTCTTTGCTATGCAGGTGGGCCGAAAACGGACCATTCTGTTGGGCAACCTTCTCATTTGTATCGGAGCTGTTCTGCAAGCATCTTCTTACTCAGTTGCTCACATCTTGGTTGGTCGAATCGTGACTGGTGCTGGAATCGGTTGCATCGCTAGTACTGTCCCAACCTACATGTCAGAGATGTCCCTGGAGGCGAACGAGCGTGGGCCTGAAGTCTCTTATCAACTTGCACTCCTGATCTCCGGTGTCGCACTAGCATACTGGATCGACCTCGGCTTCGTCCAAGGTCTCGAGAGGCACCCATGGCTCTGGCGCATTCCATTGGCGATGCAAAGCTGCATCGCCATCTTTTCAACTTGCTTGCTGGCTTTCCTGCCTGACAAGCCCAGATGGTACTACGCCAGAGGTCGCTACGACGAGGCCGACAAGTGTCTTGCGCGGCTCTATGCATTGCCTGTTGAGTCTGAAGTTGTGCAACAAACCAGAGATGAGGTCTTGAACTCACTCAAAGACGAAGAGAACGATTCTGCCTCCTTCAACTGATGGCTTCTGTTCTGGGACAACAGCGAGCTACAATTCGGTAGACGTCTTCGCACATCGTTCCTTATTCTGTGGGCGCAACAGCTGCTTGGGATAAACATGATCGTCTACTACAGCACCCAAATCTTTTCCAACTTGGGCTATTCACCACTGCTCTCTGGGATTCTCGCTAGTGTGATGAATACTATGTTCGCCATCGCTTCATACCCACCGATCTGGTTCACCGAGAAGCTCGGTCGCCGTGCTATGATGTTCTGGTGCGCTCTCGGTTGTGGTGTCTGTATGATCATCTACGTCGCCCTTACTACAAACGCCAATCCTACCACCGCAACCAACTGGTCTGCCGTTGCATTCATCATCTTGTATAACGTGGTCTTTGCCTTTGGTTGGCTCGGAACATGCTGGACATATGGTATGTTGTCAATGACACGCTTATCAAGAAGCTCGTGCTAATTTCAATAGGTCCCGAGATTGCCCCTCTCCGCTATCGTCATGTCGCTGGCAGCCTGGGGGCTGCGGGCGAATGGTTCTCTACCTGGGTCATGGTCTTTGGTGGTGGCACTGGCATTTCTGCCGTTGGTCCTAAGATCTTCACGTGGCCGTTGATCTGCTGTTTCCTCGCTGCTGCTTACGTGTGGTACTACTGTCCAGAAACCACTGGTCGCACTCTCGAGGAGATCGATGTTTTGTTTGCCAAGCCTGGTCCACACCGCGATCCTTTGGAGCAGGCCGCCGTGGAGAGCAAGAGTAGAAGGAACTCAGCGCACTCAGGTCAGCAGATGTTCACTGAGAAGGCGACGGCGGCCCACATTGAAGGCAAGAATGAGGTCAATGTGTAGATCGATAGATCGAGAGGCAACCTTGGTTGCTTAAGCTTCGAGGTTGGAGACCATCAAATCAATATATCTCTAATCAGAAACGTTTACTTTCAAAGTTCCCACATTATACGCAGGTGTTCGCTCATTGTGTGTGTTGGAGTGGCTCAGGCGCGTGTCTCAAATGTGAGGGTGAGCTATACCACCAGCGGCTTGCAATATGTAGCAGAAGTCGAGCGTCGGAATATCTGACACTATCATCATCGAGGCACGTCGGAGACGATAATCACATAGACGTGGTCTGTAGCTCGAACATTGCAATGGTCTAACGACGTTGGCCAGTTCCGTCGGACAACTGTTTTGATTTACTGCAATTGTTTCACTGTCCGAACACTATTCATGTATGCCGCTGATGTTCGTTCAGAGGTACTTGGACACATGGGTCATTGTCCCTATGTAAGATTGGTATCCTTTAATGGTCATCTGGACAAAACTTTTTGACGTCGATGGAAGACTCGGCTTCAACTTCACCCAAAAACACCAACACGTCTTAGGTCAACCTCAAAACTTGCACACATTCTTTGAGAGCTTTTCCATAGTGGCAGAAACCCATATCGTGGGCTCTGTTAGCCAAAGATTGGATATGCACATGGTTTAGCAGATTTGATCTATGGGGTAAATAGGGTTAGGGTTGAGAATCGGTCACACACTCAATTCTGAGTACTCTTCGAACCTGTGTGTTGACGTGACCGGATAAAGCTCTTTGGAAGCTTTGAATGGCTAATGAATGGCCATATCGCCACACGAATGTTGGCTGGGCATATTCAGCACGCTTCCCATCCTAGAGCACTGTCGCTTTCCTCTCACCTGACCGGCATTGTGATCGCGTGCAGAGAGTTGACATAAATGTTTTGGGCGAGAATGTCACATCATACGCCATATTACCGATCATTACGCCCTATCTCACAGATCGTGCATATTACATTCTACATTTACGCGCATCGATTTAGGTGGCGGTCGATCACTGGCCAACCGCATCGGATGCGCATCCGTAGGGCGTAAAATGTTAGACCCACACTAGCCGACAGCGGATCACTGGCTGAATCTGAGGCTCGGCATCAAAGATCGCAATAAATGTTCCCACGTGTGAAAGTAACTGACACAATCTCATCCATAGCTGACGGGTCATCGACACAATGGAATTGTCCAACCGGAATAGCGTGGCATCCGATCCCTATGAGGGCAGCAGCAATGATGGGATCCCACTCGACAGACAGGCTTCACGCACTCAATACGCACTGCCTCCGACGGACCAGGGTTACCATGCCTGGGTTGCACTTGCTGGAGGATTCTTCAGTAACTTCCTGATCTGGGGGTTTGCGCTGTCGTTCGGTATCTTGCAAGAGTACTATGCATCGAACGAGCCATTTGCCACTCAGGGCGGCATCGCCGCCATCGGCACAACATCCACCGGAGTCATGTATTTGACCATGCCACTCTTCCTATGGGGCTTCCAGAGATTGCCTAACGCTCGAAAATGGTCTCTCTGGGCAAGTGTCCCTGTCATTGCTGCGGCGCTCGTTGGCGCATCTTTTGCGAACACAGTGCCGCAGCTCATCGTCTGCCAGGGCATCGTGTACGGGATTGCAGGCAACGCTCTTGTCATGCCTACCGTCAACCTCATCAATGAGTGGTTCTCGCAGAAGAGAGGCCTAGCGATTGGCATCGCAATTGCTGGAGATTTCGCTGGTGGCGTTGTGATGCCTCTGATCTTGCAGGCTGTCCTTAACGAACTCGGCTTCCGATGGGTGAGTTAGCCTTGCAATACCCGTAAAGCTATCATAAAATGTGCTAACTGCCTTTGTGAAGACACTTCGCGTCGTCGCTCTGATGATAGTCATACTCGCATCACCAATTTTGTTCCTCTTGAAGCCTCGTCTTCCAATCTCGGCCAGCCATGTAGCACCGCCCGTGGATCTCGCTTTCCTCAAGTCGCCATTTTTCTGGACACTCCAGCTCTTCAATACAATCCAGGCCCTGGGATACTTCTTGCCGACGAACTACTTGCCAACCATTGCTGAGAGCTTGGGGTTAGGCCGAACATTGGGTTCATTGACCATCCTCTGCGTCAATTTGACTGGAATTTTTGGCTGCATCGGTGTTGGCGCACTCGTCGACCGATTCGATGTGACCTTAGTCTTACTTGGACAGGGTCTCCTCTCGTGCATCGCAGTGTTCGTTGCTTTGGGCTTCACAACATCGATTGCACCGCTGTTTGTTTTCAGCCTCCTATATGGCTTGACAGCAGCGGCATACTCTACGAGCTGGGGCGGCGTCATTAGGGAGCTGCAGCAGAAACACGAGAGGACTGACGCCAATGTGGTCTTCGGCTTGCTCGCCATGGGACGGGGTGTCGGCTCCATCATCTCAGGTCCGCTGAGTGAGACGTTGGTGGACGAAAGCAAATATATACACGGTGCTGCCATCTCGGCGTATGGGTCGGAATACGGCTCGATCATCATATTTTCCGGATGCACTGCGTTTGCAGGCGGACTAGCGTGGTTCGTCAGGCGAGCTGGGTTCATATAAATTAGTATAGCATATAGACATGAGAGCAGAGAACAGTGTTCCCGTTATTGAAAAAAGCCTTCGAAGTGGATGTATCACCACGTGTATGCAATGGCTTTCCCCAAGTGTGACGAAGAGGGCAAGAAGAGCAAAGAAACCTCGGGAGGAACTGATAGTATTGTGGGCCAGCACCCTTGTCAATCGGCAATCGACATTGCGCTGTCGCGGTCCAGCTTCAAAGTCTGTACTTTTCGCGCTACCGCTGGGATGTCAGTACGGAGTTTGAACTTCAATCATGAGGCGCTATGACAGCCCCTTCAAAATCCGATGTCAGCCGCTTCTTAGCGCATCAATGGTGTAAGGCATTTCACGAACGCTGCTGCCTTGCTCAAGGCACCTCGACATATCTCCTGACGACTACTGTGCGACCGCCACAGCCGCACAACACAACTCAAAGAGCCACTTCGCGCTTAGCATAGCCTGAATGGTTTATCAGCTATTCGAGGTCAGCTATCTTGAATTCTTACGCGCAACATGCAACGGCCAGTTGTTTCTATGCGGACTGGCGAGGACTGTCGCCAACTTCGAGCGATAACCATCCTTACATTTCCCTTGGGATTAGGGCTGATAACACCATATGCTGTGATCACTGGACTGGCCTTTCCGGCCGTTGGTATTATGCCCATGTTGTTCTCTACCGTGCTAGGGAGCTTGATGTACGGCGGATTGCTGCGTTCCCCGGTTAAGAGAGCCATCATCGATATTGCTTTGACAATATTATATTTCGCACTCCTGATTCCCAGGCGAGTAATGACTCTCTATATACCGGGGTATACCATCTGACGATTCTCACTAGCTGGCTACAAGTGTTACATCGTGATTGGAATGGCGCAGGTCTCATCATGCTGGGCACATACGGGACAACGACAATGATGATAAATTTGTACGACCTCCTCCCTGATCTCACTGGACACTTCTAACTCTTGTCATTATTAGCACTATTCACCTGTTCCTTAGCGTCCGGTCCGCTAGCCTTATCGAGCTACCAACCATCACGTGGCAGTCAAGCTCATGTCCAGACTGCCAACATCATCACCGCCACCGGAGCATCTCACTGGCTGGACATCAATTAGGAATCCCTGGAGCTGGTTTTGGACATCCACACGAGTCCCGGTTCAAAGACGCCCATCAACCTTTCATTCGTTCTCAAGACGTCGAGTCACGCGAATCAAGCGAGTACCAAACAAGCGGATTCAATTCCCCACGACGAAGCGCGGAGACTTTGGCGACTGATATGCGTACCGACTTTGGTGACATAGCAGACCGCTTGGCCTAGAAATCCTGCTTCTCCGTCTAGTCCATGAGAACTCCCACGACCGAGGGCGTGAGAGCAAGTTCGTCTTTCTCCCAGCCCATCTTCAAGAGTTCGAAGCCTTCTTCCAGGACCTCCTTGACCCTGCCCTCACCACATTCCGCTCCCCAAGGTCTGGGCATCATGGTGAAGAGATGTGCTCCGCTGTTCCAAGGCAAGGATGATACGTCAGCAAAGTCCGGAGCATCGAAACGAGCCATAGAATTCACACTTACATCCTAATCGCCACTGCCGCAGCGTCTATCTTCGCCTTGCTTTCCGCTTTGTACGACTGGAAGAATGTCTGGAGTAGCAAAGAACCCCGGTCCTCAAACCTGAACCGCGCGAGACAGAGCATCTCTGCGCCCATATGCCCGAGGTCGAATGCTGCGGTGCCGGGCTTTGCTAGCTCGAGATCAAGTACGGTGATCTCTGGCTCGCTCTCCTCACTCGGTGCTGAGACCAGCACATTACCCGTCCAAAAGTCGCCGAATGTCCAAACTTCATTTGCGGTCAGGACTTCTTTAGCGGCAAAGTCTGCAGCCGCGGCGATGAATGGCTGGGTGTAGCCAAATTTCTTTGCTGCTGCTGGGAGAGCAGCGAAGTACACGGAGCTGGAAGTGTTCTTCGCAATGGTGTTTGAGGTAAATGCATCTTTGATGGCCGAGTCGTTGGAGGTTGTGTTGTGGATATGAGCCAGATATAAGCCAAGGCTGCGGCCGACGGATGCGACTTGATTGATAGGGGAGTCTGCTCTTAGCCACGATTTCAGAGTCGGAATGGCGCCAGCGTCTTCCAGGATGGCAACGTGGTTTTCATTGTCGAACGCAAGGAGGAGTGGAACGCGGACGGCCGGAACTTTGGTGTTGGTGGAGGGTTTGCTCAGGAACTCAAGGCCTTTTGCCTCATACACCTGTGATGCTGTCAGATGCAGACGCGGAGGAAAAACTCCCTTCTGGCGGAGGAACAGACCATTCGGTCCTGACCAATCTTGAACTCTGGCCATCTCGCTGCATAGTTCTCGACATGTTTGATGATGATGGAAGCTATGAATCTTTAGGGACTACCTGATTCCCGAGGCTGCTGGGATATGGCGCTCACGGTTATTTCCTTCGCCAAGTTGGGCGCGATACACAAAGCCTGACCAGCCTTCGACGAGACGCTCCACCGAGATACATGTCGGGTAGGAGTGAGTCTGAAGATAACCCAGGACGTCGTCCGACGTTGTGAGATCGTAATGTCGCCCCATTTAAAGATTGAGGCAGGGAGTGGCAGGCTAATAGGGTTATATCGAGTTGTAGCGAAACATACGCTGTTTCTGCAAGTGCAGGTTTCGAAGCATCGATACTGACGCTTGTTTTGGTATTTATATATGATCACGTCGAGTGTCGCCCGCAATACTGGATGGCTCATTATGATGTTGCCTGACTCGCCAAGCTGCGGGAGCGAAGGCAACGCCGATGTTATAAACGCGATGCCTTCCTACGTCGTCAGCTCTCGCTGGGTTTCCATCCTTTTGTATCAATCATATCTTTCTGTCTTCGCATGCAAGTTGTGTTATTAGTGAATCTGGCGCCAATATCTTGGCGCGTGTGCGTACGTGAGAACGCCCTGACGACAGGTGGAGCTCTGAGACGATGCCTGCCCTCGGCTTTTGAAGACAACAGCCGGATAAATGGTTAAAGTGCAGTGGTCCGGCGGGTTTATTACCCATGATTACTGACAGACAGCACCTCCATACTGGTGTGCGATCCCATATATACGTGTTAAGGTAGTCATTATTCTAGTGCACACCAGTTCCTCACTATTTCCCGTCGCGATGCCTCAGATTCGAAACCCAATCCTGCCAGGCTTCAATGCCGACCCTTCCATCCTGAGGGTCGGCGAAGACTACTACATTGCCACATCCACTTTCGAATGGTACCCAGGTGTCCAGATCCACCACTCGAAAGACCTGGCGAACTGGGATCTTGCCATCCGCCCACTCAACAGAAAAGCCCAGCTTGACATGCGAGGCGAGCCCGACAGCTGCGGAGTTTGGGCACCATGTCTCACACACGATGGCGAGAAGTTCTGGCTTGTCTACACGGATGTCAGACGTAAGGATGGATCTTTCAAAGATACTCACAACTACATTGTCACGGCACCCAAGATCGAAGGGCCCTGGAGCGACCCAGTCCACGTGAACTCCTCAGGTTTCGACCCTTCGCTCTTTCACGATGACGACGGAAAGAAGTGGTTTGTCAACATGCTGTGGGACCACCGCAGCCGTCCTCGCTCCTTCGCTGGAATTAGGCTGCAGGAGTATGATGCCAAGGCGGAGAAGCTAGTAGGACCTAGCAAGACTGTGTTCTACGGTACTGATCTCGATCTGGTCGAAGGCCCTCATCTTTACAAGAGGAATGGCTACTACTACCTCCTTACGGCAGAGGGTGGAACTGGATATGACCACGCTTGTACGCTTGCAAGATCGCGTGATATCTGGGGCCCATACGAGGTGCACCCGGAACAGCACGTTTTGACCTCTAAAGATCATCCACATGCGGCTTTACAACGCGCTGGCCACGGAGATATCGTTGATACGCCTGACGGCAAGACTTACATGGTACACCTCACAGGCAGACCGACCACACAAAAGCGCCACTGCGTCTTGGGTCGTGAGACTGGTCTCCAAGAAGCATACTGGAAGGACGACTGGCTTTACGTCAAGAATGGGCCCGTACCATCGCTCTATGTCGAAGTCCCAGGAACCAGAGACGAGTCCAAGTACTGGGCCGAACAGCGCTACACCTTCGACAAGGAGTTGCACAAGGACTTCCAATGGCTTCGCACGCCCGAGACAGATCGTATCTTCCAGATCAAGGACAGCAAGCTCACATTGATCGGCCGCGAGTCTGTGGGCTCTTGGTACGAACAAGCGCTAGTCGCTCGCCGCCAGACTCATTTCTCCTACGACGCAGAGACTGTTGTAGACTTCTCGCCTGAGGACGAAAGACAATTTGCTGGACTTACGGCGTACTACTGTCGCTTCAACTTCTTCTATCTGACTGTCACTGCTGATGCAGACGGCCAGAGGGAAGTTCTGCTCATGACCTCCGAGGCTTCGTTCCCGTTCGGCAACCTTCGCAAGCCTCTGAACGAGGCTGTCAAGATTCCAAACGACGGCAAGGTTAAACTTGCCCTCTCTATTCGTGGTCCGAGCCTACAATTCTCTTATGCTGTGGGAGACGGAGAGCTTAAAAAGATTGGCCCAGTGTGTGATGCGTCGTTGCTCTGCGATGAATGTGGTGGTCACCCTGCTCATGGTAGTTTCACCGGCGCATTTGTTGGTATGGCTTGCTCGGATTTGAACGGTACGGCTTTGCAAGCGAAGTTCGACTACTTCACCTACAGGCCTGAGCATTCGAAGCTGGATCGATACGACATTTAAGAGTGGTGACAGTAGTATACTAATGCGATATGTCTCTCACGCTTTCGTTTTCATCGACTTTTGACACGTGTGCATGCTTGCCTCTGAACGATTCGGTTCAAGAAAGACGACGTAATATCAATAGATGTACATGCTGGCTATGTGATAGGCGCCGGCCTTGACTTGCGCTGACCTGCAAACACGTTCTCCAAACATACAACCGAAGCGCACCCTCATCGCTGCATCGACAGCTGAAATCACCTCTCCCGCCCTGGCGCACCTCTCTATCGCTCTCCTCTAGTCGCTCTCATCCTCATCGAGATAGTCCGGACGTAAGTTGGGAAACCTCTTCTGACGAACCCTCCTCACACGAGTTGAAGCTAAGGTGGCAGACGGTGCGTTGACGGCGTTGTTCGAGGGAACGTACTCCGCCGATGGACTGTCTGCCCGCTTTCGCTTGGCCTTACGCCGCTTGGCCCCACGCCGTACTGGTTGCGGAGCTGGCTGTGGTGGTTGCGGTGGTGGTGCTGGTGGAGAGGAAGGAGGAGAAGAGAGAGGAGAGGAAGAGCGAGCAGCAGCCGGAGAGGTAGGAGCCGGACCCTGAGGTGAAGAGTGACGTTGAGGAGGAGGAGGAGTAGTAGGAAAGAGCAGAGAGCGAGTAGGGGAGGAAGAAGGGGGACGATAGTCAGGAGGAGGGGAGGGTCGAAATGAAGAAGAGCGAGAGGGATGGTGGGAGGAAGAGCGAGAGTGAGGGGGAGGAGGCGGAGAAGACGGAGGACGGGGCGGGGAAGACAGAGCAGGCGCAGGGGAAGGAGGGAGAGGAGGAGGAGGAGGAGGTATTGCTGGCGAAGGTGGCACTGAAGCCTGTGCCGGATGTGTCACTTTGGTGAGCTCTGTACCAGTCTCGCCACCAATTTGTGTCGAGTCGTCAGCATCCAAGGCATCAACGAGACGATAAATGTTGCTTGCTTCATCCTGTTTGTTCGAGACATCAGTAAGAGTCCCAGCTATCTTCAAAGTGTACATACCAAATTGAGGATTCCTGGGTGAATCATGTGGGCATTCCATGCTGGGTCGTTCGCAGGAGCAATCGGCAAAGAAGCGAGTTTGTGTGTGCGAATGACATCCAGGACACGCCTCAGATCGGGGCGTCTGTTGGGATCGTAGCGCATGCAATCTACGATGAGATCACGCAGTGCCTGGCTATACTGCTCTGCTTGAGACGCATTGGAAAAAGGCTCTTTGTGTTTTTCGAACTCCTCCAGTTCTTGGAACCCTTCTTGTCGGATCGACAGGGATGCAACGACGTTCGCGACACCCCAGACATTAGCCTTTGAGGTAAGTGACCAAGATACACCTTGCTCGTCCATCAATTCTCGCCATTGTTCGATTGGCATGTTGGAAGGGGTTCCTTTCGTGTTAAGGCCATCGTTTTCAGACAACTTGCCAGCCGGTAGCATGATTGCCAGCCCAAAATCCCCAAGTTTGGGGACCGGATAGCGGCGATAGTGCGTCTCGCTGGGCAAGCTGAGGAAGACATTCGGCACCTTCATATCGCGGTGCACGATCGAAGTCCAAGTATTCACTGGAAGTTGCTCCGAATCTCCGTGTTCGAGGACCAATCCTGCGATGCACAAGCACTCGAACACATACCATAGGAACTGTTCAGGTATATCGGTCATGCGCTGGCTGTGCTTCTTCACAAGGTCGTATAGATCTCCCAAAGGACAGTACCTGTTGCTATAAAGTCAGCATCTTGTACAGATCCATATCTCGACGATGCGCAAAGTCGAGGAGTCAAGCCGTCCTAGCAGGAATTCGAGCGCTCCGAAGGGTTTCAACGTACTGCTAAACAGTTAGCCGGGAGCCCCAGTTTGTGTAATCCTTGAAAATTGAACTCATACCTCAAGATACACCCGATAGAGTCGACGCTCTTTGGCGATTCGCCAGTTCAGAAGCTTCACGATGAACTCGGAGCCATTCTTCCCACGGAGATCGGACATCGTCTGCACTTCAATAGGAATACTCTGATCACGGTGATCCTTCACCCAGAACCACTTCTCATCGTCCTAGATTCTTCTCTGACGCTCGGGTTGGTCAAAGTCACAATTCTTGATGACAATCCGGTTACAAATCTGGCCATGTTCGTTTTTCTGGATGAACAGGTGAGTCGAGCCAAACGTGCCCGACCCAAGTGGCCAAGATCCCACCCACCCTCCAGTCCGAGGCATTGGGCTCTCGTACATATTTATCTTGTCGTACTCTGCAACATTTTCGTTGGATTGAATGACGGTATCAAAGACGGCAGCTTGCCATTTTTGCGTCAGTCCAATCGTTTGTTGGGGCACGTATCCAGTCTCGACTTTCTTGGGCTGCAATGAGGGCACCGAGAGCGAGGTACACGTCGGATAGCGCGCCGCTTAGTTCTGCGAGAGGAACTCGTTCGTCTTTTGGGTCTTCAAAAGGCCCATTGTTCCTCGCGACACGGTCTTGAACTTGATCAACCTTGGCAAGTGCCTTGGAGACATCACCAATGACGCCTGCGAACTCATCTCCGTCCTCGATCAATTGGTCCTTCACCACGTCCGAGAGCTCTAGATTATCGCAGTCAGTATGTGGATATATGCGGCCAGTCCTTGTCTTGAACGTACGAGGTGCGGAGTTGTCCTCATTGGTCAGATCCCACTCGAAACATCTCCACCAATGTTTAGTCGCTGGATTAGTCATGTTGAGAAGCGTGTCGCGTGGAGCTGACCGATTTGCAGAGCTCACTTCAGACTTCTGATAAAAGAAGACATGTTCGTCATGAGTCTTTGTCCGAAGCCGCTTTCACCGCTTCCGGAATTTGCGTACACAGTGATGAGTGCATCCTTTGTCCATTGTGTTTGCGCTACCGCATTGCTTGAAGGAAGTTTTGCAAGTCGTGATGCACTATGACCTGTATGCGTGGGTCAGGCTTTGTCCGGTGAGAACCGAGGCCTCTTGAGCGTACCAAACTCACGATCGTAATATCAAAATTATCTACAAAAGATAGCCAATGCCAAACCAATCGTAAGCGATAGACAGCCTCCGATGGAATCCTCAGGTCGCCCATCGCATTTCCTGCGCGTGTTCAAGAACATCGCCTTCTCCCAATTCGAGTGGCAGTGTCACAAAAAGGTCTTTGATTTGCCGGTCGATTGCCCGCAGTAAGTTCTGAGCCTCGATTCGTTCATCAGGTTCCGGCTGCAAGCATTTCTCAATAAGGCCGTACAGCTCTTCGCCATATGTAGCGACGAGATGATCCCTCGCTTCAACAACAACATTGCCATCGTTATCGTCATCATAGCGAACTTACGGAGGAGTTCTGGTTGGGAGCTCCATCAGAGCCAGCATGATCCTGCCAATTGCCCAGATGTCGGTCGCTGACGTAAGTTCGTGCCAATACCCACTGTCTTCCGAATATGGATTATACTCAGGTGCTTTCCATCCCCGAGTGCCTGAGCGCCACATACCACCGGGATTGGGCAACGGTTCGTACTCTCGTGGGACAGTGAGGCCGAAGTCGCCCACTTTGCAAACCGGGATTCCACGACCGTGTTCCGCGAGAGGTGCCGCCAGGAATATGTTTTGAGGCTTGATGTCGCGGTGGATGATCTCCTGCCAATCGTCTGGCGCACGTCTGTAATTGTCGAGAGGATTGTAGCCGGACTCCATGATGCATGCTGCGGCAGCCAAGTCCTTAAAAAACGACCAAAGTGCTTGAACGGGGATGCGTACTTGAGGGATCGACTCATCATAATAGTCTAACTGTGGACCGAATCCGTCAGTCTTAGCGTGCGCATTAAGCAGAGCCATCAGGTCGCCGTGTGGGCAGTATTCCATATAGATGCGTTGTATCCATTCTTCGTCCCCTTGGCCCGCCTTTGAGGTTGCACCACGATATTGAACGATGCCACTCCTGCTGCCGACGGACGAAACCTGGGCATGCATGGCGCGCTCTCTCAGCCAACTCTCGTTACCTGTGTAGTTGTTGGAGATCCACATGGAACTCTTCGCCCATGAATCCGCGATTGAAAAGTACTTCACGACAACACGCTGTGAGAAGCGTTAGTCTCGTTTCACGCGATCATCATCGCCGAGCCCGGAAGTGTCACTATGGCACATCCCACCTAACGAAATGCACACGTACCTCAACGATCATCCCGTGATCATTCGTTCGAATGCCCGTCCAAAGTTGTGCCTGGCCAGTGGCGCCTCTGCCAAAAGTAGTAAGATACTGCCATTCTCCTGGCGCCTGAGGCCCTCCTTTCCGAATCAGATCCCTATCGATAGCATCAGCAGTCCTCGCACGAGCCCGAACGTCAAAGCTGAGGGGAGGACCAGGTGGCGGTAATGCCTCTTTCCGGACTACCGGCGGCCATATCGGAGATTGGCCTCCCCGAGCTCTTTGCATACTTGCTTCCCTTGACATCTCAGCTCGCTCCAAGTCGCCGTCCTGGAAAAGACCCGCCTTAGCCGCTTTGATGGTGTCGATGTACTCTTGCCAATCCCAACCAAGGACATCTTCCAGAGCCGTGTTGACCTTGATCCGGAAGTCTGCCATGGTAGCCGCCGATAAGTCTTCAGGGAACATTGCATCTCGGTGAGCCTCGACAAGTCTGTGCGCCCGGCTGTACAGCCTCTCCCAAGTCGGCCTGTCCTTTTCGTCCCATTGTTCGCGGAGAGCCTTCCACTTTGAATTGAATTCTCTCAAGGGGTCTATTTCCGGCTCTAGAGGCTCCAACTGGTCGAGAGAAATATCATGTGAGGATTGTGGTTCTTCTCTTATTACAACTTCGGGGCTGCCGCTTGGCCGAGAACTCCTCTTTGACAGATGTTCACCATTCTGGTCGTCGTCTCGCTCGCGGCTTCGTTTCTTTCCGCTTGACGAGCTTTTGGAGCCTTCAACACTCCGCTCTGCGGCTGCTGGGCCTTGCCCATCCTCGTTCTCCGCACGTTTCTTGCCGGTAGACCCAGCTGCATCGTCTGCACGAGCAGAAACGACAGCAGAGGAAGACCGAGACCTGGACTGATCTCGAGCTACACTCGCATCCTGGGCCTGGACCAAGTGTTCGCTGAGGTACTGCTCCCAGCTCTGAGCTCCCTCCACCAGCGGATCGATCCAATCCCGGGTGAATTGATCAGCGCCCAAGACCACATTCGGACTAACACGGCTCTGCTCCGCCGTGAACCGCTCCAGTGCATTCCACAAGTTCTTCCGCGATGCCTCTGCCCTCCAAAGCGCATCGACCTCGCGCTTGCGCCACGGCTCGCATGGATTCTCCGCCTTCCTTTGCGCAATGAGGCCTACCGCTTGGAAGTCTTGAACCGCAGGGTGGTGTGCGTCGACTATGTCGGAAAGGGCTTGGGCGTAAGCGCGCGGGTCGTCGAATAGGTCGAGCTCATTGTGCAATGGATCGGCGGGTCGTGTTCGTCGCAAACTAGCACGTCGTTGTAGTGTGGAAACATGGTCGACGAATGTCCGCCAAGCTTGGTCGTTCTGCTCCATCGTGTGTGTGTGCACTAGTTAGTATGTGCGATGAGCTTTGATTTAGCCAGATGGCGATGATAGTAGAGCAGGCGGGTGATCACAAGAAGTAATCGCATGCAATGTCCCGCAATGTAGGGATAGTTTGCAGCCATGTCGTCGCCGCATTGGGCCGGACCTATTCTTTGTCCTTTGCTCTTTGTTTGTTGAAATGCCGAGAGCTATGCGTGTCTTTGTCAACTTTGCGGCGGGATTTGACGGGACTGGGAGAGCGTGCATTATGCGCACTGGCGGTGTTTTAGTTCTTGCGGGACGGTGCTGCAATAATGCGGGATATGTGAGTTACATACCAAATTAGATCTCGTAGTCGTGGCCAACATCATCAAACATTCGAATATCATATCAAAGAGCTACACGAAACATCCATGCGGCCGATCAACAGTCTCTCAGCCCAGAGCACTCTCCAAAGCATTCTACACAGCCCATCTGTCGATATTGTTCCGAACACGCTGGTTCGGGGGGACAGTCTGAAGTTCTAGCATAGAGATAATGTCAGCGTAAAATGATCGAATGGCCTCCACTCCTTGTTGGTACTTACGCCAGGGAATTTCCTTGTTTGACTCGCCTGGGTAGCCGCTCGCCAGGTCTCGAATTTGAAGGTAGAGATCCACAGGCGTCGGTCTGTCCGGGGGTACCGGCTGTACACAATCTTCTGCTAAATCAATCAGAGCTTGAGGGTAGAAAGTTGCGTCGGCGGAGAAGCTCGGGAAAACGGAATCTTGTTCTTCGGTGTCGAAATCTGCTTGTAACCTTGGGAGTTGCAAATGCATGAGTTGTAAGATCGCGACGCCGATTTGGTAAACATTGGTGGCCGGTGTCACTGTAAAGGTAGTTCTGCAATTCGGCAGTTGTTCAGGCGCCATGTATGTCTCTGTGCCCATGCGATGTGATGTTCCGGCGCCCATAAGACTGACTGCGTCGCACGCATTACCGAAGTCACCCAGCGCAGCGATGGGAAGTTTAGGCCATAGCACAGAGCTCTCGGATGAGGAAATGAAATAGTTGCGTGGCTTGATATCCCGATGAATGATGTCGTGAGGCCAAGGAGGAGGCTGATTGCCGGGCCAGCGGCCTTGGTCATCTGGGACAGTTCCATGGGCCATGAGGCATGCACCAGCAGCCATTGCTTGAAACATGTACATGATCGCCACAACAGGGATTGGCGGTGGTGGCAACGCGACGCCATGTTCATCGACGGCGTTTGAAAGCTTTGCATGGTTGTCGTAGAGAGACTCCAGGTCCCCAAACTCCGCAAACGCCGTATAATGTCGTACCATCCGGCGCTGCTTGTTCACATGAAAGCCCAAATTTTCAATTATATGGGGATTCCTTGGAAACAAGCGATGTATCCCAGCTTCGAGGGGAATTCGGCTAGCGACCGGTCCAGACCACAAAGGAGGAAAGTTCCAGGAATTGCCTATGAAGCTCTCCTTCGAAATCACACGCTGAACAAGTCACTTTGTCAGCAATGAACACTGTGTCGGCACAGGAAGCATCTCGCAGCGATCACCCGTCAGAGCAAAACAGTAGCAAAATGTCGCATCCGATGCAGACTTACCCGTAACAGATTTCCAGCACTGTCGTACTTACAGTACAGTAGTGCGCGACCATTACCTCCAGCGGCAAGTTCTTGGTGGAACTGTGTGAGTGTCAGTCGAAATCTTCCAAAGCGTTACCAACACATTATCGAGAGACTCACGTTCCAGTGACCATTCAAGTTCAAATCCTCAAGGCGAATCGCCGTCGTAGTCTTTGTGGATCGCACGTTTACAGCAACGTCATTTTCGTTCTCCCAATCGTGCGACAGTCCTTTATCGTTGACGAGCTGGAGGATGTCATGAGCGATCGAGTCGGCGTTGTCTACGAAGATTCCGTCCGGTGCCCAGTTTCGTTTGCAGTACTCAAGAAACATGAGAGGGGCATCGGGTCTAGAGAGAGTGCCAAATAGTCGACGAAGGTTGCCCCACATGTGTCCGTCCCCAGCGCCAAGTTTGAAGTGGTACGCGTCTCTGGAACTCATGGGCATTGGTGGCATATCACTTTCATTCTCCCAATCGTGATCACGCAGCACACGCTGTAAAAACGAGTAAACAGCTGCGGCGAGCGGCTCACAATCATCCAAAGTGTGGTAATTGGCTCTGATAAACTGGCGACGACACCAAGCCATGAATGATGGGAGTGAAGTTTGTAATGAAACATCCGACATGTCCCTGAGGATCATTTGCGTCCATTGACCAGCTTCGCCATCCGTAGGAAGCGGAGGCGGCTGAAGTATCGCAGGAGACTGTCCCGTTGGCGCATTCGGTGCTGCATATATGGGCTGCGTGGCATCCGGAGGATCAGAAGGTGGCTGACCCATGCGAGTCGAAGCTCCGGGTGCTACATCAGGTGTAGATCGTTGACTACCCGTGGTTTCCTTGCGATTTTGGTTCACAGGTCCTGCGCTGTTGGCTTGTTCAGCGTTCTGGCCCATTTCATGAAGTCTGGAGAAACGCTGCTGAGATCGTGCGGCGCCACCTTTTGCGCTTCCGCTTCCTGCCACATCGAGACTGTTGGATCGGCGCGGCGCTTTGGGGCTTACTTCTCTGATATCATCCTGTCTTTGCCGCTTGGAGGATGATGAGCTCCTCCCAGCCGGAGGATTCGAAGACGAGTCAGCTGTTGCAAGGTATACTTCGATGGCTTTGGCGGAATCCTGAAGCGCTTGAATGTTTTGGAGAGTCCAAAGCCCATCAGAGGCAACTTGTTGAATCGCTTCGATCCAGGACCCGATGTTTTCATGTGCCGCTTGGATCTGCTCTCTCAGGCCCTTATGGTAGATTTCCAGGAGCGCATGGAGTCCTTCTTGCGGCATGTCCGCCAAAGCGTTCTCCACAGCGCCCAATCGTGACAGCACATCCTCAGTTGTTGACTGCCAGACTTCGAGTTCTAGAACCAGATCGTGGTACAGACTTCCTGCTTCCTTGCCAAGTCTTCTTCGGTCACTGCGCTGCTCGTCGCTATACTGAAATTCTGACAATCGTTGCAATACTTTACGTAGGGCAGATTCCGCGGCAGTTCGGACATCTTCCTCGTCTCGAAAGGCTCTCACAGCACCTGCGAACACGGCCGCAGAGTCGTCGGGAAGACCTTTCCATTCCTCGTGGATCGTGGACAGCGACACCTCCGGGTCGTCTTTGTCGGCTCGTCGAACCCACTGTCGATAATTGTCGTAGTCGTCATGGGGGGGAATTCCGGACTGCGTGGTAGCACGACCAAGCGCTTTCTTCGTACCCCCCTTCGTAGTCGATCTGTTTGCAGGCCCCACCCCGTATGGGTTTTGCGGCTGTGCTGTAGCCTTTTGCTTCGACGGTGCTTTTTTGGGTGGCATTCTGGAGATAATTTTTTTTCGAATCCAGTGCGAGCGATGAGTTGCCGACAAGGTAGGTCCTGAAAGGTGGCGATCACGTCTTCTCACTCAAGCCAGAAAATGTTTCACAGCAACAATCTCAGCGGAATTCTTTGTTAGTGACGATACGCATCGCATCCGGAAGGGCATGCGATGCCAGGGCTTCGTGCGCCGGAGACGAACAAAGGGCACGCATGCTGCGTTGCCAGAAAACAAAGGAAAATTCGGTATAGACGATATGTATGCGATTTACCTTGCGATGATGGAACACTGGTCTGAGATGGCTGTTCGGTGTTAGAAGGATGATGAGTAGTTACCTGGGAGGCTTTGGGTGGATGGCGAGGCAATTCAGACGACATTAGTAGCGATGACTGCAGTACGGCCATTCTTCGGTCTAAGAAGCCAACATACTTGCGTGTTTGCATATGCTCCAGTCTCACACGGTGACGGTCCAGGCCAGCCGCGTGATGGGAGGTGAGAAGACCATCTCACCATAACGCTGCGCGCGTCGCGTTTGCCATCGGATCACATGGCATTGAGCCGAGGGGAGCCGCGTCTCCTCACGAAATAATCTCCTGACGGCCATTCCAACACAGTTGCAAGAGGGCAGGCGTCGGGAGTGCAGAAATTGGACGATGGTGAGGATAGAACTACATGGACTAGAATGCGACGAGCATGGGCGCACTGAACGTGAACGTACTGCTAAGCGACCCACACGTTGTACAGTGAGGGTTAGGTTAGGGTCATCTTCCACTTCCCGTCACACAACGAGCACACCTCTGCATCTTGAAATACGCAAAACCCGAAACGCTTCTCCGTTCCTTTTAAACGTACACGTACCCAAACAAAGAATACCAAATTTCCCGCGAAAGGCGCCCAAAAGAAAACACCAAACTTACTTAGCCGTTCAAACACCCCAATCTCAGGCCCAATCTTATGGAGTGACCAAGGACTTTGCCAACTCAAAGTGAGACGTCACAATAAAGAAAAAAAAAAAAAAAAAAAACCCCCCTTCATTCGACATTTCAAACATTACTCTAACACCTTCATATCCCCTAATCAGTTCCGACTTCAGATTCCGCCCAGCATTCATCAGGTTGGAGGGCAAAAGAGACTCCAACGACTGATTGACATTTCCCACGTCCAGCCCATCCCCTCCCACCATGAAAAGAAAACAGAGTGAGAAGACGACCACGAAGCACTCTGTGGAGAAGTCAAAAACAAAAGGAAAAAGGGTCACCCATCTGTCCGTCTCTTCGTCACAGAAAAAGAAGAGAAAAAGAAAATCGCGTTGCTTGCTTGCTTGCATATAAAGTTTTCATGATCCAAGTCTCATTTCCCATCATACACATAGCCAGGCATAAAAAAGTGATTAGAACTCAAAGAAAATAGGGGTTGAAAACGACGATGGTTGCAACACCTCAGCCATTCATAGCCACAGCCTCCCGCTCGGTCACGCTGAGGCCCGCATCATTCTCGTTATCGGTGCCGTTCGCAGCGGCAGAGCTAGGCGCCGTGGAGTAAACGTCCGTGGCCTTGGAGCTCCCAGCCAGAGAGTCTCTATCCCTGTCCGCGCCAGGCTGCGCTTCGCTGGACATGGACAAGCCTTCGATTCCCAGGCCTTGACCGCTGCTACCGTTGGTATTGTTGTCTGCGCCATTACCAGCGTCGAGCTCGACTGGGTTGCTTGCAGCCTTAACTGAATTGGTCTCCACTTCCGAGTCCTCCTGGAACGCCCGAGGACGCTCCTTGCGTGCACGAGCCTTGGCGAGCGAGATGGTCTTCTGGTTGTACGTAGTGGTGACGACGCCGTCTTGCTCGCGGTCGATCACCGCTTTCATGAGCGCTGCCATCCACAATCTGCCTTCTTGCCGGCTGTTGACGGCGAAGTAATGTACTGTCGGCTTGGTGAAGGTCACGCCTCGGGCCGACTTAGGTGGAACAAGCTTGAAGATGAAGAGGCCATCGTCGTCAGAAGCAGGAGGATTCTTTTGCAGATCTTGCTGAGCGGAGGTAAAGGTTGCGTTGCTGGGGCTTACGAGAGGGCCGCTTGCACCAGTCATAGCAGCGTGGAGGCCGGTGAGCTTCTCATTATGGGCAACCATGACGTTGTGGTAAGAAATGTCGATCAATCCCTTTTCCTCAGTGTCATTTTCGGAGTAGTAGTAGGAGAGTCTGCGGCCTTTGAGGACGAAAAGACGAGGCTTCCAGGTGGTCATAAGGGACCCGGACTTCTTCTTCATCCAGCCGGAATAGTCCGCTGTGGCAATCTGTTCGGCCGGGCTGATTTGTGCTAGACCGCGTGTGTAAGCCGAGGTTTCCTTCTTGTTCTTCCGTTGCGGTCGTTTGGTCGACGCTGGTGGCGGCATAAGATTCGCGCTTCCAGAGCCTGTGGACGTTCTCGTGGCTGATTTGGGCATGTCGATGCTTCTTTGATCTGTGCTTGGAGTGCTCGAGCCTGTCCGCGCGGGCGAAGATGGATCTTGCTTTGTTGGGCTCACAGCTGTTTTTTCTTGTGTCGTGACGGCGTCGCTAGTCGCACGTAGACCCTTGATCTTGGCCTTGGTGATGAAGAATGGTAATTGCGCTGCCATAGGTGGACTCTTTGCGGGAGCTGTGCTTGATGTGTCGCTTCCTGGCTTGACTGGACTTGATGCATTTTGAGATGAGGGAGTGATGTCGTAGGACAACTTGGTCACCATCGGGGTCGTGGGATCATCAGATGTCACAAGTGGCTTCTCATGGAACTGGGGCATGCTCGCAGTTCTGATGCTTGCAAACTTGGAATTCACTGCAGTAGTCGCATCCGACAGGCGACTTGGAGGCAGGGCAGGGCTACTGGGATCTCTTGACGAACCGCTGTCCTGCCTGTAACTTCCACTGGTGTGGTATGACTTTTTCTGGAGCACACTTGGCTTTGCCCATCTGGATCGAGGATCTGAGTCTGTTGCTGAGAAATAGCCCTTCTCCAGCTCACTAGGCGAAGCGGTGATTGATGCGCCAGCACTGAACTGGCGAGTCATCTCTGGCCGTGGTGTCTCCGAACTCATGGAGTAAGCATGTCCACCACTCGCTGTACTATTGATTTGGGCTTGTCCGGGGGCCCATTTGGTGTCGATAGAAGGTTGCTTCCTGTGGCTCATGCGATTCATGGCCACATCTCGAGCAGTCGCTCCAGCATCCACACTGCCCATGCTGGAGTGCCGTCTGTTGTGATTCATCGAGCGAACATTCTGTGCTGAAGGCCTGTAAGTGCTCTCCGGACGTGCGAACGTAGTCATCGACTGTAGTGGCGAGACTGGACCACTACTCGTGCGGTTTGTTGTTGCTGATTGCGGCTGCTGGTACGAAGCCATTGTGCTGCTCCTGCCGTCTATGCTCTGCCGTGTGGACAACGCGCGTGGCAAGGCCGACGCAGCACTAGCGCTTCGGTTTCTGCCCAGCTCATGGGATTCTTCCTCCACTATATCATCTTGGGCACCACCAGCAGAGTACTCGGACACGCTCCTGTCAGTCCCTGGCTTGGTGGATCTTAGCACCTCATCCTGCAATGCCTTGATTTTGTGCCAGGTACGCAATCTTCGGCCGACAGGTCCGAGATCAAACTCCTTCATGAAGACGCTGCTTTGCTCCATTGCCAGCAGAACATCGCCGGAGATTTCTTGCTCCAAAAAGGCATCACAATGCGATCGCTCAACTCCGCTATCTTCCAAGTATTCCGCTACGCGCTGCGGGCTCCACTTTGTGACTTCTTCCTCGGTGTACATGTTGTGCTCTTCCTCGTCAGTCTCATGCCCCGCAATGAACGAAGATCGATTCCTCTGTTGGGCGCTGTAGACGGAGTTCATTGGATTGCTGTAGACGGAACTCATTGGATTGCTGTAGACTGAGCCGATGGTGTCGCGCTTGCTGCCGTTGGCGTAGGAAGAGCGCGGTGTGCTCATGTCGGTGATGTGCTCATTGATTACGCTGAGCGTCTCGTTCATGACAGGAGATTGCATACTCATAGAGGTGTATGAAGGATTCGGCGGGGTCGGATCGCTCACCAAGGACGTTCGTATCGTGGGAGTAGCTGCATTTGCGGGAGAGTTGGGAACGAGTGGGCTGCTGACTTTGGGACTACTGGCACTGGCCGGTCGCTGCTGAATAGGAGCAGAAGATTGCCGTTGTTGTACGGTTGTTGTAGCATCCGAGCTGGTCGACGGTCGCGAAAGGTTCTCGGTTGCGCGTCGTGCGCCATTGATGGCAGCATTTGACAGAGTGCCCTTTGGCGCGGGTGTGGTGTATACTAGCGAGTTGTTAGCAAGTGAAGCTCCTCCCGCATGCTTGGTGTGGGCGGTGTGCCTACCTTCAGGAAACAGGCCAGTGTTGCCATTATTCATGTGTCGGCCCAAGAACCAGCCATCACCAAAGTCGTCGTCCCGCTCTATGAGCTCAATGCGGTCTCCCTTGGCCAGGCTCAGCTCGTCGGCGCTGCGTGCTACGAAGTCGTGCACGACCAGCAGGATGGAGCCAGCCGGGGCGTTTGCCATGCTGCCCTGTCTTGCCGCCATGTCGGAGCAATGTGAGGTGTGGTGTCTGGCGTGCGCGCGCAAGTGTTGCTGTGAGGTTGCATGCGTTGCTGTCGAATATCCTTCACAGGCCCATGCCCGTCTGCACGCTAGGCGAGTGTTCTAACGGTGTACCATGCGGGCGCGGTGTAGTGTTTGGTGGGCGAGGCGAGACAAATGTACGTTGGTGACGTGGGGACGCGGATATGCTGCTGCTGGATGGTGCTGCTGGTTCGGATCGGTGTCGGCGCTGAGAGAGCGAGCGTGGGATTGGGTAGCGGATGTGGGTATGGGCGGGTCGGATTGGCGAGTCGCAGGAAGAGAGCAGTAGGAGACAGGTAGTCGAGGTAGTCGGGCTGCGGGTGGTGTGTAGGTTGGTATGTAGCAACACCAAGAAGACCTGCCTTCTTGGGCGGGCGAGTCCGAGCGCGCGGTGGTAGGTCGAGTGGGCGGGCCTCGAATGGGTGACAAGTTCAGGCGCGATGCCTCTTTCAGCGGGTGTATAACGTTAGCCGTGCTCGCCGTGCTAGCCATATCGCAGCACAGACGGCGGCACTGGTCTAGCCGGGGATCTATTGAATCACTCGAGCCTCCAAGATGGAACATCGCATGCACGACATATCCCTTCAAGATATCCTTTCCACGTGGCGAGCCGCCTGTGAGCCCAGTCTGTCCATCAGGCCTCCCTTGCGAGTCAGTACGTCGAGAGTCTCTCTTAGTATCTTAGGAGGTAGTATACTGCGATCGCCAGCACATGCAATAATATCGACCCTGCTTCTGTCCTGCCCTGTGCTATGCAGCCCAGTGCCACCTGACTTTAAAAAGTGTCATACTTGAACTCTGTTATCGTCGTTGCTGCTGTGCTTGCAGCTGGCCACCGCTCGGAAGCACGCCGACAGGCCACGTCGACTTCTTCATAGCATCAGATGTATGGACAGCACATCGCAACACCAGTACTGCCGTGTAGCCCTTCTTAACAATCAGACAATCTGCTCCTCCTCTTCCCACGACCCGCTCTTCCTGCACGAGCCTCCCTTCTGATAGGCGGCTCGCCTCATCTCGAATATGCGCCGGGATGGCCCGTCGCTACCCCTCGCGCCCGTGTATACTGCCTCGCTGGTATCATTGGGCACACGATGGCAAAGTGACGACTCTGTTTCGTTGCGCCGCCTATCTGCATATCACACACTCACCATTTCTGCGCCCGCTGGCCGGCCTGAGATCACGACTGCTTGACCGACAGATTCCCACTCGCTCACGCAATTCACTGCCAACCCTCATTCTCGCCTTCACATGCTGTCCGTGAGGCGCCCGCGTTTCGTCAAGCGTGCGCATGTGACGAGCCTACACCTTAGGCCTTGACGACTCTCCAAACACGGCGGCGCACAGCACAATGCCCACGTCGCGGCCGACACCGCCCACAACAGACCGCTGTCGAGATGGTGGTCTACTCCAACGCTTCTCCACCAAAGAGGCGACGGACGGATGATGCGCAGGCGACGGCGCAACAGATTCTCGACACCAATGCCACCCTTCACATGTTCACGAGCAACAGACAGAACCGGTGGATGCACATGCAGAATCTGCAGAACACCTCGAGAGGCGGTCAAGGCAAGGAAGGAGCGACAAGCACATCAGGCAACAGCGGCCCACGGGACAACATACAAGCACGCCATGCTCTTCCACGCCCGCATACCAGTGTACAACCAACAAATGCGCAACCGTCACGGCCTCCCGCCTTGAATGTCAACACGCAATCCGCGCTCGCGCCGCCAGATCTGGTCAACTACGAGTCGCCGTACACCACCTCATTCCCTACACCAATGACGGCCGCCGCAGCATTGCAATCATGCCCTCCCTCTGCCTCTACGCCGCATCCTAGCCTGCCTTCACCGGCGCCTAGTGAAGAACATGCAAACTCGCCCGGAAGCGGCATCGCCCTACCCGAAAAGCCAGGCCCGAGTCTGCAGGCCCGAGTTGCTCCTCCAAAGCGAGGACCGGGTCGACCTCGAAAATATCCAGTCGATGTGCATACCGTGAACCAAGCAGCTGCGCGAAGTCCCAATGTTGGTCCGCGTGCACCAAATGCTCCATCACAACTATCCACGAACATGCGGATTCACACGCCGACCTCCAACCTTGCCCCTTCCCATTCGCGTACAAACAGCCTCACAAGCACTGCCAACGTCACAGTCTCGCCACAACAACACACCATGCTGTCTCCGACAAAAAGGCCAAACAATGCTGGAGGGCTGTTCGGCGCGACCCGAATGCAACAACGCCTTGACGAATACTTTAAGCCACACGAGCAGAGACTCAATCCAATCGATCAGGGTAGGAAAATCCTTCTACAAGAGGCTATTCGGAAGGATGATTTCTTCTATGTGATCCTCAATCAAGTCTTCTGCTTGTACACATGTGACCGACAGTCGATGCCGAAACAGCTCGGGAGAGTAGAGCACTCGTCGTGGGTATACCTGGAAAGACTGCTGTGCTCCAACAAGGCTATGAGCCCGTTGGTGGTGAGCTGGTTTGCTTCGTTTCCAGCGCCGTTGCACATCATTTTTGCCAGTGGTGAAACCCAGTTCTTCTTGAATCAGCTATTCATTATCGAAAGCTTCTTGCATGAACTACCTCGTCGGTGGGATGGCATGATAGCCGCTAGCAAACGCATGCTAGCCCCACCACTGGTCCAGGACATGGTCGAAGAGCTTTATCTGATCTCTCAAGTTGTTCAGACTACTGCATTCCGAGCTATCGCCAGGATATTCTGGAATGACGGCGAGGACAATGCTGGTATACGGTTCTTGGAAACCCTGCACAAGATTGACCAGGACACATACACTTTCCGACAATGGCGACGTTCGAAATCGGAAAGAGAAGCGGCGTACGGTGTGTATACATACGTCCACACTGCTTGGCAGCAGACGCGTATGCTACCAGGAGTTGGTGACAAGGAGTTTGTGCTTCCACGTGCTCGCGAATTTTTCGAACAGCCGCCTCCAAGCATGCACCAAGCTTCCAATGTTGGTATCAACGGCCAAGTTAGTCGGGACGATGCGCAGCAGATGCAGCTTATCGAGACGAACGATCGTATCCTTGCTCAGCGCCAGCCAGTGCCCGGGCTTTCTGCTGACCAGTCGAGAACTTTATTGCAGAGCAGCAATCGTCCAGTAGCCCAACCAAGTCTACCGCGGAATACTTTGCAGCATCTACAGAATCAGCCTATGCAGCCTCTGCAACCCCACCCGGGACATCTGATCAACCCGCCGGTCTTACCATCTAATGGCAATGCTGCACAACCAAACCGAAACATGCCTCAAATGTCTGCATATCAACCTTCGATCCATACATTCAATCATTTGAGTCGCTTGCTACCGCCGGCGAACGTACCGGCTCGACCTCTGCCAGTACAGCCTGACACTGCTCGGGTGTCACTTCACCAGGCGCACTTGCGATCTCCAGTACCAGGCAACCGGCAATTGCTCGCAGGAGCACAACCATTGTACCGGCATGTGACGGGCTATGCACTTCCTCCAACACGGCTCGACAACAAGCTATGCGCTCAGTCGATTACACTGTCTGTGTCGCAGGCTGATTTGAATACAGTTCCCACTACCACGTCAGGCCTGCTTCCCGGAGAACCTGGCATTCGGACGCTACAGGAAGGCTCAGCCTTGTATCGTCTTCGCTGCTGCAAGATGCCGTCAGCGAAAGGCTTTGACACCGAGGCTTCTTGGGTGACCGCTGTGAATACATGGCCTGACATATTCACTTTCCAGTTCAATGGGACGTACCTTGAACCGCGACGCAAGCTACACCACGGCCGCTGTCTACCCATTGATCTGAGCGCACTACTTCACGCTGGAATTAACACTCTCAACGTCTATACCATCCCTAGTCCCTCCGAGACGGGCAGCTACGTTGTCGCAATCGAGCAAGTCGGTGTCTCTTCACATGATAATATCGTCTCTGCCGTCAACCCAATCTCTGCCGACGACTCACTCACAGCAATCAAGCGTTCTCTCGAGAGCCCACCAGACGAAGACGACGACATAGCCATGACGTCCTCCACTCTAACAATACCCCTATTCGAACCTTACCGAAACGATCGCATCTGCGACACCCCCGTTCGCGGGTCTGCATGCTTGCATCGAGAGTGCTTCGATCTGGAGACGTTCCTTTCCCAGTGCAAGCGCGAGCAGCCCGGTCATCCATGTGTGCCCGACTGCTGGCGCTGTCCAATCTGCAAAGGCGATGTGCGCCCGCAGACTCTAGTCAAAGACGGCTTCCTCGTGCAAGTCAAAGAGGAGCTGGCACAAAAGGGCCTGCTGGATACACGAGCTATCGTCGTCGAGGAAGACGGATCCTGGAAGCCCAGAGTCGAAGCTGCCCCCACAGGAGTGCGCAGCGCGAGCCTCGAAATGGAAGAAGCGGTCGCAGCCTCGGCGGCGATGGCCGCCGCTGCGAACTCGGGCTTGTCCATTGCACGCGGTGCCCAAGGGAAGCAAAAGGTTGTGGAAGTGATTGAGCTGGACTGAGGCTCGTGTGCATCGCTCCGAGCTTTCGGCGTCTTCCTCTCGCTCCATTCGGGGGCGTTTGCATGTGCGTCTGCATATATATATTAACCTTTTTCCCTTGCTGTTTCCTTGCGTGCTTTAGCGGTGGCGTTATGGTTCTCGGGTCAGACATAGGTGGTTTTCGGCTTGTTTTCAACAAAATATCCATCATGAGTTCGTTCGGCTTGCGCGACTGATGGAAAAAAGCCCTCTTTCTTTCTTTCTTTTTTTTTCTGTCTTTGCTTAGTAACAATACCCCTCCTGTTCTTTTCGGCGGCTGTTCTGCACGTAGCTAGGGCTGATGATATGAATCAATACATTAATCGTGCCTGCTTGGTTGCTTGCCTTCAGTATCATCGTGCAGATTTTACGCGCCCTCGACTTTAGATGTGAGCTAAGAATCAAAGTGATACACATTGGAAGAAAAAAATGAAATATCCAAAAAGGCTCGTTGCCATCTGTTCCTCACGAACGACGACACAGACTCTCTCCCAGGAGAAAAAAAAGTCTCTCTAAAATTCTCGCCAGCAACTCCGGCGCTATATATAATGAACCCAGACATGGCCGAACACTGCCACCCACCCAATAAATACATCTTAGCCACTCTAAAATTCCAACATGGCGAGTATGTAGTACTGGTGCAAACATCTCCGATAAAACGCTCCTCTTGCTTTTCCTCTTCAGCCTCAACCATCAAACATCGCCAATCGCCACGAATGCGGTGATGTAATCAAATCTGCACCGCACTCCCACTCCTCCCACTCGCCTCCTCGACGCCGAAGCCAAACACCAAGCGGTACAGATCCCGCATCCACACCCACTGCTCGTTCCGCCCCAACCACTTGACGCTCTTCGCGGCCTCGCCGGCGGTCAGCCTGCGCGAAGGGTACGTGTGCACGGTGCCCATGCTCTTGTCGTTGACGACGAGTTTCTGGTAGATGCTCCAGACCTTCATCTGCCAGGGCAGACTGCCGAAAGAGGTCGGGGGTTGGGACTGGATGTGTTGCGGGAGAGGGATATTCGAGGAGCGGGAGTAGGCTGTTTGGCTGATGGCGGCGCGGAGGAGGAGGTATCTTAGTCTGGTCAGGTGGGCTTCTTCGGTCGTTTTGCTGGCTGTTGCGGTGGAGGAGGTGCGTTGGCTGGAGGCGGATTCGGAGTAGCCGGAGAGGACACTGGCGTTGCTGGACCAGCGGTCGTGGTGCGGTGCTGTGGCGGTGCCGCGGAGGGAGCTGGGGTTGCTTGCTGTGCTGCTTGCTGTGCTTGTGCTGGGTGCGGGGCCGAGGACTAGGATGTTGGGGATTGTGATGGAGTCGGTGGGCGAGGAGTTTGCTGTTGTGGCGTCGTCAAAGATTGTCGTGGGTGTCTCTGGGGGAAAGGAAGCGGCTGCATCGTGGTATTGACGATTGCTTAGGCTTGAGGAGCTGCGTTCTGTGTTTGAGCCGCGAGTCGAGCCGTGTGAGGTTTTGGAGGAATGGAAGGGGAACGTGGTTTGTGAGGGTCTTGGGGTGCTCCTTTCAGGGCGGATCTGAGCCCATCCTTCACGGAAGAGATCGCAGAGGTCCCAGCAGGACTGTACTGCTGAGCCGAGAAGCTCTTCGTCTGGTGATCGGCCATCGCGTGTCGACTGTCGCAGACTAAAGAGCATCTCGGCCAGTGACCAACAGGCTCGCAGTAGTGCATCTGTCTCTTGTGGTAATGATGTTGGTAATTTGACGAGCCTGTGACAAAGTGTGATGTAGAAATCGAGTGTTCGCTCATTAAAGGCGTCCGGTAGGCTCCGATCGTGTGTGTTGTAGAGATGATTGTTGAGCTCGAAGCTCACTCGTAAGACCGAGTCAGATGCTTCGTCGCTCTTCTCACGAGCATCAAACAAAGACTGGCAAAAATCTCGGCATAATTCCAGTGTCGGTGTAGTCTGAGAAGCGTGTTCCTCATCGCGTGCGTAGTACAATTGCTGACAGAGACGCCAACAGCTGAGCCATGCTGACTCTTGTTGCTCTTGCCGCCCAGCGACTTGGAAAGTCCGCTTGCGATGGCTCGAAGAGAGGTTGGCCAGGGTATTGCAGAGTGTCCAGCATTCGCTCAGAGCAGTGCGCAAAGCGGCTACTTCCTGTTCATGAGGCGTAGAAGCTTTCTGTGCCTCTTCCATCGAGCCATCGCCGACCAGACCGGCAGTGTTCACCTGCTCAGACTCCTCGTCATCCTTGCCTAAGGCCTCGGGTATATCTGCAGAGCAAGTCAGTCGGCGTACAGAGTCAATTGTGAAGTACTATTCGCTACCTTCAAGGCTTGATGTTCGCCTGCTGCGTCTTCCGATTTCATCTTCAAGGTCGCCACGAGTCTTTGCTCGTGGTGTAGACCGATCCACTTGGCGGGGCACATCGGTGTTCACTGGTGAAAGGCTAGCAGATCGCTTGAGATTATGTCAGCAAATAAAATCTAACGATCAACCTTCAAATTGCTCACCTTGTTGTTGGGGCTCTGTGCAGCCTCTGGAGTCGTGGGAGACTGAAGAGCAAGCGGCGTCTGATCGGTCTCGGAAGGAGTCCGACTGCTCTGACCTTCTCGGAAGTCTTTGAAGCCGGCCGGGACGTGAATGACTGACTGTGGTGCTTCATCTTGAGAATCGGACCGCGTATGCGCTGGAATTTGCGTATTAATCCGAGGTCGTTCCTATGGCCTGGTGAGTCGAGATCGAGACATAGCTACGCTGAGATACTTACACTGTTGGTACTTTGAGGACTGCTGATCTCGATGTCTGGTGATTTGAGCTCGCTGGCAGAAGTAGGCGTGGGTGATTTCAGCTCGGGGTCTTCCTGTGCATCTTCCTCGATTTCGGTGCTTTCAGTGCCATTCGAGTCCACAGGAGATGGCTCGATCTGAGATGGGTATGGGCTTGGTGGCGGTGCAAGAGAATCCACAGGACCTGATGACCTTCAACTCAGGCGTCAGTGACATTGGACTACGATGGTAGCATGACAAGAATTACCTGTTGGAATGGTTGTGGTGCAGTGAGCCGAACGGTGCTGGCGAGCTCGGCGAGTCCGTGTATGGCGAGAAAGCAGAAGAGAGCCCGCCGGTGGGTGAAGGCATCATGGGGCTCTTCAGTGCCATTGCGTTTGGGCGCGGATTATAAGAAAAAAGGTGTCGTGAGGGTCTTCAGCACAGGTGTTGTCGCAACGGAGCTACTAGTGCCACATGTCACCGAGTCCAGCGTCGAGGCAGCTTGCAAAGATTAACGAGAATTACAAGATCCCAATGGCATGAGCTCCAAAGCATATACTGCCAAACATGAAGGAAGAAAGAAGAGAGGTCAGACGCGCCGCAGCAGTAAGGCTGAGTCGAGCGTGGGTCCAAATGCGCCGCTCCAGGTACGCCGTGTCGCCAATATCGCCTGCAGCGGCGTACGAAACGGAAAGCTGTCTCCTGATGTGGACAGCAGAGATGTCGCGTGTGGCGGAGAGGAAATGAAGAGCAAACTATGGACAACACGGCGCCCATGCAACACGTCGTGGGCAGCAGTGGGTGTATGTTGTGTTGAACGCTGGCCGTGCGCGAGAGCTACCTGCCTGAGCCTACCTGCAGCACGCCTCTTCCCGCCGACTGCGCCAGACCAGCTACGGGATGGTGTGCTTCCTTCGACTGCCACCAGAGCTGGCTCGGTAGCAGCAACTCTCGTCCGCGCCACCGCCCACCACGCCCAAAGAACGCCGTGCGCTTGACATTATCATTGCAGCAATCATCATGTGCATTATTCCTCTGGTCGCCAACATCCGGGTCTCCTCGCCGGTGCCGCCTGGCCACTCACGAGCTCGCACTTCACAAAAGCCAACATAGCCAGCGGTGCGGCGAGATGCTGTGCCGTTGTTCTTGCATCCTCTCTAAGCGCCGGTGGAGGGGTAAATTCGTTGGCGGATTCGCTTAACACACCTGTCTATCTCCCGACTTTGACTCTCGTTCATGAAGGCAACTACCTGATATCTATCACCTGCTCGAGGCGTGGCTATGATCGCACGCGAGAAGCGGCAGACGCGTCAAGACAAGAGTCGAAATGTTGACACTCTCGTCCTCTCTGCAACGTACTGGGCAATCACGTATGCATTGCAGTCAATACCCTGGCCGCACTCTTGCTGCGGCCCGTGGCTGCACATGTGCATGTACCGAGCGCCGCAAACTGACATGGGTGCAAGACAGAGTTACTGCTGTGGCAGTGTCCTCAGACGATAATCGCAGCACGAGTCAGGGAAGATAGGACAAGCCTCTGATAAAGGTGTACACATGCTATCGACTGCGCCACTACTCTACTGGATGCTGGCCCGATTTTTGCATGTTCCATGCTGTCGTAAAAGTCATGATTCAATCCTCCCAGCCGCTCAGTAGGTGTACCTGAACTTGTCCTGTGCCAGGAGTTAGTAAGTGTTCGCCAAACCATAATGGCTCAAGAAAACTTACCTCGGAGTCAGTGCCAGGAACAGGCTCAATGATGAGCTCGCCACGGGCTTGCTTCTTGTTGCAGAAGTAGAAGTAGACGTCGGTGACGGAAATGATCGCGAGAATGATCAGGTTGCCGGTAATGCAAGCCCAGAGACCAGGCTTGTAGCCTGTTGCCTTGTCTTGTTCTCTGTGGAGATATTCGTCAGCACATGGTTTCAATACAGAGATCACCCCAATTAACAAACCTGAACACCAAGCTGCCAGCAATGCCGCCAATGCCTCCAAAGGCAACAAGGGTCGCGCTGCAGAATGCGCGCTTCCACTGGCCGCGAATGTTGTTTGCCTGCCAGCTCATCATGTGTGGGATGTTAGAGTTGGCTCCAGCGCATGTGAAGAAGACTCCAGCGTATTGGCCAGGAACATCAGGCGCCCAGCCCATCATGGCCAGGCCCATGATTGTCACCACCGCATTGCCCATGATGATGGGTCCACGGATGCGATATTTGTCCGCTGCCCATGCTGTGGCGTACATGCAAATACCGGCAAACGCGTCTGTGGCTTGGTCAGTGGTGATCGAACCCTTGCTACTAGTTAATTTGACTCACAAGGTGGCGCCACAAGGCACTGCGAAGCTCCAACGCTGAATCCCATGCCGCTCATGAGAATAATTGGAAGGAAATACGCTAAGGCGTAGCTTACTGTCGTGAGGCAGCAGAAGCACATTGCGAATCCCCAGACTTTGAGATCGAGACCGGGCTTCAGGAACTTGATGAGGTTGAAAGGCTCGGTAACCACGTCGGCTCTGTCGGCATTCACACGCGCAACGATGAAGGCGATCTCGCGCTTGTTGAGGAAGTTCCAGGACTTTTCGGGCTGAGCGTCAGGGAATGGCACGAGGAGACAATAGCCCATGAATCCGACAAGGACTGTCATGATGCCTTCGATGATGAAGATCCATCTGTGGCGAGCGTTAATACCGAAACACATTGAGTCAGGCACACAAGGACATTATTCAGCTTACCTCCATCCACCCAGACCAGCCAAACCCTTCATCTGCATGAGACCAAAAGCGAGAATACCGCTGAAGGCAGAAGCGACCACGCCAAGGAGATAGAAGACCGAGTATCGCTTTCCCATGTCGTAGCGAACGTACCAGGTCGAAAGCAGGTAGACGCAGCCCTGAACACAGACTTAGCAGGTGATTTTTTTGCAAATCATCCATTTCTTGAACCTTCACTTACAGGGAAGAAGCCTGCCTCGAGCAGACCCAAGATCACACGACACGCGGCCAAAGCGGCCCAGTTTTGCGTGAATCCCATTCCGATCATGACAGCGCCCCAAGCAATGCACAAGCCCGCGAGGAAGATGCGAGGGCCGATCTTGCGGGTGAGGACGGTGGCCGGCGGCTGGAAGATGATGTATGTGATGAAGAAGACGAGGGTGATGATAGACTGGGCAGCGAAAGTTTTGTCAGCACGTTCACTTCTTCCGATGCTGTATCTTCCTTCGAAATCTTCTGGTCCGAACTCACATATCTCATCTCGATGCCCAAATTGAGCTCGACGTTCATGCCCGCGATCGCCGCGTTGGACAAGTTCGTGCGGTCCATCAGCGAGACGCAGTACATGACGCCCACGACGACGACCAGGCGCCGGTCGAGTCTGTGGATGATTTTCTTTTGTTCTTCGGGGGTGAAGTAGGTGAGCGGGTCATCTTCGAGGGATTTCTTCTCGTCGTCGCTGGTGTGGCCGTGTTCGAGGTGCGAGACGTGCTGGACTTTGTTGTCCTCGTCTAAGGTGGTGGATGGGACTGTGGTCGCCATGACGGGCAGGCGGACAGGGTTCCACTCCTGCAGGGCTGATGGGTATGGTTGCTTGCGTCTGAATGAGGGATAAGGGCCAGGTAGTCGGGTCGAAATTGGTTGTTGCAAGCACACAAGCAATGGTAGTAGCAGCAGTAGAGCAGGTCACTCAAAAAGGATTCAGGTCCAGCTGTGCTGTTGTGTGACGCGCAACGAAGAGGATACCAGAAACTCCACACTCTCTCGAATGGGGCTCTCCAGTTTTTTTAATATATCTGACAGCGAACACAACCCCGTCCATATCCACTATTATACCTTACTCAATCCCTCCCTCCCTCCCTCCCTCCTCCCAATCCAGACCTTCCCGACTCTGCACTCCAACCGAGCGAAGCACCAAAAGTGCCTCGGCCTCGCCTTCTCGAATCGGCCTTGGACCCATTACCAAGACGCTCTTCCCTCTTGGCTTGCAGGAACGACTACTCCCCACAGCATCACAGGCCAGGACTGGGGTGGTGGGAAGACCAGTATGACCGCAGCTCAGGCCCACAACGCTCCACCCTCCCCCCCAACCGTGCCCACCCCAAAAACCCCGGAGTGTCAAGGCGAAACCTGGAGGCGAATTGCGGAGTTTGCGAATCCAAGCGTCGCCCACCGTACTCCACGTTACATCCCTGGCCACGCGAATCGTGCATTGCGTCGTCAAGCGCCTTGGCTGAGGGCTTGGTGGCTCTTCAAAGGGCGGGTGAGGGGCGTTCCACGGTAGCCGCAGGGCGTGTGGGTGATCGGGCTTGGAGATTCACCGACGCATTGGAGAGATGGTGGTCATGGCCAAGAGGGAAGTGGAACTAGGATGGAGTGGTGCTCCGGAGAGTTGTAGGTGACTGGTAAGGCGGTCCACCTGGCTGCCTGTCACTATAGCCAGCGGTCTGGCAGTCAGAGTGAAAGTTCTTGACAGCTTCGCGGCTGAAGGCAAATCCAGCTAACCTTCGCCATTAGAGTTGAGCGTTTGTGGCGGCGGTGCCTTGGTGGCTGCTGCCGGAGCAATGTCTGCAATAGCTATAGTGCGAGCGAGTCATCGCGTGTGCGCGGAAAGACAAGCTGCAATAATACGAATGGGTGTGAGACGGCTTTGCGCTCTGCCTCTACTCTCGTTTATCTCTCGTCTATTCCATCCGTGGGTAGCCAGCAAGCCCTTCATCAGCTGACCTCCTCGCAAGCCTCGTGGTCAAAACATCCTGCGATCGCAGGTTGGCATTGACAGAAGCTGTAGGTACCTACCTTAGCTATTTCTTCAAGCAACGAATCAAAGCCATTGCAGCCAGAACCCTACCGAGGCTTGATATCGAAAGGGGAAAACGGACGGAGAAGTACACACAAGACGTTTCCTAGCCAAGAAATTGTTACAAGCACTGCAAGATGGAAATGCGTCCAATCAGGGCGATTGGAGTGTATACCTGACCGAGGCTGGAGCCCAGGGCAGGCATCAAGGTTTCGAGAGTGGCTTTGCTATACATTGCCACGCGAGCTCTATCACAATTACAAAGGTACCGGAACACGACAATCTCGAATCACAGCATTTAGCACATCTTCCGGACCGAGGCGCATGTTCATTTTAAAATCCAAGACGTGGCGTTCGATATTTCTTGGGAGGGTGACTTGGAGCGAAGCCTGCGGTCGTCGTCACCAAATATTGCATTGCCAACAACATCGAGCCAGAGTCTCGATCTTAAAATGATGCTCCACTGACCTACAAAGCTACACATCGGGTGAAACAGGCTCACACGACCAACAAGCACAAAGACGACCTTCCGCACACTCACCGATACCCAGGTCTTTGACATTGAGCACCCGGCCAACACGCATCCACATCATGCAGAGAGCAATGCTCCTCTCCCCTCTCAACCTCCCTCCGATGATCCGCCAACCCCCAAATATTCGCCCGCCACCCTAGCAGCCTCTCCGAGGCTTCTTCCATCGCGCTCGCAATCCACAAGAACGCCCGCCAGTGTCCTTTGTCGCCCAGATTCTCCCGCAGTGCTTACCAGCAGACGCAAGCGTCGTCCGCGCAGGCGAAGTGCGCAAAGTAGACGTGTATCATCTCGTGCAGCAGCGTGTCGAACAATGAAGTGGGGTGCAGTCCGCCGACGTGACCTGTGTGGAACGTTGTTCGCGTGCGTGTGAGTGTGTTGGCGCTGGTTGCTGTTCGGGCCATCCAGGGCGAGGCGTCTGCTGGGATGCCGGGGCTGCTCCAGTCGATGTACACGGTAGGGAGTTTGCGGCAGAAGAAGAGGGTGTCGAAGGTCTTGTAGGCGCGGCGGAGGAGGGCTAGCTGTCTTTCGGGATTCGTAGGTAGATGGAGGCTGCTGGACTGACTTGTCCAGAGGGAGTGCCATTCTGTTATTGCAGTTTGTTGCTCTCGCGCGTAGCTGTAGTCCACTGGCTGGAACCAGATGATCGCGAGGCGAGCTAGTGCTAACGGTTCGTGCGAGACGGGGTGCAGCACGAAGCTTGCTTCGCAGTCGCAGCGGCGGGACGGACGGATATTGGGCTGCGGGTGGTGGTGCGTGTAGAGCTGCGGGCTGCAGTAGAAACATCTGCACGCTCGGGGTCGTTGTGTTTGCGTGGGAGCAAGCGGATGGGAGAGAGTTGTTTGCACTGCTGTTAGTTTTATCCTTTCGCGGAAGTCTGCATGGTATGTAGGTAAGCGATTCATGATTTTTGCTGGGTTGGTGGTAAGTGAAACTCCGACTGAAAGTATTCTACGCTCGTTGGTAGGACATATTGGATCTCGTATAATTAATGGTTGAAGTGACTGCCGATCGAAGATATGTCTGGTGTCTCTATTGCAGCAAGCTCTATCATTTCATCATTGGGGTATCTTAGCGAAGTTTGTCATCCTCATGTATCATCAGTCGTAGCAAATGCAGTAAAATGCTCTTTTAGATGCAACGTTTCTTCCTCTTCATGAAATCCATCGTTCCCCATGCTTATCGTATCCGATAACATCAAGATCGATATTGAGTGACTGGAGCATCATATCGATCGTGAAAGACTGCAAAAGATCAGTACGTGATGCAACTCCAGTAAGCAATAGAGACTCACGTCGTCACCATTCCCGGTTTGCTGCCATACTTGTTTCGGACCTGCCTCATCCTCGACGACTCTCTCGTCAATATCAGCAGCCTCCATAGCTTCCTTTTTCAAGCGTCTCTTCTCTCTTTTCCTGTATTCCTGCTCTTCTTCTGGTAGCTCTTCGCCTTGGCTGTCAAACTCACAATCCGCATCGTCTTCCACTTCAGGCTCAGCAAATTCTCCAATGCCATTACTGCGCTCGTACTTTTGCTTCTCGCTGTCCCGCCATGCTTCTACGCCGCCCATGCGATTGACGCGCTCTTTGACGGATCCGAAGATCTCCTCAGCTGCGGCTTGCGCTGCGAGTTTCCATTTCGCTGCTAGCTCTTCTAGGTCATTGTCGGTCTCGCTCGTGTATTTGGCGGCCTGGTTCAGCGCGTCTATGTCATTGCGCACGGCTTTAATCTGAAGCTCCAGCGACGTTATTTCTTTCTGAACCGCCTGTTCAGCCGGATCTGCGCGCTTCGCAAACGGTGTCGAGTACGCATATTTGCGGACGGGGTTCGAGCGCACTGGAGTGATGGCTGGTCTGCTCGACTGAGGCTTGGGCGGTAAAGCGACACTGGCGGCATTGATTGTATGTGCAAGAGTACTTGGGACGTAAGACGGGTTGCTGGCCGTGATCACATCACTGCGCCTGCTCTTAGAAGGCGTCTTGTGCGCGTCGGCTGTCTTGAGCGGCGAGACGAAAGGTTTACTGAGCGTGTTCGAGGCATTGTTGAGTCTGCGACGTTTCGCTGTCATCGGTGTGGATGCCATGTTGGGCCTGTTGAGAGGCGTCGATGGCTGATGAAGGTGGAGTTTGGTCAATGTTTACAGCTCTTTGAACATTGGAGTCGCCAAAGCGTCATCGCGCCTTCCACGTTCATCTTGGCATCTGCACTTGGTGCGTCCGCCAAAGGTTACCTCATCATGATCAACTAACTACGCCCACATTCCGATCGCACAAACACAGCTACTTCTTATACTGCTCAATGGGGTCCAAGAACTTGACTATCAGGGTGTCTGTGCTCACCTTCGTTGTCTCTTAGCAAGAACGAGGGACTGTCTGGTCGAGTTGAGTTGTGACCAAAACGGACATTCTTCAATGTCTACCATAGGCGGTCAGCGGTATAGGTGAGGTTGGATTTGTAAGTCTAGGATCTGCCATGCAAGCGAGCTCATCACATTGTTGTGCGATCTTCTTGGACTTCAGTCATGAGAATCATGTAGTAGATCATGTTTCCCAGGCATAATGATCGATGGAGTGTATCGGGCTCTCCTGTTATTGCCATTCACATTCTATGGACAGACCCAATGCTCACCCGAATCTGTTACAGATCTTGCTCAGCATCCCAAAATTGCTCTTCTTCTTCCGCATCGCTTCGTTCATCCTGTGTGAACTTGGCATTATTTTCGTCATTATCATCAGTGTCGTCGTCCCCATCGTCCTCATCAGTGTCACTGTGATCCACATCATCATCCCGGAGGCTACCTTCATCTTCGCCGAGTACGCAACCCTGTAGAGCGTGTCCTCCACGCCTCAAGGCGTTTAGCTTGCACTCGTCTTCTTTGGTGAATTGATACGGGTGACCGGACTCCTTCAAGAGCGTCAAAAACCACGCTTCGATCCCAGGGCCATATGCTTCGGCAATCTGCTTCAACGTAACCATACGCCCGCGTATGCTCGCTGGATCCGCTGAACTGTCGGTAGGGAATTCAATGAGAACATTCAAGTCCGGATTTCCGTTCTGCAGGAGATGTCCTGCAATCGTTTCATAATCCTCTGGTGGCATATTTGAACCTGCTGCTCTGGAGGCTTCGCCAGTGACTGTCGCTTGTAGCATGAGTTCGACGGAATAAGACTCATAGTCCATATCCGCACCTTGGGCTAGCAGTGCGAAAAAGGCAGACGGATTACCGAAGCTGGCAGCATAAAAAAGCGCCGTACGGCCTCCAGGATCTTTGCCTTCGATATTGTGTCCGTAGGAAATCAAAGCCTCAATATCAGGACCCTTTACGATCGTGGCTGCGGCTTGCAGCACTGTGAGACTATGGCTAGTGCCCCAAGTATACGTGTGGTCCAGCGCGATGTACTCACTCAGGACATTAAACACGTCCCTCGACGAGGACTCTTCCATGTGTTTCAAGTTTGGGTACCAGCAGGAGACGTACGCATCAATGCCGAACTGGTCACAATGGTCTGCAGACGCTCCGCGTCGGAGCAGCGTGCGCAATACACCCATGTTTCTCCTTCTCGCTGCACATTCCAGTGACGTGCTTCCGTTACGTTCGATTGCTGTATCCACGTCGGCACCGTTGTCCAGCAACTCGGCCACAGCTTCGGCATTGTCATATCTTACGGCATACTGTATGCTTGTTAGTCGAAGAATCGTTAAACATCACGACGAAGCTGCACTTACCCACAGAGGACTATAGCCATCAGTATCCTCGTCTGTAGGCCTCCATTCGCCGCTGCGCAGCATCTCTCGAATAAGAACGACGTCGTTCAATCTGCAAGCATCAAAGAAAGGATGTGAGATGTCGAGGACGCGCCCTGCAGCTAAGTAGCTGGGATGTCGAAGTTTGAGAGTGTTCTGGCGAGGAACAGACATTGCCAGCTCTCCTTTCAAAATGCGAGCGCCGAACCACCACGCTAGAGGCAGGCGAACACTGAACGCAACATCATAATCGGTGGCCGCTCCTTTCGTGCTCCAGATCACTTTGCCGTGTATGCCCCAGGATTGCCAGGTGCTGCTCGCCTCCCATGAAACGCCGCCGAATATGCGCTTGACTGCTGAGGTCGATAGGGTGCGTGCTGTGATCACATGTGTGAGTGGAGAGAAAGATGGCGAAGGCGCTGCATTTGGACTCGAGGAGGCTCCAGGGAGCCCGCTGGCAATAGTTATCGAAGAGAACATTTGCTTCATTTCTGTGAACCCAACCATAAGGAGCTGTTGGGTTTCGCGAGACTGCTGCAGAGTCAAGCTGTGGCCCTTGCTATAGCGCTGTCAGTATCAAGCGTCACACAAGTTCGAGGGGATCACGCACAGGGCGATGAAGCTGATCCATGTCGATAGTCCCTCTTCGACGTCCTTCACGTTGGCTAAAGCGTTCCTGGCAATCTTTGCGTCTTTGACGGCCCATCGCGCCTTCTGGACAATGATATCGTAGGTTTCCAATCTGTCATGCAATATATTGAGCTCTAGTATCAAATTTTGCGCCTTCTTCACCAGCTGTGTCAAGCCGCGACGTGTTACGTCGTCGACCAGTGTCGTGGGACTGTCGGCAACGGTCTCTTGCACATATGCAAACTTGATGCAAAGCTCTTGGGTCGCCAAAGCGAGGGCGCTGATGTCTTCGGGTGCGTTGTGCCATCTTTGCGCGAGATGCGTCAAGCCTTTGGCGAGCTTGCCGGTCGCTTCGACCAGTGCGATGACACTGCTGACAGCGCCAATCACTTCCATTGCGGCAGGTCAGCCTTGCCGTCAGCGTCGAGGTTCGATGGAATCGGAAAATTTAAAGAGAAGAAATGTGGAAACTGTCAGGAGGAGACTTGGTATGTTGGACATCCATGGTCTGAATAGAAAGCAAGAACATCAGCGGATCTTTGAACGAGGCTGAGTTGTACAGCCCGGCTGCAGGGTGGCGAGCATGCAAGCCTCGTGCAACGTAGTAGCGCCATCTTGGGCGGTTGAGTACAGTGCATAGGGGTGAAGGTGTACTTCCATGTACGCGTATTCTGCTGATGTTGTTCAGGGATATGATACCTGGAAAGAAGTAGGAGGTATGTAAAATTGAGAGTCAACACTACTTGCGTACCCAAGGCAGGCGCTTTGTACATGTACAATATACAAGTATTACGTCATCGGCCGTGTCACTTGGTAACATACCATTACAACATGTATAATCTGACTACGTGAATAAATTGATGTCATCTACCTCATACACGCACCAGATCGATGGACCACCGAAGTCAACGATCTACCAAATCGGAAAAAGCAAGAACTGAGCATTGCTGTTCCTTCAGCGCGACCACAATATATGGGGCTCCAGAGCAGCGCTCAAGCACTGGCTGCTGCCAGCTTGACAACACCAGGGGCAGACACGACGTCTCTCGGGATCAACTTCACGATCAGGGGCTTCTTCTGCCAGATCAAGTAGACATTCTGGTCAGTCCAGCCTTCGATAGCGGGCGTGGGCTCGATGTCAAAATTGAACAGAAGACGAGCCAAGGTTAGACGCATTTCGAAATAGGCCAGGCTATTGTTGCATGTCAGTAACCATCTAGCGCGAAGTGTCAGCACGACAGCACTCACTTGCGACCAATGCAGTTCCTCGGACCAAAGCTAAAGGGCTGCACAACGCTGCGCTTATCGTTGGCAAAGCGTCCTTGTGTCCCAATCCAGCGTTCCGGAATGAACTCGTCCACGTCGACGAAGTAGTCGGGATTGCGAAAAATGGCCCAGTGATAGATGCCCACGATGGTCTGGTTTTAAAGTCAAAAGTCAGTCAAGATGTCGTTGCGACAGCGGTGAACAGAGGACGTACGTTAGGCGGGACGTATTGCCCACAGATAATGTCGTCCTCGCGTGTTCTGCGCAAGAGGGCACCTGGGATAGGAGGATAGAGACGGAAAGCCTCGTCAATGCAGGCGAGCATGTAATCCAACGAGTTAACGCCCGTGAAGTCAATGTCCTCTTCGCGCTGGAACTTGGCACGAATCTCGTGGACAAGTTTCTGTAGTACACGAGGATTCTTCAAGAGGTAGTACGTGAGACCCGATAACAGTGTTGACGAAGTCTCGCTGCCGCCAAGCAGCACAGTGTCTCCATTAGCGATGAATTCCTCTGGCGTGATACCACTGTCTTTGGCAGCCATCTTGCCCATCAGATCTGCGCGACCCTCCGGTAAGCTCAGTCGATGGAGTGCTTTCTCCTTGATGAACGCGACGTGGGCTTGGAAGCCTTTCAGGGTGGCCTGTGGTACCATCGTCATAGACAGCCGCTTGAGCAAGGGGTAGAATTCCATGGCTCGCATCATTGTTTGCATGGTCAAAGCCTCGAAGACGAAATCGATCCAAGGATGATACTTGGACTGTTCAAGACAGCCAAAGGGTTCTGCAAACGCCAGATCGCCGATGACATCGAAGGCGAAAAACTGTACGCAAGAAGCCACAATGTCAGCCGTCATGTCACAACATGGTCGAAAGATGGCTTACGGAGTACCAGGTGACCATGTCGACATCATCACCTTTTCCGCCGAGATCTCGGAGACGCCGGATGAACAGATCCAAGTAATGTTGAATGATGGGCTCCTGGAAGCGAAGCGCCTTTTCAGAAAATCCATGGGACAGGAGTCTCCTCAATTGGCCGTGGCGTTGTGAAGGAGCTGAAAAGATACTGAGGTTTCCTGCCGTTGTGTTTCCGTACATCTGAGGATCTTTTGGCATTTCCCCGCCGGTGCCATGCTTGTAACCATAGATGGCTTTGAAAGCATCCTCGCCGACGAAAGACAATTCATCTGGCGCCACGCGAACTGTAGCTCCATATCGGTCGTGAAGTTCCTTGACGGCATATGGTAACTTGCCTTGAGTCAAGTAATAGACATACCACAGCCGTGTGGAGCGCGCAAGCAGTGGTCCAGGGAAGGCAGCGAGCGGGTGGAAGTAAAGGCAGTGGATAACGGTGAGGAATTGATAGGTCACAAACTGTGCATGTGGTTAGTGGTTAGCTGTCAAAGAAGCGAAAGCGCCTGGGCATGTAGACGAGAGCGCTCACCACAGCGACGAGGCTTGCCGCTGCTTGCAGTATGGTCAAATTTCTGAGTGGCTCAAGGGCCATTGAGAGAGACGAGGACATTTCGACAACGACAATCGAGGCAAAAACGTTGGACTATTCAAATCGACTGCCTCTCAGGGCGAGGGTGGTTATACTTATTGCAGTGATGGGATGCAGGGTCTCGTATAGGTTGGGAGTCTCACACAGCGGTTCGTCAAGCTTGCATGCAGTGCATTGGCGTGTCAGAGAGACTGCCAGCTGTCTGCTGTCGAGCTGAAAGGATATGCGCGGCCTAGCAGCGATTAGATTGCAGATATGCAACTTGCGACCCACTATACTCTCTTGACACGACATGCTTGTATAAGTAGCGAGATGCGTTGCATTAGCTTCATGGAGGGCTTGCCAGCCTGTCTTCGCTACTACTGTACCCCTGAAGTGCCGTTTGGCCCAACATGGCTTTTTATTGCGCAGAAGAGCGATGGTGTGTCATGGTTCTGCGTTGCAATGTGCGCGTGCATATGTAAGCGTTTACCATGCAAGTGAAGGAAGGAAGAAACGTTAATCCTTCGAGAGCACAAAGAGGATGTGCGTACCCTTACCCTAGTCAGGGCTGCTACGTCATCGGGCATATGTCACTTTTGAAGCGACTGGACTGGCACGCGACGAACATGGATGCGCCGGGCGCCTCCATGCAATAGGTCACTGCTTGTTGTTGAGGGTGGCGCCTCGCTCGCTGAAAACCAGCCTTGCTTTTGTTCGACTGACCTCCTCAACGAAGACATACCCCATGCACGCGTGGTAAAACACTGCTGCGGGTCTCTGAAGCTGTCTCACCAGACAAACACCATTCCCTACCCAGGCACATTCCTGTGCAGTCAAAAGGAACAACTTGCAGCCAGCCTGAAGCTTTCCTCCTTTCAACATACCAACTCCAACCATGGCTCGATCAAGACGCTCACGATCCGGCCTCACGGAATCCTGGGACGACGTTGACGAGCAAGACTTCGATTCCGAGATCTTTGCGCCTGGAGACGAACGTGAAGAGCTAGGCGAATCATACGCTTCGGAGCGACAGAGGGCGTCAAGGTCGCAAGTCCAGATGGAAGACGAAGACGATGTTTCGCCAGAAGCTGCTCGCAACGCCTTGCGCAACAGTGGAACACTGGATAACAACATCAAGCCTCGCAAACGCGGCGCAAAATCGGGACAATCGGAGCTTGTCATGCCCTCCTCACCCGATGGAGCCCAGAAGAGGGCTTCGATATCTCGCGCGAAGACGCCGCATTCGAGGCTGAACCAACGCTCGCTTACAAGCGACGCTGGTTCTTTCATGCGCAGAGCGCAAGGACCAGCGCCTGGGCAGACCAAGGATGAGTATGACGACGAGATAGACAACACGAGCGATCTCAACTGGCCGATCATGGTCTGGCAGAAGGCGGTTGTGCCGATACTGTGGTATGTTTGGGACGTCTTACGGATCGCTGCGACGAACCCTTTCACGAAAAGCGTGCTTGCAATCTGGCTCGTAGTGGGTGCTTTCATGCTTGCTGGCAACTTCGTCAACAACACCGTTAGCAACGCCTTGTCGCCTTTGTGTCGCATACCAGGAAGCTCGCTCTTGAACCTGCCCTTCTGCCCCACCGGCATCACACATGAGCTCTCGGGACCAGCAGAATTCGACAAGCTCGTAGAAGCACAGGCTTCCTTCGAAGATGTCCTCGCCGCTTCTGCCACCGGAGCATTCTTACCCTTGGAGATGAAGTCGAGCGAGGCTAGCATCCGCGATCTCAAGCACGTTGTGGAGTACTCGCATCTTCCTTCTCGTGGTGAGCTTGTCTTCGAGTTCAACGGCTTCATCGAGACAGCTCGCCAGGCCAGCCACGATCTCAGCCGCTTCAACTCTCGCATTGGACGCGCAGTCGACCATATTCTTTCGACCAACCGCTGGACGCTTCAAGTCATTGACGGTGTCGCGTCGCAAGATGCAAACCGTGGCACCCTCAACAAATGGATCTCGAACAATCTCAATGTCTTCGCGCCTTTCCAGCCTGTGGCCCTGACCCGCAATACTCTTCTTGACCAATACCTACGCCATACCGGTGCCGTCGAAGAACAAATCCTTTCCCTCATCACGGAAGCGCAAGCTCTTCTTGCCATTCTTGACAACCTAGACGGACGTCTCGACGTCATCGCTTCTATCGCGACCAGAGACGGCATCAGTGTCGAGAACGGCAAAGACGAACTCCTCTCACTGCTGTGGACGAAGCTGGGAGGTCACCGTAGTTCAGTCGCCAAGCTGGACAAACAGCTGTCACTGTTGAACGACGTAGGCTCTTACAGACGTATGGCTTGGGCTCACGTCAATGGCGCAGTGATCAAGCTGATGGCTATCCGTGATAACCTTGAGGACCTCCGTGAGCGTGTCGCCATGCCAGAGACTGTTGGTGAAGTTGTACCACTCGAGGTGCACATCCAGAACATCAATCTGGGTATTGAGAGACTGGAGCAGCAGCGCGATTCGAATCGAAAGTTAGAGCAGGAGAGACTTGCCAGCATCACTGGTAGGGCGGACGAAAGGATGAGGCTTGCAGAGAAGGAGCTGTGAGACTATTGAGTCCAGAGGCAAAGCGTGGGCGGCAGTAGCTTTTTGCATAATTTCAGTTCCTGTGCTTTTTTAACGATGCAACGATTCATGTTCGGCGGACAGTACGACTGCATGCACTCGCACCTTGTTTCATTAGATACCCGCAGTGGCCAGAAATAGCCCACAATGACACGACATGCGCATTATGACTTTGCTCGCAATCTTCATTCCTCTTGTCTACGACCTTCAGAATATATGGCTGCAATCGTCACCAATAGCATTCATCAATACATCTGCACCTCGATCAAACTCCTTCCCACGCCAGCTTCAAGACCAGGCACGCCATGATTCTCAATCTCATACGCCACCGCGCCCTTCGCAGCACAAGCTTCCTTCAGCCCATCCACACTGCCGCCCACGCCGAAGTAAAACTTCTTTGCGGCGACCATCGCTTTGGCCATTTTCACCCGTCGCAGCAAAATCATCAAGATCTCGACAAAAGCATCTGTGGCCGCGGGTGAGTAGATCGTCTCTGCGCCCAGAACCAGAGTTCCCATGTCGGGTGCGGAAGACGGAATGAGAGATGCTAGCTCGGGTGACCAGGAGCCGGAGAGGAAATTGAGGGTGATCTGGTTTTGGGTGAGTGCTGCGCGGAATGAGGTTAGGATCTCAGGCGTGAGTTCGATGTCCCCGGTTTGGGAGGACTCAGTGGGTGAGATCAGGGGTGGAGAGGTGGTGGTTGCCCAGGTCAAGAGGAGGTTGGGGAGAGTTGCGAGGCGGAGGACGGAGGAGTTGTAGTCTGAGAGTGTGAAGGTTTGAGGAATGGAGTTGGTGAGGCAGTGTTGGAACAGAGTCAAGGTCGGGAGGGCAGTGCCGCAGCCGAGCTGATTGTGATTGTTAGTATGTGTGTGTGTGCGGAAAAGGAACTCGTATTGGACCATGATTTGACATACCTCAATGATCTGATCACATCTGAATAGCTCGTCGATATCTTTGCGAGGGCCCCGGTCAAGAAGGATACTGGCCAGATCGACGGAGCATTCCCATGTCTTGAAGCCACCTTCGTAAACTCCAGTACGGATGTCGGAGTCCTCAATGTCGTTGAGAGTTTCGTCGTTGGCGGCTTCGTCTTCTGCCATCAATTGCACGCGGATGTCGGACAGGTCTCGTCGTGGCAAGTTTATCGTTTTGCCGGTGGGCGACTCGATTTGGATGGTGCTGTAGCAGAGGTGGTCGGGTAGTGTGGCGAGCTGCGCATTTTGATTAGTAATGCATTAACTTGAGCGTCCAGATATATCGCAAGGATCCTCTGGTGAAATGGGAAGAGATGGGAAGTCTGTCTCCGTCATTCCTTCGGTTGGATGTTGAGCGAAGTGGTGGCCCATGTAGATACTGAGCTCCTTGAGTAAGTCGTGGACAAACCTCACCAAAGAACAACTTTTGCTCCTCATGGCCGATTTGGGATACATTTGGGGAGTTTTCAGAATCTTATCCCAATGTTGAGACCTACCAGATCATCAAGAGAATGTTCTTCGGCCGGTAGCCCAACGAATTGTGATTGAGCTTGGGCTTGAGCTGGGGCACTTTCAGTCTGTCTAACGACGTCGTTGTCGTCTTCTACATCATATCCTGAGAATCCAAAGCTGAAAGACATGATTGATATGCGTTTGTTTGATTTATGGTTGTTGCCCAGTCGAAGATCGATTGGGACATGGAATTTGTTCAATTTCGCCCGCTGGTATGACGATTTGGGTTCGCACTAGGCCGCAATGGGAATGGACAGATCCTTCGCCCAACATCTCGCTCGTGTATGTCAGGGGACTTCCTTTTTACGACATGTTCATTATTATGTCCATCATTGTGTCAAGCCGAGCTCTCAGTCGGAGTATGTCTTCTCCACTATGTTCGCAGGTAACTAAGGTATGGCATTGCCACTACCTCATGCATATCGCACGAACATGACCACCTGCCCTGGTATCGCATGCTGTGCGCACCTACTAATGCGTGTCGATGATTGGAGATGCATTATCCGCGCACAGGATGACCTGCCAGAGTCCTCTTTAACTCACTGCTAATTCTTATAATCCAATCCCAATTTGGCGATTCCAAATGTGATAAAAGGGTTTCCAACCGCCCGTCGTACTTCTTGTCTTCGTTGGCCGTCTCTTTACAGACGACCGCACATCTACCGATCCTACCATGCCTATCCGCGATGGTGACCCGAGCATGGCTTTGGCTTCCCAAGCCGCATGTCCGCTTTTCGAAAAGCTGCCACCAGAGCTGCGGAACCAGATCTACGAATGCGTTTTTACTTCGCAAGCATCTACCCGCAGAAATCTGTTTACTGCGGCCAGGAAAAGACCATGGAGCAATCTGCTTCTCACCTGCCAGCGCATACTCGCTGAGGCGAATGAGATCTACGAACTGGCACGAACATCATACTGGAGAGAGAACACTTTCTACTTCGACATATTGAGAAACAATACTTTCTCACGGACATCAGCGCAACGGATCGTTAACAATCTCCACGACCAAGAACTCGGTCTGATTCAGGAGATAATTGTCGTTTGCAAATTTCGACGTAATCGGGCTGAGTGGCGCTTGACTTCAAGAAGCGATAATATGCACGGCTGGATTTTGACACCTCCTTTAGCGAAGAACAAGAAAACGCATACTTTGGTGGGCAAGAGGAGCGGTTTATGTAAGATGATACATGTATTATCTTGATACGGATGTGAGCTGTCTTCAGGTAGCAGTCTTCGCATCACTTCACTGCTTCCAAGATTGAGTGCATTCGCCGAAAGAGGCTCAACCTACTTCACTGAGTAGCCTGCTTGTTTGGCGGAGTGCTCAGGGTCGGAGTGGAATGTTGACTCTACAGCACGATGAAGGTCTTCATCATGTCCAGCCATCACTCACTATAAGAAGGGGCAAGCACATGATTCCCCGCTCTAAGGCAGACAATACGGTACCGATCGTCACACCGCCGGAATAAGCGCACGTCTCGGCTACGGTAAATCTGATCTGGCTCACAGAGAGACGGCCCGAGATTCTGGATTGAGAGAGCTATCATTTCGGCCTCCAGAGAAGAGACAACTCCGCCTGTCCGCGAGTCCCATCAGTCGCACGTTAGTCGCCGGTACCAGGAACTCGGGTGCAGGGTCCACACGCGAGCTGCAGCGGTAATCTATCCGCGGAACTCTCCAGCCATCATCTCAGCATCTGAAGGTTGACGTGAGATTTAGGCTAATTGAGCAGATGCGGCAGAAGGTTGGAAAGAAAGAAAGTTTAGGGAATGAAATTGTAGTCACCCATAATGAAGCAGATAATGCAGATGTTAGGCTCAAGAGATGAGTCGAGTCTACCTCTACGAGCGCGCACAACAACCACCAGTACTCCAAGAACATATCAAACTGTAGCTGGCTCATGACGGCTTTACTCTCTTCTGAGAAAGTCACAACAGCGGCGGTGGATTTCCGCGCACGGATTGGCGGGACCAGACGTGGTGTAACCACACACCGTCCGAGTATGCACAGCGCCTTCGCTCGTCACACGTCGTTTAAGCTAAGCTGTTGTATAGCATTGAGAAGTGTTCCAGTACACCTCACATTAATGTCAAGCCATCAATGACTTTGTGAAATTGTCTACGAGTTGTCACTGGGTCGCAACGATTGGTCACGACTGATGAGCGCCTCACATATGCATGTGAGATTCTGCTAAGCCTCCTTCCGGAATCATAATCTGCAGAATACCATGCATGAAGCATTTCTGGGCAGCACGTTGCATTTGATTCAAAGAGGCTGGTCGCTTGCTGTTGGTTTGTATAAAAATTGAATCACCCTCGATGTCGGTAATGACCAAAAAAAAAAAAGAAAAACGTCCCTGACGATACAGCCGAACAATGTCTGATGCAAGACCCTTACCGATACTCTTGTTGCCGAAGCCATCAGATTCTCGCTTGGAATCTCGGATGCACAACATAGACCCACAATTGCGTGAGTCTCCCGTCACATCGGAGTCACCGCTGAAAAGAGTCCAAGTCCAAGCGGCGTGTGTCGCATGTCATAAGAGGAAAACAAAAGTTTGTCAAAAAGTCTAGCGAGACACACACACTTCGCTCTAACGTTCCAACAGTGCGATGGCATCCGACCTTCGTGTGCCCGCTGTGGAAAGAATGGTGTATTGTGCACATACGACGTCGAACCGAACACCTCGCGCTTCGCCTCGATGCAGCGGAAGATCGAAAGCCTTCAGGTCGAACTTGATCTTTTCCAAAGGCTCATTGTTCACATTCGCACCGGTTCCAATGCGGAAGCGGACGGCATCGTTCGACAGATTCGCGCAGGAGGTGATCCGTTGGAAATCGCACGATCTTTGCGTACTGTATAGCATTCATTACAGATCATACCCAGGCTTCAGCGTTTCCTCGCTGCTCTCACTTCTGATTCTGTGATGATAGAGTGCTCGTTCGCTACGCTTGCTACAACGATGCTTGACAGCAATCACCACATCTCAATCACTCCGATATTTGACTATGACGATTCGCTATATCGCGTGACCTGTGGACACTGATCCATCTCGGAGAATAGATTGCATCCCGACATAGAGCGCACGGAAGTGTTCGTCGAACGTCTTCTATCGAGGTGAGAGGCATGCTCGGCGACGAACGATCCAGTCTGATAAGTAGTGTGTGCCAGCAAGCTCACATCTTGCCATGGCTGGTCAAGAGGGGCGTAGATTGGTATGTAGGACTGCGGCGTTTGCTCTTGCTGCGAGTCACCAGCCGTGGTTTGTGCGGATAGATCATCGCCATTCGGATAATATGGCGGAGGCGCCCGCCTTGGGAGGTCAGATATATACGTTGTTGAACTCGAAGGGAGTGTCATTACCTCAAAGAGCGTCGTTGTCCCGTGTTGGCCAACTTTGCAACGTTTTCTCCCAAGCGAAGGCGTGTCAGGAGTAACGCTGCTTCCTCAGTTGAGCTGTGCTGCAGATCGTGAATGAAGCCTCTCGTCTGTCCGAGTTCAGCTTCAGCATAGTGCAGTCTTGTGCGTAGGTCTTGCTGCCTGCTAACGCCTTCCGCAGTGTCGTAAATGCAGATCTCGTCTTTGCGGACGCATCTAGTGCATGCCGGTCTCTCACCGGAGCACTTCAAAGCCAACATCAGCTTATACCAAGATTGTTGAATATCGTGGTAATAGCGATACTACCTTGACCTTTTGCTTACGACACGTTAGGCAGGCTGTGGTGGTAATTTGACCTTTTCGCACACCACGTCGCGGCGGGCTGCGGGAATCTCGTTCCATTGTTGAACTGGGCGCTTAGAGCATGTACACGAGTATGCGAAGATTCCGAAGAGCGTCGCCCTGTAACGCCGACATGCGCCTTCGTTATAAGCACTCACCACGACCAGGGAATCTGCTGGCGATGCCTCGTGCTCCTGCATGGCATGTATGGCTGTCACCACTTGATTCCAGCATCCTGGGAGACAGTCAGCTTTCGATAACCGAGAGCCCAAGAATGCGGCCTGTACCAATAATGTGTGCAGTGTAAGATTGATGACCAACGAGATGAGACCCACGGAGAAGCTTGGACGAATCACGTACGACCAGTGACCACACTATGGCCACGGAAGTCGTGCAACACCTGAACGTCCGTCTTGCCGTGTGAGCATGCATATTGTGACTCTGCATGGCGTATGCAACGGCAAACTTACATGGATATTGCACAATTCGATGACATTCTCCAGCAAGATGGGGATATCTTGCTCAGGAGAGCGTGTTGAAGCAGTGGCTGAACTACACCTCGTGCTAACCAAACTGTTTCACGCAGTCATCCTTGGGCACCATCAGACAAATTGTCGTGTTGATGAGGTGACATGATTGTCACTCGAGGAAGATTCTAAGTTCGACGTCCGTAGCTACGAACATGTCAGTCCACTGTTCCGGTACCACCATAATGAAGGACCCTGCAGCAAGATTTAGCCAGAACGGTTCGATTCACTACTACAGTACATGTACGTGATGGAAAGCTCTTCTAGCGCTCCAAACATACTGACGTGGATCTCCAGGAGCATACAGTCGGCAAAATGCGGGGGTCTCAGTACGAAGAGCCAAGTAGGGGGCTAGTCTAAGGCAAGCGAGACGCCACCTCAGACGTGCCGCAAGCCGGTCGGAAATAAAGCGCGCAGCATGTGCATATGGATTAGCATTGTCCGAATGGGTACATAGTCGTGGTACGATGGGCATGCGCTCCGGTGAAGGAGGGATCGGTTCTTGCGATCACAGGAGATGGAGCATGCTTCGACAGTTCTGAGTATGTTTGACAGCCAATAGGCTATCGCCAAGGTGCAACTCTTAGAGGAGTACAGATTAGCTTTACGAGGAGACAGATGTACAATGCTCTGGCCACCGAACCCAATCGTGTAGGCGATCCTCTACTACGTACTTCAACTTACTCAGGGCGACGCAAAGCTGAGTCGCTCGTGGGACTTCTGCACAGCACAAGTCTTTGCTGCGCATGGATGGCGACACTGGTATCTGGTTGACTGCATGGTCAGCAGACGATCGGCGGCTCCGATCGTGAGCGCCTGACCCGTTCAATGGCAGCTGTCAGCACCATCTCAGCGTGGCGTACTGATTCCAATGCACCACAGAGGGTCGGATCTCAAGATGTATGGTTAAAATCCATTTTTATATCGTGACGTGGAAGCAAGCGTGTACTGTACCCTATGTACATGGGTACATGGACCCTTCATGCCAAGGCCGAGCCCTTGCACAGGCAAATGCCAGAACATTCCAGCATAGTCCTCTCACTTCATGCTCTAATCTGAACTCAGCAAAGCATCATTGGGACCAAACACCATGGCACTTTCGAGAAGATTTGATTCTCGTGACGCCACTCAGACATGAGGGAGCAATCATATCTCTGGTTGGCCGCGTCGATCCTTCAAGCTTCAAGTACCACGACAGTAGTGGTATATTCCTCTTTCTTCTGGACATGCTTGAACATTACAGAACCTACATATAGTCACCTCACTCTTGGCTTCACGACGCAGATGTACACGATAGCTGCACTGATGCGGTGGTGCCATGTTGACGCGTAATCAATACAGAAACTACGAGAAATACCAACGTACTCTGGGTACAACATTTCGCTCCAGGTAGCGTGACCGGGCTCACAGACCCTCGCCATCCTGGTGCATCCTCGAGAATACACCAGCCGGCGTCTCCACCCAGATAGGCAAGCACATCGGGGTGAACAGCTCGTCCAGATCGGCATGCATGGCTTTGATTCTGAAATCCATCGCCACCAATTTGCGTACAGCGACATCGTGCCAATTCGTGTCCCAAAAGTCGGCTCCATACACATCTGCAATGGCAGTCAACGGCCGTCGCACCGAAGCCAACGGCTCCACCACTTGCGCATATGTTGTCAACAGCTCTGTCCAGCAATCAGCCAGATCTGCTTTGCCCAGACGGACGCGGTCGTTTAGAATGTTTGACTCGGCACTTGGGGCGAGTTGGAGTGACAGACGGGAGATCTGATGCAAGATCGACGAGAAGTCGGCATGATTGGAGAAAGGGAAGATGGCGGTGTAATCCAGACTTGTCAGATTCCACAGCGGTTGTACAATGAATGCGTCACTATATTGAATCCGGTCGCTATTCCGTATGTTTCTTGGCCTGCGGATGATGCTATCTTTGATAGAATAGACCAGTGAAGGAGGGCCGCGCTCGAAAAACTCGTAGGTGCCATAGGCTTTGAGAAAAGGGCCTTCGTTGAGGCCGAGGTGAGACCAAGGGCGCAAGTTCAGAACACTAGAAGCTGCGATCGATGGGTATGAAGTCGGAATCGAGCGCAATGAGCCATATGTAGGCGTCTGGGTACTCGTGCTACCACGCTCGGTCTGACTGATCGTGAGAATGTGAAAGTCCATCTCTCCGAATGCCCAGTCACCGAAAGTATCAACAGCACAGTTTGTAAGACAAGCGAGATCCAGCGGCGGCGCAACAATTGTGATGGTAGATGGATCAATTACAGCGAGAAGGTGGGCCCAGAAAGCTGCACTTGCTGGGAATCTCCAGTCTTTGTCCGCAACTTCGTGAGGGAATCGGTGTAGCTTTGCCTCAAGCATTTGATCGGTGTAGACCACGACATTTTCAATAAGGTTGGCGACGTCATTTTCTTGCAGAAAGTCCAGGAAATCCAGCATGACATGGTAAAAGCGTTGGATCCAAGTAAATGTAGTCGATGGCTGCACAGCAAGTGCATCTCCACCCTCGACGGGAACTTCAGCGTACAGTTTGGTTGATGTGAGGTTGGAGTCGCGATGCGCTGCTGCAGAAACCATATCGACGTGATACTGATCGATATGGCCCAGCTCGTGTGGCAGAGCCGTGTTACGTTTACCAGTGGCGGATACGGACCTGTTGCAGACTGAACAAGCGTTCCACTCGGCCCTCGGTGGTCTGTCAAGGCGAATTCTGGAATACTTGAAGAGAGTCGGCAACACAAGCCGCCGCCATCGCTTTGACACCAGCGAGATGCGTTTCAGAGTCCGGTCTTCGTTATCAGTAAGCGCAAGGCTAGGCTCCTGGCGTAGCCTGGTAGAGGAAGGTGCCGGCGAATCGAGGAATTCGAGAATCAGCAGCTGTAACTCCTCAGGCAAGTTATTGAGATCTGCCATGTTGATTGCTGCGCGGCTTTGTCTTATACGTGTGTCAATAAGACAACGGGTGTGGTTTCGTTGTAGGCGATGTCGATCATTTGACTGCGGGGCCTGTCAGATCTCTACCCCAAACCCTAATATACCTTGCCATGACATACATATACATGTCCATATATGCAATACAAAGAGAGAAAACCAAGATATTACTGATACAACTGGGTTAAAGATAGATGCATAGCCCGAGATCATGACCTCGCTTGACGGTGAATAGCCATCAAGGCATGTGACACCACCAACGGCCGAGCAAGCAAAACACTTCCTTGGGCTCCATATAGTGATTTACACGATCTCGACGGTAAACTTTTCGCCCAATGTAAATCATAGTGACAATACCAAATCTGATGCGTCGCATAAACCGTAATATTGACAGTAGCCTTCGAATCTACATGTCGGTTAATCTTACCATTGAGGTATTGAGCTGCCGTATGCAGATTTCAGCGAGCTAGGCGTGATCTCAGAGCCAACAGCTTCTATTAAGTATATCATCGTAGGCCATCGGACAAGAACCACGCGAAATGGCCATTTGTAAAGACCGAACACCGCGCAAAATCGCCGTCAAAAGAACAACTTTAGCTCAGAATCTGTGAATCTCCTTCTTGCTAAGACCCAACTCTGCCAAAACTCCGGTCTTGCCCGCAACTGCCTCCTCCATCTTCGGAGGACCACACAAGAATACCTTTGTACCCTTCTGATCGCCAAAGTTGGAGCCACATTTGGCGATCGCCTCTGCTAAGAGCGCGCGATCCACGTATCCCTTACGGTACTTTTCTTTGTCGCTCTCTACAGGCCCAGACCCCGATACCGCGTACGTCACACGAAGTCGTTGCGGGAACTGTGCTTCCAGCTCTTCAAGCTCGCGGCGCAGCACGATGTCGCGAGAACCGTTGACTCCCCAGAGTAACTGAACCGACGTCTGGTCTTTGGCGTCGTTTGTGAGAATCTCACGGGCGAGTGAAAAGATTGGGGTGATGCCGGCGCCGCCTGCTACTAAGACAACAGAACGCGGCTCTGCGGGACTTGACTTGTAGCCGTAACCGGGGATAGGCCCACGAACGGTAAGAGAGTCGCCGGGTTGTAGGTTGTGCATGTGGGTTGATGCGCGGCCGGAAGGGTAGTGCTTCACCATGAGATCGAGAGTACCTGGTTGAGTGGGTGGGGAGATGGGCGTGTATGGACGCAGAGTTGGAAGCCAGTCACCAGGCGCAGTATGTTGGGTGAGGATCGCAGCTGGTGCATTGTAAGCCATTCATGCTCATAGATGTATAGATAGAGTGGCTCTCCCACATACATGAAGCTGGTACGCCGCTAATCTCGCGCTCGCCACCAGGAAGTTCAAAAGTGATGCGCTTGGTATCGTGGTTGACTTGCTCTACGGCCTTGACTTTCAGGCTCTGTGAGAAGATCATAGAGCGAGGGAACGAGAGGGTCTTGGACGGCTCCTTATATGCTGAGTCGAGTCGCAGAGGTTTTGGACGAGACATGTACAAGGCTGTGCCGACCACGGCTGTCGCCGTGGCGGTCGTAAGGACAGGTCGTCGTGCGAAGATGGCCGCCATGCTGCTGATGAGAAGAGAACAGAGTATCGAGAGGGGAGTTTCGCGTGTGCAATGTTAAGTTGTATGTGGTCACTGGCCGGAACTGGTGAGTCCGGTGTCGAGGATGCGTGCAGTATTGGCGCTTGGCTGGAATGATGGAATACGTCAAGATGGTAAGGTGGTATGGGTATACACGGCGTCTTATGTTCATGAGTGCAGACCTACTTGATGCGGTTCTCGCCTACAGTGTCTGAGATTGTTCGGGGTCAGGAGTTTTGAAATACCCGATCCTCCGTAGCATCGCGAGCTGAGCTGAGCTGCGTTTCATGGCGTACGACGTGGTAGCTGCAGCAAGAGGGAGCTGAGAAGACGAAAAGCACGTGACTTCTACCCGGGTCCTCGCAGGATTTGCCCAAAGGAGAAGCAGCCGTCACAGAAGTCGGTCTGATGCGCTTCCGATCACCGGCCGGATATTCAGCGAGGAACGACTGGACGGACCACGATTTCCAATCCCCGTGCCGATCGGGCATTATCATCATTATTATTGTGATGCGACGTAACCGCTGGCCATGCACGCGAGCTCCTTTTTCGCATTCTTCGCATGCGTCAGAGCAGTGGTGTGCCGTCTTCGCGACCTACGCTGGCACGGCTGGTTGAAAATCACGTGGCCACCATGAAAAGAAGAAGTGTTGAGCCTCACGCATTACTCTAGGTAGACCTCGGGTATGGCATTCTGTTCCTCTGGTACTGAGGAAGCCTGTTGTCGGCGGCAATTGAATCGAGTTCTTCAGAGTTCTGCTGTGCCGCTTTGCATGCTGCGGTCTGGCGGCACCAACACAGCGCCCGCGGGCAAACCTGTTGAGATGCAGCCGAAGGCCTACGAGGAGTCTCTGGCATCCTTCCTCGTCACTACTCCTCTCAGACTGAATCACACCGACGCCGCTTGACTGAGCGTTGACACCTGCCGGCCCGCATCTTTTGACAGCGTGTGTCGACCCAACTGCTCGTCTCTACCCACTCGCCTCAACCTGTTCTTCGGCGGCTCGGGGGTGTGGGCGATCACACACGAAGCGTGGAGCCGCAATGACATCCTTGTCGACCAGGCGGGTAAGGCGTTATGGATCTGTGGCACTTCTCTTCCGTCGGGAACCACTTGCCAGGTCTCCGCGCTGGACAGCGAAGGACAAGCGCCAACTGAGGGAGAATCGAAACGCTCCTTGGCAACTCTCAACGGCCATGCGAGGCATCCACGCGGCTTCGCTCAGGTACTGCCGGCGCCAACTCCTGTTCCTGACCACTCACGTTCTCTGGCCCGTTCCGCCAAATAACCTTTCTTTGCAAAATGATATGTCTGGCGCCCTAGGATCCGCGTACCTGCATCTGTCCATTCACGGTCTTTCAAGTCGTCCATTGTGGACCTCTGCATTTCTGTCTTTGCTCCATTTTCTGTGATTCTAGATGCACGGCAAACATCGACCGCACAATGTGGAAAGTGTTTGCGCACCGCACCGCAGCTGTGGGCCGAATGTCACTCCACGCATCGTCCGCCCATTCGACGAGAGCACCACACTCTGCATGCACGATGTCACGGTTTGCGCCGTGCGAGTCTGGTAGGTTGAATGCGCCAGATTTGCAAGTGACTCGGCGAACTCGCGTGCATTTCTCTGCGGCGGGTCGCGCACATGTACTTAATCTCCCCCTTCCCTGTCTGTTTCATTCATTCTACAACATCGTCCATCACTTGATATCGTATCTTTAGGTTCCAGGAGAATCACCATCAGTCCTTCCCTCACTTTCGCATCTGCGACCGTCTGTCTCTACTAACCACCTGACACTCCTTCACTTGAAGCCCCAACACTCTCTCAAAGATCACGAATCAATCCTTAGGACAACACTCCTTCAAAATGTTCTTCTCCATCGCCACCGTTGCAGCCCTCGCGGCCAGCACCTCTGCCCTTGCAATTCCTGCCAAGCGTGAGACCATCTCGGTCACTCCTCACGACTCTTACTCGTCGTCTGTTGGTGTGCTTGGTTGCAAGATCAACACTGACCGTGTCGCCTACTGGCCCAGCGCTGTTAGCTGCGACAAGATGTGCGTTCGCGTTTCTGCCAATGGCCGCAGCGTCAACCTCCTCAAGATTGACACTTCCGGTGGCGCTTACGACATCGCCTACGATGCCTACAACTACCTCGTTACCGGCAAGTCCGCCACTGAGGACCCTGTCATGGGCGGTGGCGTCTCGGCTACCTACGAGGACGTTCCCATGAGCGAGTGCGAGGACCTCCTCCTGACCAAGGACAAGACTCTCGCCTTCACCGCCGCGAACGCCATGAACTTTGTCACCAGCTGCAAGGAGTCCGACTCTTGGGTTGGCAACCACTTCTCTCTCTTCAACATCGCCAACTCTGCCTGCACCCTTGGCGTTGACGAGAGGTGCGAGTACCCCGACCTCACCAAGGGCAACCAGCCCACCTGCCCCCACCAGCTTGGTCTCCAGACCACCATGGAGGGCTCTGCTGTCAAGAACATTGCTTACGGCACCGGCGTTGTCTCCAAGGCCCTGCAGTAAAGCACCACACTCATTTGAAACAAACAACCCCCACACGCCTTCACTCATCTCGGCGGGATCCTGAGAACACACATGGCACAATCATCCAACGAATAAGTACAAGCATAGGAGATGCGCGACTTCCAGCGAGCTAGATGCTTAGCGAAAGCGCGTACGACTCCCAGAACACGACCACCAGACGCCATTGATAAACACGACATCACAACAGATTGCACGGCCTGCGAAGCTAGTACTTTGGCGACCGGCTTTCTTCTCCTTTCTTTTCAGGATCGGAGCTACGAATTTCACGAAGGGTTTTAGGGAATATCCACAAAAAAAAAAAGGCATTCGGTTTTTCCTTTTTCGCTTCTTTGCTTTGATTGATCATCTTGCTTGATCTTTCTGATTACTTCACTTCTTTGTCTGTCGCTACCAGTGCGAGATTTCGCTTGCTTAACAAGCATGGGGAGAGTTTGTCGCGTTATTTCGTAGCATCGAAAATTGAAGACGTTGTTCATCTGCACAAAATTTTTACATTGCTTCTCATTCAGGTTATGCTAGTATATGTGAGCGGTGATAAGAATCTTCGTGATCTATTGCCAGATCTACTCGTTGACACGGCATGTCTGTTGGACAATATTTCCTTATCACAGTATACATTCAAATTCGCCACACTATGTCCAATGCCCGGTGGCAACACTAGCTGAGATCGAGAACCACCCTGCCCTTCAGCTTCTGACTCTCCATCTCCTCAAACACGCTCGTCAACTCATCCATCTTCGCGAGTCGGAAGTGCGTCTTCACGATACCTCTCTCGGCGAATTTCAGCGTCTCAACAGCATCCTTGCGATCGCCCACAGCAACACCGACGATGCTCAGCGCCTTTGCGACCATAATAGATGGGAACGCCGTGGCAATCGGCTTCATCTCACCTTCGGGCAAACCCACTGCCACGAGGGTTCCTCCGTAGCGTAGAAGGCCCATCGCAGAGGCGTAAGCGCCATTGGCTGCTGTCAGCACGAGGACAGCCTGGGCTCCGAGCCCGCCGGTCGCTTTCTTCACTTCTTCTTCGGCGTTGCCGTCTTCGTGGTTGATGTAAACTTCAGCGCCGCATTCTTTGATCAGGTCTTTCTTGCCTGGGGAGTCGATGCCGATGACGCGCATGCCCATGCCGCGAGCTGCGATCTGGATGGCGAGGTGGCCAAGCTTTGAAGTAAATATGTTAGCGGCATGCTTCAGAGGCAAATGTACTCAAGGGTACTTACTCCACCTCCAGCTCCCAGCAGGGCAATCCAATCTCCGCTCTTCGCGCCCGACTTGCGCAGGGCGCTATAGACAGTTACGCCTGCGCATAGCATTGGCGCGGCTTCAGCGCTATCGAGGCTCTCTGGGATCTTTGTGACGTAGTTCGCTGTGGAATGTCAGTAAGCACAAGTAGCAATGCTCCTATAGATCTCCGGCAATCATACCTGGGCCAAGGACGTATTGCTGAAAGGTGCCGGGAGTGTAGTAGCCGCTGATCTTCTGGTTGAAGCATTGACCTGCAAGCAAATGCTTGTCAACGAAACGTTTTTAGCATCACAATAAGGATAAGAGGATGCCATACCATCATGCCCAGACAGACACGGAGGACAGTTGCCACAGATACCGCTGAGCCATTTGATGCCCACGCGGTCACCGATCTTCAAGTCGGTGCTCTCACTGCCAGCGCCCATCTTGACGATCTTGCCAATTCCCTCATGACCACCGACCTGGTTGGGTTGCGTAGGGTGAGGCAAAGATTTCCAGCGGTTGGTCATGATGCCCAGGTCGGAGTGGCAGACTCCAGAGTGTGTGCTTTCATTATGTTTGTAAGCCTCAATCGAGGAAGGTGAGCAGCAATCGAGTCGCACTTACAGGTTGATGAGGACCTCGCCGGCTGCAGGCTCGGGCATGTCAAGATCAACGACCTTGGTCGAGATCTTGCCGGGCTCGTCGTAGACGCATGCCTTGTAGGTGCTTGGTAGACTCGACATTGTGGTGACGTTGTGTTGTTCTGCCGATTGTGAAGAATGTTGTGATAACAGGAAAAGGTGGTGGAGGTGCAGCCAGAAGTATGTGGCAGTGTATGAGATTTAAAAGATGCGAAGTTAAACTTATGGTTGCGTTGACAGATAACAAGCAATGACGGTGTCTTCACACGTGCATATCACATGGTCAGATGATGTCGGCATATGTTTAGTCTAACACGTAGAACAGTATGCTAGCGAGCACGAGCCGAGGAAGTGAATGGAGCTGCTGGGTTCCGGTCTCGCCGTTGTGGAGAGCTTGAGCGGGGTTTCGAAGAGGGGCAGATTGTTGATCTCAACGGCAAGATGCCTCGGATGCTTGTTCCATTCTTCGAAATTGCATGGGGATATCAAAATGTAGATGTTGGAAACGCGTTTGGGGTATCATTGTTCGGTACCTAGTCAGGTGAATCTAGACAGTTGTTAGCACATGTATAACCGATGGATGAATCTGCGAATCGTCTTCAGAACTTCACACTTGAGATCTCCATGTCTCCGCACAGAGGCCACTGTATCCTGACATGACTGCATGCATATCTTCAGCAAGGAAACGTTGTGCGACGTGTTGCTGGCAGGTACCGAATCGTGAATTCGCGTGTTTCAGCCATGTTTGACCGGGATGCCGGTGTCTTTTTCTCCATAGCTCCCTGGAAATGCCATGTCGCCGTAGGGCGCAAAGTAGAACCGAAAGACTACTGATCATCTTCCATTGAAAAGCATAAACCAGTCATTCCAGTTCTTGTCAGTACACAAGTGACAACCTCAAACAGCAACCCAATCCAGCCTCAGCCCTCTGTTCCTCAGCATCCAAAAGCACGCGTCGCACCACCGCAAGCATGGCAGCTCCAGGCGGCACCTCGCTGAGCGATCTTTTCGCATCGATGGAACCGATCCTCCAGCCAGGAAGCTTTGTATTCGCCACCGTACCACCATCTGACACGACCTTCCCATTCCGGATCCAGGCGCACTCGTTCGAGATGCTGTTTCGAGAGAGCGAGGGCTGGACGCTGATCGCAAATAAATCGACCGTGGACGCCCTGGGATCGGAAGCGATATTCCCGTGCAGGAAAGTTACGTTGGGTGTGCACAGCAGTCTGGATGCCGTTGGATTTATGGCTGCTGTGACGACGCGGCTGGCGAAGATCAATATTGGGGTAAATCCTGTCAGTGGATTCTATCATGATCATCTGTAAGCTTCAGAAAGATATGGGCTAGGCGAGGATGCTGTTGCTGACAATGCATAGGTTTGCACGTGAAGGCGAAGTAGATCACGTGGTGGAAACGATCAGAGCCATGGCAGGCGAGTGCAAAACAGACTTGTCGCAGGAAAGTGTAAATAAGTAAAAGTGATATAAGACGAGAAGCCAGCAAGGAATAATAGACTATACGAAATTGTCCATCGAGGTGTCTGTTGATCACCAAGTCCCGCTAGTTCTCTCCGTCAAACCAAGTGTGGGTATCATGTTCCCTCAAGCGCCGATGTAACAAGCAAACACAAAGACAAAGCAAAACCACGCAAGAGCTGTTCAAGCACCCACCTCAATCATGCGCCCTAGAGCCTCCTCGACATCGATGCCAACGCCGAATTGTTCAATCGCATCTTGGGCCCTCGGCACACCGATCAGAGCAATGTTGCGTGGCACCACCACATCAGCCACGTCGAAGCAACCAAAAGCCACTAGCTTCTTCAAAGCAGGGCAGCTCTTGAAGATACCAGCAATAACAGTGGTGTCAACCCTGTTGCAGAAGCTGACGTTGATGTACTCTAACAGAGGATAAGACTCGGCCCCGTTGAAGACGTCGATGAAAGCGCCGAGCTCGATGTGACGACACGAAGAGATGTCAAGGTGCTTCAAGTTTGATCCAGAGTGCTTCATCATCGCTCTAAATCCTGTGCTGGCAAAGCCGATAGCATCTTCCGGCCCATCCGGATTGTTGTTGTCAATATCGCGTGTGGTATTGAAGTCAACGAATGAAAGCGGTGGATTGCTCCAGTCAGTGAAGAGCCTGACATAGCCGACATCAGATGCGGTGTCGTTTTCAGAAATGCGTAGCTTGGACAGACGATGGCAGTGTTCGTGAACGGCGTCCAAGACGGTATCATCTGCGTCAAGGAACTTCTTCAGCGACAACGTGCGCAAGTTGCTGCCGCGCTGCTTGATCAGGTTGACAAGGCTGCCGGCAGAAACGTCAAGGCCGATCTGCAACGACAAATGCTCCAGTTGGGGTATAGTCGCAATGGCGTCGATGGCTTGCTCGCCTATGCGACGGCATAGCTCCAATTTGAGGCGCTTGAGATTTGGGCAGTGAGAAACCATGGTTTGAACAATCTCATCCTCGAACGCTGCGTCGAGCCATTTGAGCTTGATCGTCTCAAGTTTGTTGCCTGCTACCTCGAAGCACTGCTGCCACATGTCGTTGGTGACGAGGTTGGCAGCGTACATCTGCAGATGCTGGAGGTTGTGACACTTTTCGAGCATGTACGCCATAGCCTCGTCTTTCATCTGACATGTGTTGCCCATGACAAGTTTTCGAGTGTTGGGCACAACTGCGAATATCTGCTTGTAGTCGTCGACCTCGAGATATGCAGCATCGTGCAGGATCACCTCGTCGAGGTCCGGGCGGAGGAAGAGCGGCAATGTCTTCGGCTTGAGGACTCGCTTTTTCGAGAAGATCTCGCTGAGACGTTCAACAATCGGTGCAGGCATGTCTCCAAGCTCTTCAATATCGTCGTGGTACTTTGCGACAGTCTCGATGCAGATTTGCTGCAAAGTCTTTGCACCACCGGCTGCGAAACCATCCAGGCGATCGCTCTCCAGCTTGCGTCGCTTGCGGCCAACGGGTTTGTTCGCAGGCTTCTTTGCCGCCTTCTCATCCTTGGCCAGCTCTTTACCGCACGGCGTGCAGAGCAATCCGCCATCAGGACCCTCCTTGCTGTAGGGTGTGACCGTGAAGCGTTTGCTGCAGATTTCGCAGTGTTCAAATTGTCCGGGTGCTGGTCGTGACTTTTTATACATCTCATTGCCCAGGTCATCGTCGTAGTCCGAACCGTCGTCGTCATCAGGATCGCCTTTCTTTGGTTTCTTCTTCGGCTTTCCTTTGCCCTTTTTGGTCTTCTTCTCTCCCTTCTTCTTATTCTTGATCGCCTCTATCGCCTCTTTCTCCTCGCGCTTGCGCTTCTTCTTGTTGGCTTCGGTTTCTGGCTGCGCAAGCTCATCCGCGTCGTCGTCGACTGCTGCCGGATCAGCCACGGCGTTGGATGATCCCTCACCATTGGCATCTGCCTCTCGTCTGCGGCGTTCGTAGTCATCTCTGATCTGAGCAGCGGAGATGTTGTTGGCCTGAATATGTTAGCCACAGTTGCTTGGCGATTGGAGGACATTGTAGGATGCTTACAGCAAGGAAGTCTGTCAGCGCAGACTGAGGTCCGCGGATGCGGTTCCCGTTGCGACGGCCTGTCATAGTCAATGTAGAACGACCGTATGCGCTACTGAGGGAGTTGACGCGATCAGAACCAAATGCACCTAGCGAGTAGAGGAGTCGGGGTGTTGCGACAAGAACGCAGGGTGCAGGAGAGGAAGGAGGGACTGGTGGCAAACGATCAGATACGAGAGATCGTTGATAAGATAAGATAAGCAGGCAGCAATCGTGTCTCGCGTCCCACTTAACGCGAGCTTTGGCGTAAACACCGCAGCGTACCAGTGAAGTATCTCGCAGCGGATGAATGTGACAAAGGAACAGACGCTACGGTGAAGAACCGGGTTTCCATTGACTTACAACAACCATTCGAAATACCAAGTTCCCTACACAGTGCGGACGCCAGACCTATCTGGATGCTGAAGAGAATCTCACTTGCATGCCAATGCGACGTGCATACGCCAATAACAAGATTCTCAGCCCACCATGAGCCCTGGGTTCAGCCCGATGACTCCCTTCCCACCCTAAAAGCAAACGCGAGCATGTTCCAGACAGTACAGGAATATTCGAGAAGCCAGGAGTAGTGACCATGGAGGGAAGATGGACCGCTATTAATGCTGACCTAGTTCTCGTCAAACCTGAATTCTAGCTTGCCAAACCATTCCATCAGACAGCACTCACTCTACTCCGAACGCCAAAACATCGAATCATCCTCTTGCTCCTAGGTTGGACACTCCATACAAAAACCGCTCCAGACTGAACCACTGCGCAAAAAGCATCTATCTCGCTTCGTAATATCTGTGATATCTGCGCCATCCAGATCGAGGGCGCCAACGATCAAATCATTCAACACCATGGGCTACACCGTGATGGTATTCGCTCCTCTCAAGCAAGGGATCACACATGAAGAGTTCAAGTCTCGCTACGAGCGCCACATGATAATGGTGGCGGAGCTCGCTGGTAACGCAGCTCCACTCTCGCACACAAGGTTTTATCCCAAGCATGACAGTCTCTCCGGCAAACCAGTGCTTCTCGCAGGCGAGGCAGAGGACATGCCATATGAAGTTGTTGTGCTGATGGAGTTCGAAGATGAGACGGCTTGGCAGAAGTTCTTCGCTGCCTTGTCTACTGAGAGTGCCAATGAGAAGATAATGGCTGACGAAGCTGAGTTCTGGGAGCGTGAAGGCATGAAAGTGATGGTTGTCGAGAAATATGGGGGTTGAAACAAACTGTTAGAGATTAATGTTTAGGAAACTTGGCGTGTCTTCCAGTCAATGTCTTGACTGGTGTTACTATGTCTCTACCTTTCGTATGTCCTCAATCTGACAATCAAGTATGGTGCAATTTGTGCGGCTAAAACAAGTGTATTTGTCTATCAATAGCAGTCAAATTGACATACGATGCCAACAGAGAAACGTAGTATGTACGAGTAAAAGTCCCCTTTTGCATATGGAGACTTGATGAATGGACTGGCATGATGAGAAGAATTGATTGCACATGCATTCTATCAGGTCTCCACCTCAGCTTCAAGTTTGCCTGTGCCGAGCAGCTGCGAGCATTGACGAAGCAGCAGCGGCGTCGCGGGAGACGCCCATTTGTTTCTGTACACAACATCCAACATGATCCAACAATGTTGCTTTGCACATCTTGTCAATGGATGAGCCGTCTGTCCAGCTGCAGCTGGACTTGAATTGTTCCGTACGACACGAGCTAGCGACTCGCCGCCCACTCCTCCATCGCCTACAAGGCAGCAGTTGGGTACTACAGATACCAAGGCCAACGAATGCGGTAGCCCATGGCGCACGCTTCTATTACAACATCCTGGTGAATCCTTGCTTTGCAAGCCATCAGTGTTCCTCAAACGGCTGGTTCTCTCAACCTCCGCCCAAGTCAGACCACCTTCAGACCATCGCAGCGCTCGAGGAGCTTCTCAGGGATCTAGAGATACTTGCCAACGACCTCCGACCAGAGAGTAGCAGAAAGAGCAATGTCACGGCTGAGGACCGTATAGAAAAGCTGGAGACACTGGTGGATGCTGTGGCCGTCACATCGCTGGGCAAATCCAATGAGGACTCGTTCCGACAGCTTCATCGCGATGTACCTGTATTCGCGTCACAGGAGGCCGCCCAACATATTGCCGCGCTGCAACATTTTCGTACCGTTGGGACGATCAACGAATTTGGATACGAAGGCTGTAAGGATTGGAGGAGTACCACCGCCCTTGCTGGACTTTCGGAGTGGGTAGGACTGAGCACCCTGCCCAAGCAAGAGGAAGCCACCAATTTACCCGACACACTCATGATTGCATTCAATAATTACCACAACAACTCAAGTGCCAGACTGGCCAAGCTGCAGGCTTTGACGGGAGGCAGGCAGAAACGCCACGCGTCCACTTTGCCAATTAAAGACGAGGACTTCGCGGAAGCGGTCCTTTTCACTGGCGCAGAAAGACTGTACGATGGCATAATTCCAGCATCTCACGCGGACCCTACGATATATCCTCTGGCGGTGGTCTATGGTGGATCTACTCCGTTGAAAACCCTCACTGAACTTGAGACCAGTGAGGGCGCGGGAACACATCGCGAACTCAAAGCAACCCATTACGTGTCAGAGCGCAATTTTGTGGCCGAGAAGGGCAGGGGATTCTTAGCCTGGCTCATTGCGAAAGCAACATTCAAAACACGAGATATCCCTAGAGCACAATCGTGCGTTGTCAATCACGGTTTTCTAGATGATGTTGAGGACGGCACCCCGCAGAGCTCACAGAGGATCGACGTCTGTGTTGGAGAGAGCAAGGTACTGATATGAATTGGGACAAGTAGATCTACAACATTGACAACGATCCAAATCCGCAATATTGTGCATCATTCACATGCGTGTACGAGTGAGAGTGAGTGAGGGGCAGTGTTTCACAAGACAGCCATGCAATGTTGTCTGTGCGTGCATAAAGCTATTCTCGACAAGCAGGCAGCAACATCTCAACTAGCAAGACCACGACTCACAGCAACAACCAGAAAACATGACATTCAACGGCTTGCTATTTTGTACAGCATGCGGCAACTTACTGCCTCGAGCCAGCAAGTCTAAGGCGCCTCAAATCGCCTGCGACCTTTGTGGTACCCTAAACACCAGTACGAACAGCCATATGCTCACCAAAAGTGCTTTCTCTAACCTCCTCAGACGAATGGCCAGATCAAACGAGCACAACCTCTCGCCGGACCGACTACCCTTCCGCACTCCAACGCAAGCGCGATCGCTTCGCCACGCTGCCAATCTCTCAAGACATTGCGAGCGCACAACAAATTACCAACGAGGAATGTCCCCAGTGCCACAACCCGGAGATGCAGTTCCGCGAGGCCCAGACGCGTGGCGCTGACGAGGGATCCACGATCTTCTACACGTGCCCGAAGTGTTCCTACAAGTTCAACACCAACAACTGAATCTCGTGCGTCTCCGAACACAGGAACGAGCTGTGGTGTAAGAGCTATTATAAGCAGGGTGACAGATGTAATTAGAGTTGGAGGGAGAGCGCCGGCGACAAATCTTGATCATTTATGAGACTCCACGTTCCCCTCCTAGTGATCATGCCCGAGCCTTCGTCAAGTTATTCGTTACAAAGTCAGCGATTCAACGCAAGCGGGGATTAAGTGTCCCCTTGCTTCATCCTCGGGCATGAACATCAGATCCTCAGGGTTGCTGGCAAGTCGTGCGCTGTAGCTCAAAGTGAGCCCGAAACCCATCGAGAAAGGCTTCACCGCAGCGGAGGCACCCTCTTCATCCAAGAGAGTGCGACCAAGGAACCCCAAAGGCAAGTCGTCCTCATGTCCCGTGCTCGGCGTGACCTCGAACACAACTTCCGCAATCCCAGTGTCGACATTGACGCTCGCGTCCATGTTGCGTACACGCCGCCATTCAGGGATATCCGAGGCTTTTCCCACATGTCCGAGGCCGTGTTCTTCAAACGCAATCCATTTGTCTACTGCTAGAGCAGCTCCAGGGCCCCATGTGCCCTCCTGCCGTGGGCCGTTACGCATGGCTTGCAGTGCGCGACGGCGGATTTCGGGGTCACGACAACGCCCGGCAGCTCCAAATAGAGGAATGGTTATCCCGAGATCGAAACTGAATGCACCGCCTTCAGGCTTTTGTGCCAATAGTTCGATGATTTCCTCAGCGGTAGCTACCAGACGCTCGTATTGAGCAATGTGGTCGTCGTAGCGGAGTTCGGAGCCGTACCATTTTGCCGCTACATCGATAGCTACGAGCTGGTGCCAGATGCGCAGGGTGCGTATCAGGATGGGCGAAGCATCGCAATCGCGTGCAGCGAGCTCTTCGAAACGTGACGACCAGCGAGTGAGATGGTCGGCCACCTTCAAGCGATCTGACTCTAGTTGAGCAAATAGAGCAGGATCTTGCAGAATTGCAGCAAAATCGGCTATCCGGACCACGAATGACCAGCGTATGTGATCGATCAAGGGTGCCCGAGCCTCCTCGATGGTGTCAAAAGCATCTGGGGTCAGATTGGGGCTCGTTGCGTAAAAGCTTGCCACGTCATACGGGTATCGCGAGTTCCATGGCGAAAACGAAAGTGCGCATATGTCAAGCCGGGCGAAGAGTTGTTGAATCTCGTTAAGTTCGCTGCGGCGTGACTGACGATTCAGCCGCTCGCGATGTTGTGACATTATGTGTCGGCCACTGCCAGTGTGTAGCTGGCTAGCAGCATAGTTTCCGCGCACATTCTCGTAGCAGGTGAACACCAGACATGCGACAAGGACTCGGTCGATGTCTTCCGCGCCGGACGATTGCAAGAGGTTCTGAGCGGCGCCCAGAGCTTGATGATAGTGTTGGTCTGCATACCGCTGGTGACGCAGAGCAAGATTCGGATCTCGACGCGCTTCTGATAGTTGGTGCAGTGAGCTCAACGCTAACACTGCATGCCTCACCGTAGGCTCAACATGGCAGACTTGTAGCACTATCCGCTCCCAGAATCGACTGTTCATCAGACTGTTGGTGCTGGCTACAGTCTTTTGGCGAAAGTATTGGAAGTAGCGTTTCTCCAGCACATCACTGAAAGCTGGCTGTCAGGACGAAAAATGCACATCAGCATATTGAGATCTTTGCGTTTGTCCACGTAGTTCGAACTGACATCGCTCACGATACGAGCCAAGGGTGCCGACTCGCTCCCAGAAGGATCCTCTGAAGCCGTTGTAGTAAAAGAAGCTTGACTCGCCGCATGTAAATCCCGTCGAGAAAAGGGCAAGCTACTGTAGCCATCGCATTTCCGACCAGTGCTCGAGCACTTTTCGCATGCGGGCTTCTTCTCGTCGCACTTGACACGTCGAATTCTTCAATACCATCAGTTTTCGCCCTAATACTGGTGTAGATGTTTCCTTTGATCCAGCATACCTGCAAGTAATGCAACCAGTTTTGACACGCTTGACCCGCTTCGTCAGCGGCAGCGCAGAGGGCGAGGTTTCAGTGATTTCATCCATGTTTTCACTGCGTGCACGAGGAGAAGGCATAGTTTATATGATATCTCAGGTTCAGTATTGCGGCATCGAACCAGTCCGCCTTTCATCAAGAAGTGTTGCCTAAACAATTGCTGATGGCAGTATTAATTAACCAGCGTCACTAACCGGGGGCTGAGCAATTGCACATACCGCGAGCTGAACAAGCACACCGCGCTTATGGAGCTTGGGAACTCTCGCATGCATGATGGCCATAAATAGCCCGAGGTATATTGCGAAGGTAGTTTGTATTGTCGCTACTGCTAGTACACAAAATGAAAGATGGACAAAATTGGTTTGGACGAGTAATGCTTGAGCTTGATGAGGGATGGAGACACCATAAGTTTGCATGCATTTCGATGTCAAACCTGCGGGATTGGATCCATATGTAAACATATGAGCAAGAGGTGTGCTGGCTGTTCAGCTGATTACAGTAACTTTGCCTCCTGGCAACATCTCATTTCCTATTGTCCGGTCGCACATATATTTCAACCAGCGCCACATGCAGGAAAAAGACGAAAAGCTCTACCCAAAGCTGTTCGCACCCTCGTTAGCCTATCGATCTCTAAGCCAATATAGCTGAGCGCTGCTTTTGATGAGAACACGTACCTCTCTCGTAACGTACCACCCATCGAGTGGAAGCATCAGCAACACCTAGGTCCATGAGAAATACACCGCACAGCCCCCATGAGTCCCGCCCTGTTCAAGTTCCGCAACGAAAGGACCACAGGCTCCCATTGGTGTTCAACACAAAAGGGCACCGAAGGACATCCTGCGTTCTCCCTCGTGTGCCAGAGGATGTCATAAACATCTCGGGAGCTCAGCTGGCGGATTAGTATTCTCGCCACCACGTGCTCAACGACACTTAACGGCACAGGAAGAAAAGAGCGGCGATTGCAGCCAGCCGGCCTTGCGCTGTAGGTCACGCTCGAGACCGCTTCGGGCCCGGAGCGCAGATGCACCGTGAAAAGCTGCGAGCTGTGTTTATCGATGTTGAAAATGTTGACACGAGTCATGTGGTTGACTTGGTCGTCGGTTAGACACTCCAGATAATGGAACGAGTTGGGAAGGGGCCATGTCGGGAGCGCGAGAGTGAAAGTGGTGTCGCTCCAGAATTGTGTTTTGGCCCTGACGAAGATCCCTTCGCTCTCATCATGAATGCTGCGGCAAGTCCTGAGGAGCTCGTCCGAAGGGGCACGTTGCTGGGCGCATCCCAAGTCGAGCTTGGGAGAGTTATGTTCTTCATCCCACTCAAACTGGGGCAAGGAAAACTTGCTGTAGGCGACATAGGTGTAGATGGTGTTGCGAAGTTCTGGCGGCAGACGAAATAGGGTACAGGTGCTTTGATCTTTTGGAAGCCCTTCCCCCTTTGTGTGCGCCATGTTTGCTGATGCTGAGGTGGTTGGCGCATCGCGATCGTGGTATGCAGCCGTAGCACTCTCCAGCAGGTGTGCTGGAACATGCTCCGATCTCGCATTCAGTTCATACGTGCGTGCAAGTTCGCCTCGGTCCCCTCGCGCTGGCGAAGTAACGCTTTGGCTCGTCTCATTGTAGTGAGCAGGAGCAGCGCTCTGTTGCAGGCACGCCTGACCTCGGTCCAGTCTTGCGTTAGCGTGGGTACTCAAGTTGTTTGCGGTCTGCTTCTGCCCTCGTCGCTCCCGTGCCGGCAGGCTAAGATCATCTCCCATTTCGTCGACGTGAGCTGGAGCAGCGCTTCTTTGCGAGTGCACCCGAGTCTCGCTGAGTTCTTCGTCCATTTCGCTACTCGAATAGCCTGTCATTTGACCTGTTTGTGCTGGCGGGGCAGTTTTATCGTTGATGCTCATCTCGTCAGTGGTGGAAAATGGTCGGCTGCGTGTGGTGGAGGTGTTCGAGTGTTGTAGGACAGAACATGTGTTGAGGTCGCGAATAGATACTAGTGAACCAGGACCTACAAGTGAAAATACTAGTGAGCCGAGCTCAATCCTACACGTGACACTGCCGACTGACTTTCCGAGCCTGCAGGTGGAAAACTCAATTCGCTAGCGCAGAGCACGTAAGTGAAGTAAAGAAGCAAGTACACATATGTCAGTCTGACGTTCTACTCGTCCAACTTCTCCTCCTGCTCCAAGAGATTCAATCTGCGGATCTCGCTCCACCGACTCCACCTGCCCGTCTCCAAGAAATTCATCCTCCGCATCTTGCCCGACGGGTTCCCAATGACCACAGCCTTCCACTCGCTCCTCCGATCCCCTTCCGCGAATCTCTCCATGACGCTCTTGCGGCGGATCTCCGCCACGATACCATCGGGAATGACCTGCACGCTCTTCCACCGGAACAGCACGATCAGCAGCAGCAGCGTGAGAAGCAACAATATGCCCGCGACGACAGCGGTGCTGATCTGCGCGCCGATGGCTCTCGTCATCGTGCCAGATACGGCAGTGGCGGCGGCGGCGAGGAAGAAGCCTAGGCTCTGCGCGGCGAAGAAGCCAGCGCAGACGCGAGGGAAGGAAGAGTAGTGTGTGCGGCGTTTCTTGGTTTGCGCAGACGGATGCAGGGAATTGATTCCCGGCTGGAGGTCGCAGGTGTCGAAAGTCTCCATGATCAGGCCGATGCATTCGGAGATGGCGAGGTTGGAGAGGAAACCGATCAGGCCGGCGAATATTACTGGGGCTGTCCATTGCATGATTGGGCCTGAAGAGGTTAGGGTGTAGGCGAGGCCGGCGAGCGGGAGAGTTAGGGTGAAGATGCAGCGGCGGAGCATGTGAGAGGTCCAGATGAAGTGTTTGTGCTTGAAAGTCATGCTGTCTGTTCTTTGAGGGGTGAAGCGTGACCGGGAGAACATGTTGGCGTGGGTCAGCGGTACGGCAAGGAACGCTCCAATTGCGAGGCTTAGGGTGGCAAGTCCGACGTAGGTAGCACGAAACTTGTAATCGCGCGAGAGTAGAGCACCGAGTAGACAGATGATGAGGATAACTTGGGCGTAAATCCAGGCTAGGTAGACTGCCATGAGGAAAAAGCCGGGCTGAAAGAACATGCGGCAAGTCAGAGTGATTCCAGCGTTCACTTCCTCAAGCCACCACTTGGGCCCGGTGTTGGAGATGTGGAGTTTGACTTCGCCCCGAGCCAGACGTTGCTTGATTGTTGTACCGGACATATCAAAAAAGTGTATCAGAGAGCGTCGGTATGGCGATGGTCGAGTCTCAGGAGCGACGACGTTCACAAAAAGGAAGAACGCGAGAAGGATGATGACGATGTAGAATCCCCATGCCGGATTGAGTTTCGAGATGATGCATGCGCCAACGCAGAAGCCGACGGAAAGCGAACCGATGTAGCACCAGCACCATATCCCAAGCCAGAGTCCTATGCCACCACCTTGGCGGCGGACGTCTTCCTTTACAACAACTTCTTGATGAGGTTTTTCGGACATTAAAGATGCGCCAAAGATATCTAACAGAGTCGGCAGGAAGTTGATGTTTGCGAAACCCATGACCAGACCAGTCAAGGCGCGCGGAAGTAGGAGACCAACACGAGCAAGCACAGAGTACGGCTCACGGTAGCCAGACACTGCGATGGCTTGGGGGAACTGGAGCGGCAGCATTACAGCAAAAGCTGCAAGCGTGTATGTTTTGCGTCCATGAAGAAGTGGCAGTGGCCAGAAGAGAAGGGTCGATATAGCGATGCCAATGTACAATCTACACCTGTTAGATCTGATCAACACATCGAAAGTGCTCCCGAGTCTGAAGCTTACAGAACATTGCCCAAGATGACTCGATGGTTCGTGTCCTCGATCTGGTACTGAATCCGTGGTACTTCGCCCGCCTGGAAACGTCAGCATTGTTGCCTTCCTCCTGTGAAGTAGCCTTCAAACGTACGTAGATACCAACGATCAGCCCGATAAACACCGTATTCAGACAAGCAATCAACGCAGTGATTCTTTTCTTGTACGTCGGCCACTCTCGAGCAATAGGCTGGCGGTGATGGTGGCGTCCTAGTGAGATGTTCTGGCCTGCAGGGATGCTGATGTGACGCTTCCGCGGATGTTTGAGGTCGAGATCATCAGGTCCTATCGTCGTTGCATTGGAAGTACCATGACTTGTTGACGAGGATGTCGGACTTGGTGTTACCCTAGCGGGAGGCACTGGCTGCAAGATTGGTTCAACCGGCAGTCGCTTGTCTGGTTTGTTGTAGTCTTTGGTTTTGACACGCTCTGGACGCCGCTCGTCGCGTAGATATTGCTGGGCGCGTATCGGGAAGCTCTGGTAGCGAAGTTCGACAGGGTCATCAAGACGAGGTCTTGCATGACGGCGCATTGACTGGCTCGGGCGGGCAGTGGGCGGATGCGCTCCGGACAATGCAGGAGGTAAGCCCAGATGATGATGCTCGACTTGGTGGTCTTGCCGGTTTCGGGCATTTCGGCGTACCGCCTGCCTTCGAACCGGAATAGGAAGAAGTCCTTCAGGCGGTTTAGTCGGCATGCCGTTCTTGTACGACTTCTCCTGAACATGTTGCAACTCATCTGTATGGTAGTGTTGGCGACGGCGAGGTTGCTTCGGCGTTACACTTGAATGTCTCAGGTGGGCTGTAGCATCATTGAAAATAGTGGCAATTTCTTCCGGACTGCCATTATGAGCCGCCTGCCCAGCGATACGAAGCGCTTCTTCCATTAGCTCATTCAGTCCTTGAACAGCGTGATTGAGCTGAGTCGATGTCTGTCTGAGATCCTCCATGTCGAGCTCGGTTGGTTCGGATGAGGCGTGTCTCCCGCGATGGCCGTGCTACAAGTAAGGCGGATAGACCGCATTTCTGACGTCTGACTGTGGTCTTTTCTGCCCGGATGACATTGTTGCATGTGACGAGTGGAAAGAAATGTTCGAGCTGCGATAGTCACTGTACTCAGAGCGGGAGTAACTTCTGGCAGCTTTTAGTGGTGGCGCAGGTGTAACAGGAACAGGCGGAGCAGGGGCAGATGGTGGTGAAACAGCTGGCAGTGATGGAAGTGCTGTATCTGGTTTGGTTTGCGGGTTGATGATGTCCTGACCAAGATCCTTCAACGCAGATGGCAATGCTGCCAGAGCAGCCTGAGCGTACTTGGCAGGATCAGCAACCCTTCCATGGCTCCAATACGAGATCTTGTCCGGCTCTATCAACGCTTTGCCACCATCGACTTCTCCTTCAAGGAACTTGAAAGGGGTTTCAAGTTTATCTGCGATCGCTTTCGATTGGCTTTCCAGAGCCTTTGGCAGAGCTGCGATGGCTGCTGGCGCATGATTCGCCGGGTCGGCCACTCTTCCGTGACTCCAATAAGTCATCTTCTCCGGCTCGATTAAAGCCTTTCCACCATCAATGTCTTCTTCCAGGACGTCGGCGGCAGCCTTAATTTCATCTCCGACAGCATTGGCTTGGCTTGTCAAGGCATCTGGCACGGCTGCAGCAAGCGCAGCTGGTGCAAATTTCGCAGGATCGGCAACTCTACCTTGCCTCCAATAAGTGATCTTTTCAGGTTCGACCAGCGAGTTCCCGCCAATCACGTCCTCCTCTTCTTTGGGATGTTTAACAATCGCCTCCAAGCTCTCGAGAGCCCTCTTTGCTTGACTTCGTCCGGATCTCCAGTACCCAAGAGTCTCTCGCTCAGCCTGCGACGCAGGGATCCCTTCTTCTTCCAAAGGAGGACTCCGGGCGATGTCGAGCGGTCCGGTAGTGGCTGCCTGTCCGGCGAGCTTCTGCTCCTCAGGCGGCCTCTCGATCGTTTCTGTTCGATTCGCTGGTGGGCCTCCTTCGCCAGCCTGATGGCTGAGTTCCGGCGTCTTGGGCTCCGGTCCGAGTGGTAACGGGGCAGCCGGGGGCTCTGAGGGTCGAATGTCGGGAATGGCTGCAGCGTCTGTAGGGGCTGGGAGTGGAGGGTCGGGTGCAGGGGTTGTGATTCCAGGTGGGGCATTGAGAGGCTTTTCTTTAGAAAGAAGCGACGCTCCTGTGGTTGTTTCTGGTGTAATTGGGGCGGCATCTTGACTTGAGACGGCAGGAGAGGTGAATGCCATGTCAGGGTGGCTATGAGGTTGCTCTCATTGATGTGGCGATGGGAAAAGATGTAGGAGATGAGATAGCGGCGGAAAGGATGGCTAGAGGATGCGAAAGAGTGAGAGAAGTGCGAGGAGTGAGGTGACGAGGTGGCGTGTGTTGTGAGTGAAACGGTAGATGACATGAACGAGAAGTGGAGCATTTGGTGGTAGGAGTTCACTGCTTCCTGTCTTGAGGTGGTACCTGCCTCTTTCTGATGACATTTCCTAGTGGCAGGCTCGCTCGAGAGGCACAATGGGCTTTCAAATCATCAGTTGGATGTCATGGGAGAGCATGTACGATATTCCGCGGCATGAAGATATGGCCCAGAATACGAGAGCATGATATCACCAGAGCTCAAGGGTAGCTGTGAAATGTTAGATGATAGGAGGTATTGCCACTTCTGTAAACAGATGGTGGCTACTATAACATGGCGCCTGCGCGCCAGCACCACCTGGCGACGTGTAGATCAGTACACAGTATTTGGCGATTCTGCGGCCGAATCGATGCAGTGCATATATTGGCAGCAACGCGTGCAGCCATTATTGCTCCGTACTAGGCGCATGCAGAGCCAGATAAGGCCCGACATGTACATGGGCGAAAGCATGTTAGTGCTGCGTCTGAGGTCATACTGACTTGCTGCACGTGAGATGAGCGTCTGGCTCATGCGAGTCGCACACACGAACAAAGCAGGAACGAGCGTGCGTGGAAGCTGGGTGTGGCGTTGTGAATTCATATATGGCTGGCAGACGCTGTTTCACACGCGCGGCGTTGTCGAAGAAGAGAGTGCACGTCCATTGGTGAGGGGCAAGATTACGCTGATCGGCAGGCCAGAACGCGCAAGCCAGAGCCCACCGCCCACCGGTGGGTTCAATGTAGGCACGCGTTTACGATATATTGAATAGGAGTGGGATGTTCCTTTTTTTGAGATGCTGCCATACCCATTACGCAGGCGGCTGATGGAATTCTCCCATCGTAAGCCACACCTTCACGGCGAACTCTCAGGATGCACGTGATAAGATGGAATGAACGAAGGCGATAGAGCTATTTAGGTATCTATCATCATGTACCTAGGTACCGCAGATGAGCTTATACCATCGCCATCAAAAGAAGACATTCAACCCGCCCTCCCCGTGATGGGGCTAGTCTTTTTCGCGCCTAACGTCAACGGCACCTGCAAGCCTCCTGCACTGGCCACAGGGACATCCGGAGCAGCATGCAGCGATACGATATGCCCTTCTTTGCCGTCGATATTCCTATGCCTTCCACTCCTCGTTGCATCCACCACAACGCCCGCCAATTCTCCTTTTCCTATCAATCACCTCGCCACCTCTCCTCTTTCTGACGTCGCATTTACTTGCTGCCGTCAACCACACTCGCTCAAAAATTATTCACCACCTCGGTCCCTCCATCTCTTCTGCAGGGACGCCGCGTTGTGCTCTGTAAGCTGCTTGCGACTGCCCCAACCAGTCTGCACCTCGCCATTACCCTTGCTCACTCAGCACCTACTCCGCGATTGCTCGCCTGCAATAAGGCCGCGCGACCTCTCGGCTTGTTTCATTCTCACCTTTGACCTTTCGCGTCGCCTGATCCGGGCTCAGTCGGCGATACGCTTGCGACTACATTGTCCTCGAGTCGCCGCGCTGTGGACACGAATAGACGCTGCGCCATTCTTTTAATACCACCACACTACACACCGTGTCACACCGGACCGCACACATGGCTCCCGATTTCAGATTGAGCACTGCTTGCTGGGCGGCGTTGCTGCTCTGCTTGCACTGTGCACAAGCTTTCTACATCCCTGGTAAGACGAGAGCGAGCCGCTTGGCTACATGCAATAGGTCGGCATTGAACTGACACAATCGTAGGCTGGTCGATCAAATCCTGGAGAGACGGCGACTCAATACCGCTCTTCGTCAACAAAGTCTACAGTGACAACACCCAAATACAATACGCTTTCTCCGAACTGCCCTTCGTCTGCCCACCAAGCGGAAGACAACGACAAGGCACAGGCCTCATCTCTGGATCCAATGTCGCCCTCAACCTGGGTGAGGTGCTCCGTGGCGACCGCATCATGGTCTCCGACTACGAATTAGAAATGGGCAAGGACGACGAGGCACACTATCTTTGCAGCCAGAAGGTCGACCGCGCGGGACTGAAGAAGGCCGTCGAAGTGGTCAAGAATGGATATGTCGCGGAATGGATTGTGGACAACCTCCCTGGAGCCACAAGCTTTGTGACGGTCGACAAGAGCAGGAAATACTATGCTTCGGGCTTCAAGATGGGCTACGAGGACACTTCGCCAACCACTGGCAGGCCGAGGTATTTTATCAACAACCACGTCACGCTCGTCATTCGATACAACAATGCACCTGACAATGATGGCAAGAAGGTCATCGTTGGCTTCGAGGTCTACGCGAAATCGATCGAGGCATCCAACCGCGATTCCGATGGTCTTCCTCCGGATCTACACGACGTCCGCAACGGAATGGAACTCACTATGGCTCATAGCTCAAACTCCAGTCTTCCAAGAGATGTCAATTCTTCATACCAACCAGAGGAGTTTGACGAAGGCGATGAGGACGCAACACTCACTATTCCTTACACATACAGCGTTTATTTCCGCAAAGACGAGACTCTTCAGTGGAACAACCGATGGGATCTGTACTTTATCAACCAAGAAGAAAGCTCCAAGATCCACTGGCTCGCTATCGTCAACTCACTGGTCATCTTCGCTGCGCTTTCTGCTGTTGTTGCCGTTATTCTTGCCCGCACAATCCGTGGCGATATTAAGGGCTATGTGGATGCTGGCATGGAGGAAGGCAAGCTCAGAATCGGCAAGCGAGGCAAAGGATTCAGGTCTCCCAAGTCACCACGTAAGAGCTTCGAGAAGGGCGGTCTCTTGGATCAAGGTGATAACGATGCTGCTGATGATGGAAGCTCTGACGACGAGCTGCCTGAGGACACGACCGGCTGGAAGCTCGTTCACGGTGATGTATTCCGCGCACCATCATTTGGCCAACTCCTCGCTCCCCTGATCGGCTCAGGAATGCAGCTGGTTGTCATGTCTATTGGTCTGGTCGCGCTCTCTTGCTTCGGTATTCTGAACCCCAGCTTCCGAGGTGGCTTCGTCAGCGTTGGCATTGCTCTGTTCATCCTTGCCGGTGCCTTCAGCGGCTACTTCTCTGCTCGCATCTACAAGACATTCAACGGTTCTCTCTGGAAGTACAATGCCGTAGTCACTGCCACCCTGGTGCCTGGTCTTCTCTTCGCCACGATCTTCATCCTTAACCTCTTCGTTTGGGCCAATGCATCATCGACCGCAATTCCTCTAGGAACTTTGATTGCCTTGATCTGCCTTTGGCTTCTCATCCAGCTGCCTCTCGTCTACGTGGGCAGTTGGTACGGTTTCAACCGCGCCGGAGCATACAGCCAGCCCATCAGAGCGAGCGCTGTTCCACGCCAGATCCCGTATCAGCCATGGTATGCACGCTCTCTCCAAGCCGCCCTTGTCGCTGGCCTGATTCCCTTCGCTGTGATTTTCATTGAGCTCTTGTTCCTCTTCCGCAGCATGTGGCAAGACAAGAGCGGATACTACTACGTCTTCGGTTTCCTTGCCGTTGTTTCCACCATTTTAATCTTGGCCGTGATGGAGACTACCATCATCGGCATCTACATTCAACTTTGCTCAGAGGTACGTCCACAGTCTCTAGTCCTTTCACTTCAATTCCCGCTTACTAACAAATTCTGCAGAACTACAACTGGCAATGGCACTCCTTCCTCCTCGGCTCATCCTCCGCGTTCTGGGTCTTCGCTTACACAGCCTACTACTTCGCCACTCAACTCCACATCACCGGCTTCGCCAACACGGTACTCTTCTTCTCGTACGCAGGTCTTGCGTGCGCCGTCTACGGTCTACTAATGGGCACTGTGGGCTTCTTGACTGCGTACGCTTTTGTGAGGAGGATTTACGGCGCTATCAAAGTCGACTGAAAAGTCTGGTGTACTGCACTTTTTGGAGTTTTGGGGGACTCAGTCATATGGACAGAACAGCACGAGGAGTCGAAATGGAGACTCTGTATTTCTTTGCTCTTTTTAATCTTTTCAAAATGCATAATTAGCGTCTTTTAAAGAAACTCAATCTTTTGGGGTGACGCAGAGGCGCTCGTTACTTGCTTTTTTTGTCTTTCTCATCGTTTGATTGATCTTTAGATTTTGTCTGCACTTCGTGTGATGTAGGCCGCTCTTGTGCTCATCGGCAACGGGCAGTGGCGTCGAATCACCGAGGTCGTCCTATTGACGATAATTGAAAGGGTGAGTATTCGTATCCTATGTGATCAACGCCATATATATCCTCAAATCCTGTAGTCTTTACCATGACTTTGAAATGGTTCCCCACTCTCGTCCACTCTTCCAGTTTCTCTACTCTTGGTCCGGCAGCAAGGCTTCGCGTCAGACGCCGAGGTCGGGATTAGATCATCGTCATATGTTGACATCCCACCAGACTTCGAGATAGCTTTGCCTTCCATTGTCTCCCGGGCATCCTCTCGAGAACAAAGATCCAGACACTCCTCGCAACAATGGCCTCCAAACTCCTCGCCAAACCCCTCAAGCTCGCCCTCATCCAACTGTCCGCCGGCGCCGACAAAGCCGCCAACCTCGCCGCCGCCCGCTCCAAAGTCCTCGAAGCCGCCCGCGCAGGCGCCAAACTCGTCGTCCTCCCAGAATGCTTCAACTCGCCCTATGGCACAAAGTATTTCCCCAAATACGCCGAGGAGCTCACGCCTCTTGATATCGGCGGCAGTCCGTCCGCCGGCGGAGCGCCCAGTGAGGAGAAGAGCCCTAGCTACCACGTCCTCAGCGCTGTAGCGAAGGAAGGTCAGGTCACCTTGATCGGCGGCAGCATCCCAGAGTTCTCCAAGGAGAAGAACAAATGGTACAACACTAGCTTGACCTTCGGCGAGGACGGCGCGCTGCTCGCGCGCCACCGCAAAGTGCACCTCTTCGACATCGACATCCCAGGCAAAATCTCCTTTCACGAGTCCGAAGTGCTGTCGCCAGGCGACAAGGTCACCCTCACCGAAGTCCCGGGCTACGGCAAAATCGGCATCGCCATCTGCTACGACATCCGCTTCCCGGAGCTCGCCCTCATCGCCGCGCGCAAAGGCGCTTTCGCCCTGGTGTACCCCGGCGCCTTCAACCTCACGACCGGCGCGCGCCACTGGGAACTCCTCGCGCGGGCGCGCGCGGTCGACAACCAGTGCTACATCGCGCTGTGCAGTCCCGCGCGGGACATGACGGCGGACTACCACGCGTGGGGACACAGTATGGTTGTGGACCCCGACGCGGCGGTCGCGGGGCAGTTGGACGAGAAGGAGGGGACGTTGTATGTGGATCTGGAGCCGGAGAAGCTCGAGGAGACGAGGAGGAATATTCCGGTGTATGGGCAGAGGAGGTTCGATGTGTATCCGGATGTCAGTGAGGGGAAGGTCAGGTTTGAGGATTTCAATGGTGGGATTGAGTGGTGAGCATTTGGGATTGCTACGGTCTCCGACAGTTTGGGGGGATTTTGAAAAAGGGAGGGCTGATGAGATCGAACATGACGAAAAGCACGACAATAACGGATGGTTCTTGGATGACCTCGAATCTGTTTTACAAGCTGGACACAACGATTGCCAACTAAACAACATGAATGTCAGCGTACGGTCGGAAACAGCCTCTGCTTGTCTCGACAAAGTACTCACCGATGGAGCCAACCTCGAACGGAGACTCACAGCGCGTTTTGACACATTTCTCAAGATAACATGCAGCGATTAGGGTGAGTTATCAGTATTTTAAGCCAACTTAAAGCGAAGGAACAGATGTGGATCTTATCGCCTCCAGCATCGGGATCATTGGCATCTGGGAGTTCTGCAGCCTGAACATCAACAAAGACAGCCTACAACTCCATGCTTTAGAAGTCCTATTCGTTCCTTCTTTTTCGACTTCACAAGATCACCTAGCCTTGCATGTACATTGGTTGATGCTGCGAGGAGGACTTTCATGGCTTTCCAGAGATGAAACAAAGAATCGACACAAAAGCGAGACACGAGTGAATCACAAGACTCACGTATACGCAGTGGAAATATTGAGAAGTATGATATGTTTTCAAAATGTTTTTCATTTTTTCTTCGACGCCCTATTGCGCCAAAAATTTGCCTGGTCCACCTCGTTGCTCCTGCGGACCTCGTCTGAGCCACCGCTAATATGCCCTCTCAAGGAGTGCACATCGCTTCCGACGCCCGAATTTACAACACCTCGCCAACTCGTGTGGTTGCCCCGGACGAACGTGTCCACAACGACATCAGGCTCGATACCGTCATCCACAAAGCCTGTCTCATGGCCCTGCAGACCGGATAGCGATTGCATGCAATCGCGTCCCCATGTCGTGGCCGGAGACAACCGCGCAGGCCTGCCATAGTTGGAGGCGTAGGTGTCTGCGCGCGAGAGGCCGGCGGGTTGCCAGTTCTCACGGTCGACAGCCTGGGCAGCTCGCTTGCCGCAGCGGTGATCAGCAACCTGGACAGCATCGATCATCTTGCCGCAGTCCGAGCACTTGATGCCTGGGACGTAGCTGGCTCGACGACCCCCATCAGCCTCAAGAGCCTCTGCGAAGCGGCTGGTGTGGTAACGAGGTGTTTGATCCAGGTTGTTGAGAGCGGTCTGTCGGCGCATGGACCCTGGGGCTGGTGACGAAGGCAGCGACTTGTCGAGGCTGGGTGGTTGGATTGACATCCCGCGAGGCGCGGGAACGGCAGAAGGGCGAGGTTTGGCGAAGGGGTTGCCCGACGATGGCATGGTGAACGATGGAGGCATAACAGGTGGTGCTTTAACACCACTGGCCTTGCGTTCGCCCTTGTCCTCACCTCGAGTTCGACCCTGAGCCTGGGCTTCAGGCTTCTCCACCCATGAAGAGTCCTGCGCGGCGGCGATGATATCGCCGAACAAGGTCTCACGGTCTGCCTCGTTCACAACCTTGCGAGACGCTGATCGCTTTGGAGCGGGCGCAGCAGAAGGAGCAAGGGCGACGGATGGCTTTGTCGGATTCGGCTCGTTGGTAAGCCAGGAAAGAGAGTCAGTTCGAGGACCAGCAGTGCGTGGGCTCTCGAGAAGATGATCCGGCTTGCCGTATCGGGGCACGTCGGCCTGAGCTACTTCGAGCCCAACAAGGTTCAGAGGCGTCTCCATCACGACCGGGTTGTTCAGGCCGCTTCTGTGGAGACTGCCGGGAACAGGTGTCGAGATCTTCACCTCGTCAGAAGGGGCACGAGAGCAGCCACCATGCCCGGCAGCTTTACGGATGGTACCAAAGCCTCGTGAGATCACTCCAGTCGCTTTTGACTTCTTGGTCGGCGCTGGATGGAGTACTGGGGCGAGCGAGACCTCTGACTGCTGGGCTATGTTGTCGACACCCACGGGCGTATACACAGGGACTGGCTCTGCTGCTGGCGATGTGGGCACAGGCTTGCGAGGGATCGATTGTGCAGACGGTGGGATCGATGTGACGGGGACGGTGGTTGCTTCTGCACTCATGCCGACAGGCTTGCGACGGATGGTATGCGCAGCTGGAGTTTGCACAGCCTTAGGCTGCTCGTCATCTTCATCGCGCGCCCAGTATGGCAGCTTTGTTGCGGATGGGGCGACGGATGCCACCGGTTGTGTTGATGGAGCAGTGCGAACACTGCGAGATCTGCTGAAAATGAAGCTTGAAAGGGCCGGCATCTTGTTGGCTTTGCTGGTGGTTGAAAACTGTTTGTGTGTAAAGATGAGCTTTCGAGACAACAGGTGTCTCTAAGTGTCTTTTCAACAAGTAGTCTCTGCGCCAGCAAATATCAACTCTTGTGAAGAGCCAACACCTAGACGGTGCGGCGAACCGGGCCATTTTAACTGATGGTAGGCGGAATTGACTGCACAATGATTGAGAGGCTTTGCATATCACAATGCAATTGTGAGAGACGTCGACGCGGAAGGCCAGAAGTGAAAGAACAGCCAGATAAGACAAGACCGCTTTGTTCGTCCGGCCGGCCATCGTTGGGAAGCCTTTGTCCAGTGGCGTTATGTGTGTTCATTGGACGCTCGGGTGCTTTGGTGTGCTTCTGGGAAGTCCTTCCCTAGCAAGTATCCAGCATATCGGAGGTGCAGGAGGCACTAGCGGGCCAAGAGTCTTGACGACCACCAAAGTTTCGTTGCCATCAGGAAAAAGCGTCAAATCGAAGGGCATATGGTAGTAATGGATTGCGAACATGTTGTCGAACGAGGTGCTGTACTCGTAGTATGGATTGGGTGTCGGGATCTCGCGGAGGCAGGCGAAGAGAATGTTGATGTCGCAAGACTGTGCTTTGCCTATGACTATGAATTGTTAGTGTCGTTAGAAGAAGATAAAGTTCGTCACTTACCGCAGTTGTGAGAGTAGACTAAGGTATTATTCCCCTCAATGAGATGATCCTCCCTAGGACAATTAGGCTCGTTGTGCCCGGGAACGGCGTCGACCTCCCTGTACTGTCGGAGCCAGAAGTCGACGCAGGCATTACCGTTACCCGACCTGAAGAGGAACTTTGGCGCTCTTTAATACATCGGCCTCGGAGGTGGGTCACGCTTGGGAAGATGGGCAACATGGTTCCCGGTGATCTGAGGCCAGGTGAAGGAGTTGACCTCGTTCTCATCGTTGTCCCATACGGCCCTTGGACAGGTGATCTCGACAGGCTGCGGCGGTCCGAGATTGCTCACGATAAAGCCCTTGATAGTAGTCTGAGAAGCCGTTCGAGAGATTGTGGCGGAAGTCGTCGCCGAAGAATAGGTCCAGCCCTGTCTGCTCCTGCGCCTGTGCAACAGCCTTCTTCGGACCAGTCTTCGTCTTGATTGTTATGTATATAGAAAATAAAACGGAATAGAAAGATGAAAAGACGGCACAAGTGACTTGTGAAATGGACAATCAAAAAGCAAAAGTAGAAGGGGAGCGAACCAGCACTTCTCCGACCAACATTCAATATCAGAGTCGTTTCGAGAACTACTGTCGTCGTTCTCACTGGAGCGTGAATCATCCGGTGCCCAACTCATCGCCCAAGCTGAACCTTGTGCGAGCTGGATCATGCGGTGTGCCTTGTCAATTTCGGCAGAGTCGGATACGCTGTCGAGCGTGACACTGAACAAATAATAAAGTAAGTGAACAGCCAAGTATAGCGAAGTCGTCAACCCCAATGACCTCTCATTCTCATTTGGGTCGTACTCACTGCCCAAGTCGTCGCCGGAGTCATCGTCGCTCGAGATGTCCATGTCGTACTCGCCATCATAGACGTACTCATCGACGTCGGCCTCGTCGACCCAAGACGTCTTTTCCGCCGCGGACCAGTTCCCCTTCTAAGAGATAAGACGGGTCCGCCAGCACTGTTTTGCTTGGTGCTATATATATACGAAGGGAAAAGGTTAACGAAGACAAAGAAATGATATACGTGACCAATGAAATGACAACAAGCAAGGAAATTCGAACGTAAGAAAGTAAAGGAATAATAGATAGAAAGGAAAGGAAGAAAGTCACAACGGGATCACCGTCAAGATGCAATCTTTGCCAGTGCCTTTCGACCCTGCACCGTAGTGAGGCGGTCTGCAGCAGTCAGTGTTTGCGGCGAGGCAACGGATGGGTCATCGCTCCCTGACAGACTAGAATCTGCGGTCCTGCGACCGATATTTGGGCGTGTTTTGAGCACGTGTGCCGTTGGAGGTGGGAGAAGTCAAGCAGCTACCCGTCTGTAGCGTCCAGAAAGGAAAATTCAGACGAGCGCAAACAAACGACAGCAGGGAAATCCCATCCAGTCGCGTGAGTATGGTGCCATAGTGGCACCATGCCTTCTCACCGCCTCCTCAGTCCCATTTCTGATATATGACGCTGCTGTTTTTTTTGCCGCAGGTGCGCGGGAACGGGCAGAAGTCGAGACGCGGTCGTGCAGATGGCCGAAGGCGTCTCATCGTCGTCTGATAAGAGTTGGGCGGAATGCTAGCAGATACAGTGAAAGTGGCTTGTCGTTCTTGTCTATCATTTGGTGGTCTCTGGAATGTCATGTCGCCATGTCTGGGAGAAACTGAGAGTAACGTGCCGAAGCGTGAGGTTGACGGGGCAGAGGGAGACATGGTATGTAAAGTTTTGAGTTCAAACCATCACTCCAATCGAACGTGAACGATGAGTATTTCGGGCTGAAAAGTATACACCTGCGAAGGCAATTCTATGTCCGTACACTTCAAGGTATTGTACTAATATCGATAATACACACGGCAAACAAACTGATGTTGATAACACGGTTATGACCCTTCCTATCAGGAGATGAAAGTGATGGTAAATATAATCTGTCTCTTGATTGTTATACAAGTTTCCATCACAGAATGACACGCAGTATGTACAGAAATGTGTCCCTTTTATTGCAGACTTCAAGCTGCTATGTTGTCCATGTCTCTGATTACATAAGATATATCCATTCCCACCCGCCACGACCTAAGGTATTTTGCTAAAGAACAACAAAGTAAATGTACAGCTTCATTACAACTCCAGCCCTCTGACAGCGGACTGTCCGCCCACGCTCCAGACTCCTTCGAGCCCGGAAGAGCAATTGCAGATGCCTCCGATTAGCTCTCCAGTGCCGTTCTCGCCTTTGCCACCACTGGCAGCCAGAATACCAAAGCGAAGGATGACTTCGGTGGAAGTCACCAAAATACTGAGGATGATGAGCACAATGATGATCCATGTAATGCGTGTCATCTTGACGTCTGCGATTTGGTCGGAGAGAATCTCGGCGAGGTCGAGGAAGACACGGCAGCGCTCGTTGAGGACTTGGATGCGAGGTTTGATCTCGAGGTATTCGCGCACACCCTGGTAGAGAGGGTGAAGTGTTGGTTCGGAGTCCCAGAAGAATTTTGGGGTGTCCAGCATGTTGCTTGCTGTTTGGGGCAATTAGCAAGTGCTCATCAAAAGGTGAAGATGAAAATGAATGGGTGGCAACGACTTACAAAGATTGACATCGACACGTCCCTCGAACAAACTTCCAACAAGTGAAACAACTTCCGTTCTGCTCATTCCGAGACGCCCTTCTAATGCCAACTGCTTGGGGACGTACTGTGCCTCCGCCATGGTGCGTTGCATTCTCTCCTCGAAGAAACTGAGCTTTGTACTTTGTCCGACCGCATGGCTCATTGCCAATTTGATCATGTGATCGCTTGTACGCAATGTGATCATGTCGTTGTAAATTCGAGCCTTCTCAATGCTCTCATCGTACTCGAAGTGGAACTCCTCTGTTTCGAAATCGCTCTCATCCAAAGGCCGGGTAAGCAAGGGGACCGATGTGTGATGGGGCAGCTGTAGCTGAATCTTCTGCGACATCTGGGACCTGGGGTGTGCTACAGAAACCGGCGTTGGAGCAGCAGAGGAGAACGTCAGATCCGCAAGCAAGTCCTTCTCTTGGTTGGCAGTAAAATTCCAGAACACGGCGACACCATAGCTGAATATGAACAGCTCTGCAACTGTATGCGCATCTGGAGATATTGCTTGACCAGAAGGTGAGGGGAACGGTTCTAAAGAATTCAGGCTGTTCGCACTGTGTGTGCTCTCCCGACGGAGCTCGCCATTGGCATGTTCGTTGTGCTCTTGTGTGTGCTCGTTGGTTTCGTGGAAATGGCTTTCTCGCTGCTCGAGCTCTTCAGCATCCAATACTTGCTGGTCTGCTTCCTGCTGCTCCCGTATCATGGTGTTGTAAGTTTCGTTTCCGACCACCGAGTATTCGTCGCTCTCGTCTCTCCAGCCTTCTCTGTATTCTCGCCTCTCGTTTGCCTCAATCTGCTCGTCCAAGACACTTCTTCCACCAGGGTTCTTGACGACTGGCGAGCTTCGCACTCGGTAGCCGTCGCTACCTCCAAGAAGAGGAAGTTGGTACACGCAGTACAAGCAGTCGTCATAAAGCTTTGTCTTTGCACCGTGCTGATCTTTCACAAATGTCGCCATGGACCTTAGCTTGTAGCTTTGTGCAGTGCAGTACGCCGTGACTCTGGCCAATTGTGCCTCTGCTGTTCTTTGGCTTTTTGGCAACCTCTCCGCACGACTCTTTCCAGATCTTCTCGCCTTTCTTCTCTTCACTTCTTCATCGTCTGGTGGCCTCGCATCCTCCTCTTCGTCGTCATCGCCTTCTGACTCTTCGTCCTCCTCTGTAGTCTCCGGCAACAAGACCAGCTTCTCGCTGACCTTACTACTTCTAGTCGGGATATGAGGCGCGCTCACAGGCGTTCCTCTGGGCGTCAAAGTCGATGCATCCGGCAATCTTCCTCCGAGTTTCGGGTTCAAAGGGTGTTTCCCAGAAGGCGTACGGGTGTGATTAGAAGGGCGCGCGCCAGGTAGATTACGGCGCTGTGCGGAGGGGATATCTGAGGCGTACTGCAAGACGTGGTCAACGGAGACGATGCGACCAGTGTTTTGGCGTTGCGGCGAAGGACGGTTCGGGGCGCGAGGCTCATCGCGCGAATCGGTAACCTGTCGAGGACTGGCGTCAACCGTGAACAGCACACGAGATGTGTAGACCACGAGAGACTGAGACGAAGACGGAAACGGAAACGGAGACTGGTGGAAATGCAATGGGTGGGTGGTTGGTGGTGAGGCAACTTACGAGTACGGTGGAACTGCGCTTGGGCGCGCCTCCGCGAGGGCCTGCTATTGACATTATGCCGGTAATTTGTTGTGGTAAACGAGGTCGAGATTTCTGGCCACAAATGGTGTATGGCGTAAGAGCAGTGGTCTCGTCTTCAGTAGCAGATCGTCTCCAGGTCGCAGAAGAGCTAGGACGTTAGTTGCATTGATAGGCACGTGCGTGTAGGTTCGATCCGAAGCTTTCACAACGTCATTGCGCGTTAGCAAAAAACGGGGCGCTGCACAGTGATTTGGAGGGTTGATCAATTCACGATAATCTTTCTACACGCATTGTTGCTCGTGTTGGTGTATATATTCGGCTTCCTTTAAATGTGTTCGTGGTGATCGCTGCGGCAAACATGGTGCATAATAAGATGTCACGAATGAGTTGAAGTCAAGAATTGTGTTTGTTGGCGGCCAATGCGTTCGTTTTTTATTTCATAATACTTGTAGACTTCATTAATACCACAAACACCTTCTGGTTTCCTCGGTGATGCTGCGATGGTGTATACACCTGGCGCTGATTGATTGTTGTCCATCACCAAACTATGCTGTCATCTAGAAAGCCAAAACGCATCTGCACCCATGAACCCATGCCGGGAGTAGGACATCCAACCGTTCCACATGAATCGCTGCCTATGTCCAACTTTACAAGACTGCGACCAGACCAGCAAGACCCATCATCAAGCCAGCGCTACCAATCCAGGCCTGAGCGGATCCGGCGGCACCGCTATCGCTGACAGGAACTGTGGGAGAAGCAGTGCCGTTGGAAACAGTGCCGTTGTTAGCAGAACGGCTGGTCGAGACCGTGCCGTTGTTCGGCGTGTTACCAGCTGCAGTGGTTTGCGCAACGAGAGTGCTGCTCTCAGGAAGGTCCGAAGAAGCGTCGGTGATGGTAGTGACACGGGAAGAGTCGACAATCGTAGTGATAAAGGAAGTAGGCTCGGCTGCGGAAGTTGAAGGAAGGTCAGTTATGGGACCATCGCCAGGCACCGAGGTGGTGTAAAGATCGAAGCTCGAGATGGCCGTGTCGGTCTCGAGGGCACTCCAGTCAAAGCTGCTAGAGGTGGACTCGTCTGCATCGGTAGTGGTGGTTGGCGCGGCAGTAGCAGATGCTTGGTAGCCAGCGAGGTACGAAGGAGAGTAGGTCTCAGTGCCGACATAGGCTGCGCATCCGGGAACGGTGGTCTTGGGAGGAGCGCGTCCGCCACCGCAGTCGAGGAACTCGCAGATCTCACCAGTGCCCGGCACGTACCAGGCGTAGGATGCGCCAGCGGGCGAAGAGACATCGGTGCGAGTGCAGCCTTCGAGATCGGTGCGGGCAAGGGCCAGAGTGGCGAAAGTGGCCGCAGCCAGGATGGTGTTGGTGGAAGAGCGCATGGTGGCGCTGAATGAGATTATTATTCGAGTGACGGTGATGGTTTGAAGTGATTAAAGCCGTGGAGATTCGTCAGAAGTGTTGCTTTGGTGTTTAGCGAGCGTATTTGAGTTAGTGTGGAGAGGACGGAGAGATGTAGGAAACCCAGACAGAAGGGGATGTGTGTACTTATATTGTGCGGATTATGTTGCCAGGCGGCAGCGTTCAGGAGTCGGTCTCACCGGACAAGCAGTAGTACAAAACAGGGCTTGGAGATAGAAATAGGACGGCACGGCAAACAAAGCGGATGTGGCGTTCGTTTAGCTCGTTTAGCGCCGAAAGTACGGGTGCCGTTGCTTCGCCTCAAACCAGAAGTTCAGGTACTTTCTACGCCAGCGCCTCTTAGTCGCCATGTCCAAACTACTCGTTTCACACGTCCAAGACAATAAGTCATCATCGCTCGCTCTGATCCCTGGCCAGTTCAAGGGAGTGCAGCACGATCATTTTGAGATGGCTCATCTCCTACACCTGTCTCTTCGCTCCCGCGCTTTGGGCAGCCGTCTCGTGTCATCAGCCACGAATCCTTTTGCGACATTGTCCGGTTGAAAGATCCCCGCCTATCAATACTATACTTGATTATCGCTCGGATGTGCTTCGTAAGCAGAGTGGTCGTTGTTTATGGATACAAATTGGGCAGATCAAGAGAACCATTCGATCGCGAGATGCATTTCGAAACAGCCATTACTAAGATTGAAAGCAATCGCGCGAATCACAAACCATGCGATTCAGCCATAATCCTATGCAAACGACGTGGCTTTATCGCGCAGAGCATAGTATGTGAGACAGGTGTTGAATGGAACTCTCAACGGCGAGCTGATACTTATCCCTTGCGTGATGAACGAGACCCACGACAGCCAAATCGCACCACACAAGACACCAAACAGGGATTTTGCACATGACCTGGCCCTCGAGGAATCTGCAGCTAACCGATTTGGACAGCACCGAGGTCACGATTATTATGGCAAGGACGTCACCTGACTTTCGCAAGTGCCCAGAGCACTGAGAACGATGCTTTCACTCGAATGAGCATCTTCTCGTACGAAAATTCTCTCCTTGGTGAGGCGTTCAAATTCGGCTGCACGATGATTAGAAGCGCCATGTCGATACGACCTGTCACGACAATCGCTGTAGCAAATGTGGAGGCTTTACTTGCGATCTTTGCTCTCGCGCGAAGGACAGCGGCATGAAATTCATACCTCACGGCCTATAGGTAGGATGTGAGAGGCAGGAAAGATAGACCTTTCCTATAGCCGAGCCTTTCAAACTCGCTCCTGGAGCTTGAGCAAGGAATTGCTTGCACATGAGCGATAATTTGCGAACAGCCTTCAGGCCAAGGCACTGCCAACACTAACAATCATGCTTAACACTGAGGACTGACACCAGGACGATTGGTTCGACTATAATCGCTGGAAGAAGAAGCCGGAGAGGGCGTGTTCGGAGCGGATGATTTTAGTGAGAAGGAGGCGTGCAACGCCATTAGCGAGCCTGCTGGCCCGCCAAACTCTGAATTAGCCTCGATCTCTTGATAACATTCGCTTATTAGTCTACACGAGACGTCAGTCCATGCGTTATCAGCTACACCTTTTTGGTCATTGACAGGAGTCCACGAGTTGAAGACCTATGAGTTAACGCAATCATGCCCAATCAACCATATTTTACGCCGAAGTCACCTGAGTGTTTGGGAGTAGACATCTCTACGCCTCAATCGCGCATACTCGTTTAGCTAGTGCAGTCACTAGACAACCCAATATTTGGTGGGGTAGATCGTCATGGGAGCTTGATATATCCTGCTGCCTGATACTGACTATGATATGTATAATGCATTACAATCGTCGACTCTTCCTCGCAACTCGATCGGAATCACTCACGTTGAACCAGGTCTGATGCATATCTAGTACTCCAATCATGACTGCGACGGAAGACAACACTGAGATTCGCCTTTGGTATGACCAATACATTGCTGCCAACGCTTGGAAACTTACAGCCAGGGCGCCCGTAATCAAAGCAGTGCAAGATGACGAGCTTGATGTCGCTAGCCTCGAGGAGCGTGTCGAGGATTTCAGATCAGAGGTGCCTGTCATAGGGCGATTCTGCAACGACTGTCAAGCCCTTTTCGACAATTGGCCTGACCTTAGCGGTGACTCCGGCAAGAGGGCTGTCCTGCCCGACGGGAATCAATTGTTCCCGGGATCCGGCGCTGATTGGAAGCATGCCATAGCAAGGTCTAGCAATGTGATACAACTTGAGGCAGCAGCAAGAAACGGGTGTCTGTTGTGTGTATTATTGGTCCAAAAGCTGAAGGATACAGAGGAACTGCACATCCTTCGTCGGATCGCCGCACGTATCGAGTCCCTTGGCGAATCTGCGGAAACGGAAATCTCGCTACAGAACTGGGCCACGATCCAGGATCAGCTATTGTGGCTCAACTGGCCTGGGAAGGTCTCGGATCATTGTAATGGCGGAAGTGCGCTTTCCCAGAAACTCGTTGTGAGTGCATTGAGAAGCGATGGTAAACAGCATACCCAGAGCTATCCGTAACTCGACGCTAACATTCATAAGCTACCACCTACCATGAAGGGCGAGATATCATCGAGATCGCAAGGCGCTGGCTACACGAATGCTCCCAGGACCACCCGGAATGCAACGAAAAGCATGTGAGTACACTGCCGAGTAGACTCCTGTATACCGGCAAAGATCAGATTCGCCTCGTGCCTACCGCGGGATGGCAAGCCGGCTGTCGTTATACGACTCTAAGTCACAGGTGAGCTGGATTTGCGGCATTCGTTTACTGCGAGGGACAAGTCGCTAAAGAATCTATAGTCCAGATGGAACGCCCAAGACTTCACCATGCTGCTAAAGGACAATATCTCTGCTCTTTCCAGTGGCATATCTTCAGAAATACTGCCCAGGACTTTTGCGGATGCCATAAAGATCAACCGCAGACTTGGAATCGAGTATCCCTGGATTGATTCGCTTTGTATCGTCCAAGACGACGAAGATGACTGGCGAAGAGAAACAGCTCTCATGGAGCACGTGTATGGCGGATCCTATCTCAATATCGCAGCGTCCTCCGCCACATCTGTCCATGGTGGCTGCTGGGTCGCGATAAAGGGTATGCAGAGCACCTTCCGCACGAAAGTCAAGGTGGGTGACAGCGAACTCCGCTGCGAGACTCGAGACGATGGGTGCTATGATGAAGCCGTCTGGAATTCTCACTTAGCGACGAGAGCCTGGGCTCTGCAAGAGAAGCTGCTTCCACCAAGGACCATCCATCTTGGCGATCGTGGTGCTTTCTGGGAATGTAGGCACAAGATCGTCAACGAGTATCTGCCCGATGGCTTCACGAAAAGACTGGACTCTGGCCTGCTTCAGAAAATGGGGGAGTTGGAGTTCCTTCAACAGTGGTGGCACGAAGTTGTACATTTATACATTGGCGCACATCTGACATTCGCTCGCGACAAGTTGCCGGCGCTGCCTGGGATTGCGAGACGCATACACAGCAAGAAGGGTGGCCAGTATCTTGCAGGCCTTTGGCGGGACGAGAGAATCGAAGCCCAGCTATGTTTGCGCGTCCTCGATGCTAGAGAACGCCCGACAACATGGCGTGTGCCGAGCTGGTCATGGGCCTCTGTAGACGGTCCAATCTCGTACAAGACGACTCAGGAAGGTATCTGCGACGATTCATATGCCCATGTCGTGGATACAAGCGTGACACCACTTTCTGGTGACGTGTTCGGCGAGCTGTCTGCTGGAAAACTCCACATCGCATGTACTGGTATCCTCATTGGAGATCTGTTGACTCGAGACAAGCTAGTCGTGCAGGGCGTGGATGAGAAATTCGAGTGTGCTATCTTTCTCGATGCTGTTGACGAAAAGACGCTATCGACAGGTCCCACAGTCTACATCCTGCCTTTGATAGGAGGTAATGAAGGTATGCGCTACCGCGAGAAAGGAGGAGTGGAATGGCATGAGCCCAAGATGATTCAAGGCATTGTTCTTCGTCGCGTTGACAATAGCGCTGGGGTGTTCAGTCGCATCGGTGCCTTCAAGTGCGAACAAAGTGGGATGGGTGTCGACGACGCATCAGACCGCAATTTGGCCAACCAAAGATATCACGGACTTATGCGAATATTGGAGGAAGATGGCCACTTCATCGCCAGATCAGTGTGTGCAAAGATCATCGAAAATGCGGAGCGTACCAAGGAGATCTGCACCATTACTGTTATCTGAGGTCACAATAGACAGAGCCATAGCATTGGGCACAGGTGTACGTAAATGCTTTGCTGCTTCTAACTACATTCATTCTTGTCTGTGTATACTCACGCAGATGTATCCTCCTCATTCGGACTGCTGCAGCTTAGATCGACTCCGTCACGATCGAGCCGATCCAAAGTCGGCGAGATCCCACGGCCGCCAAGTTTCAAAGCGCCTTCGAGAGTAGTCCATGACGGTCACCGAGCGTGTCATGCTATTTCATCCGTTTTTCATGTAACACAGAACTGCGGAAGCTACAGTAATACGCCTGCAGCTCCCCGCAGCAAACCCTTTCTTCTGCACTTCAGACTTGCGAGCTCGCTGACGACGGTCTTGATCTTCTGAGCATTCACCGAACTCGTGGTATCCACAAACGTGCAAAGTTGACCGCGGATTGATTACAGTTCCACGGAGGAATACTCGAGAGACAAATTTTCGCAAGCCAGGCATGGAAAGTAGTCCAGCTGATCTCCTCTCTCTACCAGTGGAAGTTCGAACGCACATCTACTCATACCTCCTCCCTTTCGTCGGAAGAGATTGGTGGGGGAGCAAGCAGATGTGGTGGCAATCCTCCGACATAAACAGAAATAACGAATATCGCACGTACAAGTGAGCTCGCTCGCAGCCCCGAAGTTGACAGGCACACGGCTGCTGTACAAGCTGACATAAAACCACAGTGGAGACCTGCCCGAAACGACAACCGTCTTCATGCGAACGTGCCGGCAAATCTATCACGAAGCAGCAGACTATCTGTACAGCCGCGGCAGGGTTGGAGTCGAAACCGAGGGCGACTCGCTGCGCGTGCTGGGCCAGTCTTTCAAGCCAGCACTCGAAACCTTGCCGTGTCCCGGCGCGTTCACTTACGCACGCCGCTCGACTTCCGGATCGTACTGAGCCTCCGTCCCGGTCTCAACCTACACGAAGTCTGCCTCACGCACAGGACGACAGCGTACTTGACGAGACTGATAAAGCAGCGCCAGCTCCAAGACGTTTCCATACTCCTAGAGGTTCATCTGCAAGCAGGATCGCTGATGTGCGATAAGCAAGACCTAGACGCGCAGCTATCCCAGCACAGGCTCGGCGATATCACTTGGCCGCATATCGCCGTGTTCGTGATGGATCCGCTTCGTGAGATCCACCTGCGTCCGGGCGGCAGAGTGTTTTTCAAGCCGCCGCCCTACACGCCATAAATCTTTGAGCTTCCTGCCTTCCAGCATCTTCGCGTCGACCTCACCGAAGCGATGGTGGGAGCCGGAGAGCAAGGCCCGCAGCCTGATTTCAGCGGCAAGTACAGCATTTTCGTGCCATACCTCGAAGCACTCCAGGCCCTCCGTGACCTCAAACAAACCATCCTCAACCAATACTACTTCGACGCCCGCCGGATCGCCTATGCGGAGATCATGCTGTACTCAGAAGAGGTCCTCTACAACATCAGATGCGCGGTGGTCAGAAGTGACATTGTAGCGCTACGTGTCCACCACAACGAGTACGTCCGGAGACTGCTCCTTTTGTTGCAAAACCCAGGCGCATGCCAGCCATAATACGCCAGCTTCGGCTCGTCGCTCCAGCCGCTCTCCAATGGTTCGGCAGTAGCGCTGAGCTCTGCGCTTACCATGTTAGCTGTGGTCTTCCCCCAAAACATGGCCACGTTCGACCTCGGTACTGTGCATATAGAGCGGGCCATATGGCGTTGGCAAATGCGCGGTAAATCAAGAGACGAAACATGCGAGTCTGAAAGAACTGGGACGGGCAAAGAGCGTAGCCACAACGATTCTGACGCTGACGCCGATGCTTGGATCTTCTACTTCAAAACGTTGTGATGCGCAGGGAACTACGATCGCGGTCCTGTACAGCAGATGCGGGAGGAAGAGGCGGAATTGAGAAGAATGCATGCTAATCGGCGACAATATCGCTTGGTGCCTATTTAAGACCGAAAACGTGATAATGCGTTACCTTCATACAGCAACTTGTTCCATTAAGCCCAGCTGAGCGTCCAATCCTGAGCCCAAGCTCCATCCTCAGTCAGACTCTCTAATCCCTTGATGCAAACAACCTTGGTTGTGCTGTTGTAGTCGATCTTAGCCGTGCCGTTGAGTTGGGCGCCATTGAGAGACACTTTGCTCGGTGCACTCTCAACACCCAGGATGGTGACGTTGGCAAGCTTGTTGGTATCCTCGTACATACCACGACCAGAAGCATACAGCGAGCCGTTGGCGACTGTGAAGTCGACGAAGAGGGACGACTCAGGAACCACGCTCTCGCCATCGTCGACGTACAGCTGGCCGGTGGCAGCGCCGTTGGCGTCAAGCGCCGCGATGAGCGACCACGAGCTGTTCCTCGACTCGGCAGTGGTGTAGAGTGCTTCCTGCTGGGGCAGAACAGCACCACCGCGGATGTACACGGGGATGTGTCCAAGCGGTGCATCGATCGTGTGGTTGACACCAGGCTTTGCGTCGACCGCTGCCTGAGTGTACCAGTCGTACCACTTCTCGCCGTCGCCAACACCAGGGAAAACTCCACCACGGCTCGTAAGACCTTGTCCAAGGACCGGGGTGATGAGAAGATTAGGTCCGAGGAGGAACTGGTTGTCGATGTCGGCGAGGGAGGGGTCGTTGGGGAATTCCCAGCTGAGTGCACGCATGACAGTGCTGCCGGTGGTGTGTGAGAGGTGGAACAGAGTGTACATGTAGGGAAGCAGGGAGTAGCGAATAGCCATCGCCTTCTTGGAGGCTTCAGCAACCGACGCCCAGACATAGGCTTCCTGTGGGTTCGCCGAGAGGGTGTTGTGATTGCGGTAGAAGGGGAAGAAAGCAGAGAGCTGCATCCATCGGTTGCAGAGTTCCTCATCAGAGTTTCCATTGAAGCCACAGGTGTCAACACCAAACATTGGAATGCCGAAGAGCGCAAAGTTCAAAGCCTGCGAAATACTGAAGTACATGTAGGCGAAGAGACTGGTGTTGTCGCCGCCCCAATGTCCCGCCCACTTGCCGGTACCCGCAAATGTCGAGCGACCGATGATGAAAGGACGCTTGCCAGGGAAGACTTCAAGAAGAGCCTGGTATGTAGCGTTGAGGATCTGGTGACCGAACAAGTTGTGCACGTCGTACTCCTCGACGCCATCAACATGGGTGGCGTTAGGGCTGACAGCGTGTACACCCAGGTCTCCATTGACGTTGTTGATCACATACGGCGGCTGGTTCACATTACGGACACCTGGCGTGACAGTCGAGGTAAAGTAGGGTGTGGTCGCAGTAGAAGGAGGCGTTGCAGACGCCACGCTCGATGCTTGAGAGGCTGACAGTGACGAAGCGATGGCGGCCTCCGTTGCATTCGTCAAGTTGAAGCCCTCCGGGTATGTAAGAACAAGGCTGCCAGGCTCACCAGGGAGGCCGAAAGGAGGGTGAACAGGGTTCAAAGACAGGTTCCCAGTGCCACAGGATCCAATGCAGAAACTGCTGACTTCTGACATGTCAATCCAAATGCCGCTCCAGGGAATGTCTTTGTGGTGCGCGACCATAGAGTCGGTCCACCAGGACACAGACTCGTTAGTGTGCCAATCGGGGAACACTGTGTAACCCGGCCACACAGATCCGATATATTGGCTGCCGTCAGGGTTGTTCAAGAAGACACCACGGTCATTGCCGTCAGTGTAGATGCTGTAGTTGTCGCTGGCATTGTTGGGGTTGGGGATGTAGATGGCTGAATCAACGATGCTAGAATCGAATTAGTGCCGAGCTCGACAAGGGAACCTCCGTTAATCACGTACGGGATGTAATGTTGGTTGTTTGCAGCAAGCCTGTCCAAAAAGTCCTTGCCAGCTTCGATGCCGAAGGTGTTGGGGTCCTGCGTGAAGTCGCGGTATTGGAACATGTAGTCAATGTCGTTCCAAATCACTTCCACGGGGATGCCAAACTTGCGATAGTTGTTCACTACCTCTTCGGTCTCGCTCCAGTTCTTGTAGCCCTGTGTCCCGAGTTAGCACATTATTCCGAAATCATACGAGGTACGCTCGTCGGTGACCGCGATTTGTACGGCGATTGACCGCGGAGATACATACCCAACGGCACTGGTGGAAGCCGAAGCCCCAGTAAGATTGCATGGCGGGCAGACCGACGGCGCCGATCTGGTATTGCTTGGTGACTTCCTCGGGCGTTGGGCCATCGAAGAAGTAAAGATCAATAGAACCACCAAGAGCACGCCAAGTAAGGTTGGTCGGTAGCATGAGAGCCTCCATGGGGTGGGCGCTGCGTTGGTAGACACCGTGGCTGCGGCCGACGTACTCGGTGTCGGCACTGGTGTTCTGCGAGGTCACAATAGTGTGTTTGCCAGTCTTTTGGTCAACCTCGTAGTATCTAGTGTCCAGATAGAAGGGGTGGTTACCGTAGATGTTTCCATCAATCGGGTCGCCAGCATCGGCGGCAAAGAAGGTCGCTGTGAAGTTGTTGCCCAAACGTAGACCGTGAATCCTCTCGCCCATACCGTAGAGATTGTAGTCCTCCGGTAATTGGGTGACGAACTCAATGAACTGGTTCTCGTAGACCAACACACTTCCTCTGGTGTCATATAAGACATCCCCTGTTGACTTTCGCACAACAGTGAATGAGAAAGTCGGATCGTTGCTCCAGCTGAACTGCAGGTCGATGTCTTCCGTCTCTGGGTCAGGGATGCCCTGCTGTGGAAGATCGACGAGATCTGGTGACAAAATGTAATGAGTGATGTTGCTGCTATCGAGATATGCAGGCTTGATGTTGACATTGAGGCGGTGCGCGTCTTGAACGTTTACAGTCAAATTGAGGTGCTCGATGTCAGTGCCATAAACGTTGCACTGTATAGTGTCAGCAAATGTCTCCGAAGAACTAGTGCTACAAACGGCTCATGAGGATAAACCTCGACGCAGCAAAAAAAGTAATGCCATTGAGGGATCACTTACAGGCTCGCCAGCCAAGCTCAACATTGCCGTAAATCCATTCGCCGTCTTCTCGACCTCTCCAGCCGTATATCCAGGGCACACATCCTGCGCCTGTACAGCCTGCGGGTCTTTAATGTTCGGAAGCAGATTCGGCCCAATGTCTGCCTCAGCGGGCACAGTAAAAGCATTGCTGAAAGCTGTGGTCACGCCATTGACAGTAGCAGTGATCTCAGAATTGGTAGTGGGCGTGCCGCTCGTCTCGTTGCCAGCAATGCTCTGGCCGGTGACAAGAACCGAAGACGCCAGGGCCAAAAGCGAGCTCTTCATCGTTCCAGGGCGCGCCATGACGGCCTGTTCGGTCTGCTCGACGAAGTAGAGTCTCTCGGCGGAATCCGCGCTGGAAAGTGGAGTGGGAGTGGACCTTGTGGTTGTGGTGAAAGCGCCAGCGGCGAAGAAAGTGAGATACAGCAAGAAAGCAACAATCAGGTACCTAACGCCTCGCCGCCGCCATTTATACCATGACACGGCCATCGATGCCGGTCTCCGGCTCTCGTATTGACTGACTGGATCGCTCAACACAATGCAGAGCGATCAGCGCGCAACAGCGTCAACATTCGTGCCGCTCCCGTGCAATCCGGTAGACGAGCACAGGGCATCCAGTACTTTGGACCGGTTGACCTCAGTGGCAGGGGCCCCGCAAAGTGGGGAAGAATGAGGAGTATGGCGGAGTTTGCAAGCAGGCTAGGAGACTCGAAAGAGTGTATTTCGAGCGGATGGCGCCGCAAGCTTAACATCGACAGTGCTCGACAGGCAGGCACATGGTGCAACAACGCGAGATCGGGTGGCGTGACATTTTTAGCTTCCAGGGTCAATGGTCGATGACGCCGCTGACAGAAGCTCACCTCGCTGAATTCTATTGCAGCGACAAAAGGGCCGAGTGGGATGCAGCAATAGTTTATGGAGGTGAAGTTGGGGTTGGGTTGGAGCTAAGTGTGCTTGGTCGTTGCTTGGGGAAGGTTGTTCGTCTACTGACTTTCTACATTTCTCCACATCGGAGTCTTTGTCGGCGTTTCTGCATGTCGGAGGTGTCAGAGCGCGTCCACCATGTGGGAGATGGGCATTCCGGGGCGAACCTTTTGTAAGATCATGAGAGTAAGTTCAAATGCTTCAGCAGTCTCAAGCCTACAGTACATGCAGGTATAAATTATATTGCTATGGCATTGACATTGACATTGATCTGCAAACCTCTCACACACGCGTAGACTGTAGTCTACTCTCTAGGGTTTGAACGGCAAAAGAGTATAGGGAATCGGTGAGGAGCCGTGATCTCCTTCGCATCGACGCTTGTGCGCCTTCTGTGGAGAAGTATTGCCGTCTATGCTTATGCAAATCGCGGTATACGGCATATCAACAAAACCGATCGCGGACGACCCGCCTGTAGTGGATGTTCACGAAAAACCACGCAGTGGAGACACCGCTATTAGTATTACACTATCCACAAAGGCGCACCTTAGACACGCGCCACAGAACGCTCGAGCTTGCCGACCTGGATATGCCAAAGAATAAGAAAAAGGTCCAAGCGAGTGTAAGCTCTTATAAGGTGTGAGCAGACATGCCCTGCTCGCGTTCCATGTCCAGACTCCAAACGCCGCGCTCGATGGTACGCAAGGAAATAACCGAAAGATGCAAAGTAGGTACTCGAACAAATTAACAGCATCGACCTCGGCTCTTCGGCCGACCGACCTTGAATACATCTGCCCACCCTTCACCTCCGCCATATCTCTTACGCCGACGCATTGATCCGTGACCACCTTCGGAGGTGAGGCCGGACCTGATGCTGGAGCCGTCGTCGTACCGGTAGTAGTCTGCGTCGCCGTACTGTATACCGCTGCGAGGATCGTCTGGGTCGATCTCGCCGAGCTCGATCTTTGTAAGGATGGTCCGCGCGAGCTTGTTGAAGACTTCTTCCACACCCTCACCGGTGAGCGCGCTGACTTCTACGCTCGCCGGTATCCTATTTTGCGATGCCCAATCTGAAGCTGTAGCTGCTGGTACGGTGCGGCCAGCCTCGGAGATCGTTGCGCGTTGCTGGGAGCCCAGACTTGGACCGAAGTAGCTCGAAGGGTTGGACGCGATGCTGTTGGCGGGCTCGTCAAGAAGACTAGATGGTGGCTGCGAGTCTGCAACATCGACCTTGTTGCCGGCGACTAGTATTGAGAGATGTGGACTAGCCAGGGCTCTTGCGTCATTCAAGAATGTTGGGAGCTCGAGGAATGAATTATGACTGCTAACGTCGTAAACCAAGATAGCGCCGGCAGCACCACGATAGTAACTCCTGCTGACGCTCCTAAACCTCTCCGTACCTGCCGTGTCCCATAGTTGTAGTTTGATCCTCCTCCTGCGGCCTTGCGTGCCCACTTTCACGATCTTGCTGGCGAATTCGACGCCGATCGTCTGGCTGGAGAGGATGCGCCATTCGTCCTTCACAAAGCGGTGTAGCAGACAAGATTTGCCGGTGCCTGAGGGTCCAAGAAGGATCACTTTCGCCAGATAGTCGTACATCGAACCCATCTCTTGACCATCGTCATAGCCAGAGCCATCGTGCTCGGTGGCAGAAGAAGCGGTCGAGTCTCTGCGATTGCGCGGCATGGTTGAGTATGGTGTTATGTAGCTGTCTGGAGGCGTCGACGCGGGTCACGCTCAGTAATGGCCCTGAGTGCAGGACATGTTTGGCGGAGATTAGGGATTGTTGCACGAGTGCTGTACAGATCAAAGACAATAATACAAGAGAGCAAGGTTCAAGGCTGCTCGGGCGCAGGGTAGTGTGTAGGCTGGTGGGGCGGCAAGACAGACAGGACCACGAGGGAGGGCTGACGATCTCGGGCTCGCTCGGGCTCTCCCTCACAACAGCTCTACGGTGGACGAGACTTCCACGTCGAGCCACCAACAACACCATCACATACGATAATCGACGCCGACATGCCGCGACACAAGAAATATGACTGGTCGGACAAGAGAGACATCTGCTACCGGCTATGGGTCGAGGAAGAGCGCACCATGCCCGAGCTTATGGAGTACTTTGCTCAGGCACTCGGCGTCGCTGCAGACAGCATTCCATCGTACGTCGTGCCCTTATGGTCCACCGTACTGCGCACGACCCTTTCACATGTCAATACACGATGGCAGTATCCACTATCACGTGTAGCATCCACTGACACCGCGTAGGATCCAGTCCTTCAACCGCCAGTTTAAGGAATGGGGCTTTCCACGACGCTGGAAACTGACGACAGCGGAAGACGAGGCGAGATATCTCGAACGCATCAAGCAGCTATGGGAGCAGAGCTACAGCAGTGGCGAAATCGCCTCGATTATGCATGATGAAGGCTTCAACATTTCAGAGCAGCGCATCAGTCGACTGCGCCGCAAACATGGTCTCGTCCTGAGGGGCGAGCGCGACTTTGCAGGACCAACAAATCAGAATCAGACTAACGACTCTGATCTTGCCGCCAGCACGGCACCTGACTCCCACCAGGCCCAGGATGTGTTCGATACAGTCAACGATTGCTCTGGCCTCCAGCAGCAACATGCCGGTATGATGACATTGGGCAATATGCCATATCAGACGGGATCTACACAGCGTTTTGCCGCACCAATGAACATCCCACCCTCTACCCGGAGGCGTAACGAAGACATGTTGGAGGATAGCGAAGAGCGTCTACAGACAAAGAAACGACGCAGGCTTCTGCGCGGCATGGGTCCGACCCCAGCAGATGCGCCTGGCATGCCGCCGCGTTACAAGTCCGAGACGTCACTAAACGAGTGCAAAGCGTATCTCCAACTGGACAACGAACGCTACCAGACACTGCGCGAACAATTCACAGATATCTGCAATGAGATGGGCATCACCAAAAAAACAAAATGCGAGCCCGGCCAATGGGAAACAAGCAAGGATCGCCTGATCCGAGGAAATCTGCACCTCAATGCCGTGATGAACATCCCACATCCCAGCCCGCACGAAGTCGCTAACGCCCTCGAGGTGATTTGTGCTGATGTCACGAAGAAGATCCGTGTGACCAACACCAAGATCTCGGTAGGCGACGCCAACAAAGCTTTACAACTGAACCCAGCAGAAAGCAAGCAAATCCGCCACATTTTCTACCAAATGCTCGAACAGGAAGGCTACACTACTATGGTAGAATTTGGCAATGAGCGGTATCAAGATCTCTTCCAAGCCTGGTTCACCAAGTCCGACATTCTCGCTCGCGTACAGCAGCAGGGCATGGATGCTCACAAGCTGAAATGTCTAAAGATCCTCAGCCGCGACGCACAGAAACGCCTCTGCGACGCCAGGCTCAAGGACGATCCTCAAAAACGCATGTGGGTTGAAGGATCGTATGGCCCCGGGCCTGCGGCTGCAAGACCGAGGCTCACTAAATCCGCGGAGCCCAAGGAGCCCAAAACACCCAAGCGAAAACGCGGACAAGGCGCTGCACCCACGGCCTTGGACCCATCACTTGCTGTCTTCGCACCAGCTCCACCCGTACCCTCACCAATACCTTTGCCAGTCGATGCTGAGTTCCGCCTGGCGCCGGAGTCCAGGCTCGTAGGGTACCATCCCAAGGTGTGGACTGCTCAGCTGGAGAAAAGTACAGTACCGGGCTTGCACAAGGCCGGCACTGGTAAGACCGGTGCTGCGCGAGTGGGTAAGCTGTTTGGCATTGTCAAGACTAGCGGCGGGGGAGTCCAAGATGGCATCCAGGGAATCGAAGCTGCTGCCGGCGGTCTCGACGAGGGCGAGGACAAGTATGCAATCGAGAGTGACAACGACCTCATTGCATATCTGCACACCGCTAAAGAACTAGCGGACGAAAAGCTTGTGTTCCTGATAGAGCTGAGTGGAGGGTACGCTTGAGCTAATGTCAGCGGCCTCAAGGTGGCGAACATTTGTTGCAATCGGTCGTAAAACGGGTATCTTGCAGTCTTGTGGATATTATATTGGCATCGTGCTCATAACCGGGAAATGCCCCATAATCACCGGTCTGACCTGCACGAGAAATGATCCGCCAGTTCAAGCGCAAGGGCAATAATGATCTGTCCCACCGACCACATCCCAGCGGTGCTGCATGCGCACTGCACTGTATGAGTAAACAGCATCACTATAGCGAATCTACTTCCCGTCAACAGACACTCCGATTGCGCAGCCTCTGCTCCGTACCTCCGTCCACATCGCCGCACACGATTTCCACGTGCAGCGACATTGCAAACTCCTAGATTAGTATCGAGAGATGGTAGTTCCGTAGTTCCAAAAAAGATCTGGCCAGGAAACTACTGCCGCCGGGATCCGTAGTTCCAAAAAAGATCTGGCCAGGAAACTACTGCCGCCGGGAT